>VUYV01000012.1:7549678-7738449 GCA_008711295.1 Anarhynchus alexandrinus
CCGGCCTCGGGGCGGCGCGGGGCCGAGCGGCGCTCCCCGGCCGGGCCGGGGGAGGGGATGGGGGTGTGTGGGGTGCGAGAGACCGGGTGACAGCGGGCCCTGCGCGGCGTGGCGAGCGCCACAGGTGCCCGTCGCAGGGCCGGGCGGTGACAACCCGGGCCGCCCCCCTCCCGCTGCGGGGCCCGCTCCGCTGGCGGCGCCGGCTGGAGGAAGAGGCGAGGAGGAGAGCTAACCTCCTTACCGCTTCGCACCCGGGGCACGAATTCCTTTTGCCTCTTAAGCCAGGGAAACTCCCTGTAAACCTTTAAGGAAGTTTATAAACCCGACAGCTGTTCCTCAGTGTGGTGCTAATACCGTGAGAGCGCCCGAGGAGGAGGAGGCGGCGGCGGCAGAGGATTAAAGATGCCCGCAGTGATGCGGGGAGGTGCGTTCACCCGTTGTCTGAAAACGGTGCGGGAGTCGCCTGTAGGACCTTGCCGGTGGTGGCAGCCCTCGGTGCCCGCAGCCCTCGGTGCCCACACACCCGCCTTCAGCCCTGCCCGCCTCAGGGGCCGTCAGGCGGCGCAGACGGTGCCCAGTGGGCTTATCGAAGTGTTGTTAATCGGGGAGCTTATCATTTTACTCTTTAAGCATGGCTCAGTACACCCCGGCTGCAAAGCACTTTGCCTTCTGGGCAACAGACCGGCGTTACCACGCTCTAGGAGGTCCTCTGATTTACTTCAAAGAAAGCTTTGGTGTGGTCAATGAGATAAGATAATTAATGGCATTCGTAGGAAAATAAGATAAAATTAGTGTTTTGACATTAGGTATCGTCTGGTTCCTTCCAGCAGTCATTGCTAAATGATAAGAGTTTAGTTTCAGTCATTCATGCTAATGATACACATGTAACTTGGCTGGAGCTGATAGTATAGGCAACAAGAAGACAACCTAAAGATGAAACTGCAAAACATCATCAGTGTCTTGTTTATGTGTTCTATGGAAAAGAGAATGTAGTTGGCTGTGAGCTATTGAATAGGTATTTTGCTGTATTAGACAAAAACTTTGTAACTTAGTGTGTTTTTCTTTCTTTTGAAGAGCGTTCAAAAGGTATGTTGGGAAACTCTCCTGGATGGAGCTGTATGTTTATATAGGAAAACCTGCTCTTAAATGCTT
Source organism: Anarhynchus alexandrinus (assembly GCA_008711295.1). Lineage (NCBI taxonomy): Eukaryota > Metazoa > Chordata > Aves > Charadriiformes > Charadriidae > Anarhynchus > Anarhynchus alexandrinus. Next base: position 7,550,831 of record VUYV01000012.1, read on the forward strand.
AGAGCAAGAATGGTGTTTACAGAGCATTATGCAGTACAGCATAGCATGCAATAGGGCACTGGGATTGATCAGTTATTGATGGCATTACATTCTATCACACCCAGGTTGGCTAACTCTTGCAGAAAATTAGAACGTGGTTTGCAAAGAAAATGGTTGAAGTCAATTTGCCAGCATTATACACCATTATGAAAAAATTATCAAGAGAATTTATATTTTTCTGTCCATGTTGGCCTGCAATTAACACCGAAAATTAATGACAATTACTGAAAAGTGAAACAAAAGCCAGGACTCCAGCAAGAATTCAGTGGCTTCCTTCTTACTTTGAGAAAAGACATGTACACACTTTGCTAATTTATTTTGTGTCTTAGGAACACTGTCATAACTCTCATCCTTCTTCTAGTCTTTTCTGACTAAAATCTAATGATGTTCAAAAGTAAATATTCGCCTGAAGACTTTCATATTCTATGCTTTTAAACATCCCTTGTGGTTTGAGTCATTATAACTCTTTAAAGCTACAAGTGATTTATGTAGGAAGGGACTGTAAAAGCAGTGTTAGTTTTTCAGATTTTTCATTGGTATTCTGCATACCGTTTACCCCTTTTTGTACATGTGAATGATGTAAATAAGTGTGGTGTACTGTGGTCACAGTCTTCCAGTGACAAGTGTCACTGATAAAGGCAGAAAAGAAATTGTGTTAGCAGAGAATGGAAGCAGGGGTTGCTCCTGCAGCTGTTTTTCTCTTTTTCAAGGGTACAAACAATACACAGTAGCACGATCAGTACGTCCCCTAAAATTGCTTGGCTCCAATGTGTATTTTCTGCAAACCACAGCACCAAACATCCAAAAACCTTTTGAGCCTAACTACTGAATGTTATTTAAATAAAATAACTGGAAAAGTGTATTAAAGTATGTGGTGTTACTGTGCAAATAGCACAGGTATTGCTGTACTTTAGATACCTTGATGAATCTGCCTGAAATGATAAGTTTTAAATATAAATAAGATCTTACGTAAACTGCAGGACGAATGTTGGCAATTGGGAGGCTGGTAAAAGACTCTAGTAGGTGCCATGGAGGTGGCTGGTACATTGCTAACAGTGGAGTTATTTGAAATTGGGACTTAGATTCTTGTTTGTTTTGTTGTTGTGTTTGGGGTTTTTTTTTTTGTTCTTGAAAAGTAGGTAGCTAACTACTGCCAAATCTCAGTATATGCATTTTAAGCAATATGAACTTTCTGTAAAGCAATCATTTGGTTGTTTTCTGATCATAATGTCAAGTGGGTAAGCTGTGGAGTTTGGCTTTGAGTGAATTTATCTGCAATGGAACTTTGCTTTTCTTTATTCTTGATGTCTTCTTAAGACACTATCTCCCCACATAGATCTTTTACAGATAAGTGTATTACAAACGGATTTTCTGCAACGGAAGTTTCTTTTGAGTCCTCCTTTATTATTATGGGAAATGAGAAGCTGCATTGTGAATCCTCCGTTGATTGAAAGGTGCCAAGTGTACTCAAACCTGAAAGAATGGGTTTCAGTGCGAACACACAGCCTTTGCCAGTGCATAATTTGAAAAATGGAATAAAAAAACTCTTGATAGAAGCTCACCAACATTCAAGTGTACCTGCTGTCTTTGGGAGACTACACCAAGTCTTTATGATGAAGCAGTTGTGCCGTATGTTGCTGTTATGTCTGTTAAAAACCTACAAAGGCAAGGGAGGAACAAGGTTAAACCTAGTAAATTACATGCTCCTTTTCTCTGGACCTATAGTCATTCATTTTCCTTTGCCCCAAGGTAAATGTGCTGGATATTAACCCAGTCTCTATAAATGTTTGTCTCCCTTACCCATTAAAATGATCTCTCTGTGCCTTTATAGAACTCCCTTCTCCACAGACAAGTGATTTCTTGGTCTTAGATCCTGACCTGATTGTGGTGGAGCAAGAAAAATGTCAAAAAGGATAGTTTGGGGTTGACTGTGCTGGAAAGTGGAAAGGAGAAGATGTGTGCCAGCAACAGAAATACAGGTGCATGTGTTGTTAAGTTGATCAGTGCCCCAAAAACACAGTGAACTTAGAAATCAATCAGATATGTTATGTGCCTTGCTGAAGAGATTCCAGAATATTGTTGATGGCCTGAGATAGTGTAGCTATACCTGGTGTTACAAAAGACTACAGAGGATGGTGATTGAAGGTCTTGGTGTGATATTTATATGCACACATATTATGTGTGCATGTCTATGCATCAGTTTGCTTGGAAATCTCATCTAACATTACAGTGGATACTATTTATAGTAGCTGGGTATGTTAATTTTATGTATTTATTTAACAGCTTAGTAGATAGCTTTTCTTAATCAGGATGTTGCACTATTTTGATCAACTTTCAAAACTATACAGAGTAGTTTGCTAGCTTCAGAATAAAAAGATTGGGTATTCAGATTCCTGTGTGAGAAAATGGCTGAGAGTATTTTGGTAAAGCTTTTGAAATTTAAAAAAATATTTTGATTTAATTTATACACACACATATATGAAATGTACAGCTATTATAACCAGTAAAATTAAGAGATATGAAAATATCAATAGCAAGTTTTATAGAATGGTCCATTTTACAGTACTGAAATTATTTGCAAAGTATTTAATTATGTGTGTTGCTCCTCTTTAAATTTTTGTTCAGGAAAGGGCATGTTCCCTAACTGTATTTTTTTCTTTTTTTGGTGTGGGAGGGGTGGGTGAGGGAAAGACAATAATTTACTTTGTAAATTCTCTCAGGATTTCAGGTCTAATATTAGAAATGCATAATTTAATGTCCTGATTTTCAAAGGTTCTGTGTATATTTGTAATATGTTCGTGTTGAGGTGTTTGAAGAAATCATGTAATTGTTGAAGAACCTTAAGGAATTAAGGAACTAGTTTAGTTAAACACTTGAGCACAGAATGCTCAAGTCACAGTGTGACTGCTTTTGATCTATACCAGAGAATTGCTGAGCAGACAGAACAGTAAAGTTGGTTTGGGAAGCTCTCATGGCACTCAGTGGACAAGTATTACAGGTTGTATAACTAATTTGACAAGTTATCTTCACAAATTGAATAGTAAAAAGAAATAATTGCATGTTTTGTCTTCTGGTCATGCATTTGAATATTTCAGGTGGCTGAAAATGATACATATTATTAAAGTAGCATTGTCTAATAGTCTGAGAATGCTGTTTGCATCCTTACGTCTTACTCTTTTGAGGAGAGAAAAAGATTTTACTTCCTCCACTCTGGCCTCTTTGGACTTGAAAGTTTTGGATTTCTCAAGTAAAGATGTTAATCAGTTGTTGGGGTTTTGTTGTTTGTTTTTTTTTTTAAATAATAATAAAGTGAAGCATGAAATAATTATGTGCCACAGTGATTAAAGCTCTAATTTAAACCCCCCAGAAGAATTCAACATATAGATTGTCTTTGTAAAACACAGTCCTTTTTAAATCTCCTTTACTTTACCTAAAGAGGAAAAAAGCAGTATCTCAGTATTTATTAAGAGTTTTTCATCACAGAAGACAAATTAAATACATTTAAACCTTACATTTCATTAAAGAGCTGCCCTACTAACACACCTTTTACTTTCAGGTGTAGACTGTTCATTTTGTTTATCTTCTGTCTGCCTCAAACAACTTGAACAAAAATAATTAAAGAGAATACTGGAAGCAAGAATTTCCTTTTCAGTCTGCATTTTCTTACTCTGCTTTTCTCTTAAAATAAGGAGTCATATTTGGCCATATCGCAAAGCGCTAATTTCATAATAAAGCCCTAGTCATTGCTGCCGCTCTTAATATAGCATGGAGAAGACCAAATTTATGGGCTAAAAGTTCACAGAACGAGAATGATTCTGGGCTCTGTCTATATCTGAAGATGCTGTGTGCACATTAATGGACAAGAGAGGAAGTGACTGGAGGGGAGTCTAGGCTAACTCTCAGGAGTCTCCTGGAAAGAATCATAGAATAGTTTGGGTTGGAAGGGACCTTTAAAGGTCATCTAGTCCAACCTCCCTGCCATGGGCAGGGACATCTTCAACCAGATCAGGCTGCTCAGGGCCCTGTCCAACCTGACCTGGAATGTTTCCAGCAATGGGGCATCGACCACCTCTCAGGGCTACCTGTTCCAGTGTTTCACCACCTTCATTGTAAAAAAAATTTCCTCCTTATATCTAGTCTAAACCTACCCTCTTTTAGTTTAAAACCATTCCCCCTTGTCCTATCACAACAGGCCCTGCTAAAAAGTTTGTCCCCATCTTTCTTATAATCCTCCTTTAAGTACTGAAAGGCCGCAGTGAGGTTTTCCTGGAGCCTTTTCTTCTCCAGACTGAACAACTCAAGCTGTCTCAGCCTGTGCTCATAGGAGAGGTGCTCCATCCCTCTGATCATTTTTGTGGCCCTCCTCTGGACCTGCTCCAACAGGTCCATGTCTTTCTTGTGCTGAGGGCTCCAGAGCTGAATGCAGTACTCCAGATGGGGTCTCACCAGAGTGGAGTAGAGGGGCAGAATCACCTCCCTTGACCTGCTGGCATAGGTGAGCTTTGGTTCAACACATGTGAATGGAAACTGCCTGATATCTTTCTTTATGATGAAGCAGGAGAGTGCAGTGGAACTATGAAAAAATACTGTAATGAAGAAATGGGCTTTAACACAATTTACATGAGTGAGCCTTTTTTCTTACGTGTCAGGATCCTCATAAACCTGCATCTAATTCCTAGGCTGCCTTCTTTTCTGTTGCTAAGCTGTTTCTTCTCCCAAGCCCTTCTGAAATTTTTTGGTTTTTTGGCTCCTCTTCTTCTTTTACAGGGTTCTGTCCACTCCCTCTCCTTTGCATCTCTGTCAATTCTAAATGCAAATAGTAGGAGGTATGGGGAACTTCCTGATTATGAACATGAGTAAGCTTAAGAACTGAGTTTTGTCTTGCAGAGAAAATCACATAGAAGGACTGAATGTTACCCTGGAGAGAAAACGTGTGGTTTTAAAACTCTTTGAGTAAAAGCAGATGAGGCAGAAATTGAGTAGAGATGAGAGAGAAACAAAAAGCGAGGTGTTCACCTCACTGTGCATGCTTTTATTTTTGTTCAAAACAGTTATCTGCATTTTATCAAAGAAATAAGATTTATATACAGTTGAGTTGTAAATATATTTTATCTATCTAGTTTATTGCTACTGGGGTGATACATAAGCTTGGACGAGAGATCAAATGGAAAGGTAATCTGAAACCATTTGCAAGACACGTTCTATTTCTAATAGCAGAAAAAAATGGGATGACTAGCTTAAATGTTGAGTTTTTTAGTAGAACTTAATTGTTCTCTTGAGCATAATACAACCACCCGCTCTTTACTTTTTTCTCAGTGTACCTTTTTCCTTTTTTAAAAAAAAAGCTTAATTTTTTCCCATTATGTTACAGTTTCGTCTGGACTTTATTGGGTCCTTGTAAAAAAAATAGTACTTGATTTGAAATCTGGGATTTTAACTCTCCTTTCAATTGGCACTACTGTATTCTCCACTACTGTGTTCTCCATTTTTCTTCTATTTCCTGGTTTTGATCTCCATTTGCTTCATTCCAGAGATCTAGTCTTGCTTTCAATACAGGGCTTGGTTATTTGTTTTAAATATTACTGTCAATATACCCTTTTATTCAAAGCTCTAAAGTAGCTGTCTACCTTACAGTAGTGATGCAAGGTAGAATGAGCTTAAACTAACACTTGCTTTCTTCTGAGGATATAGATAAATATCACTTCAAAATAACCTTTGTACTGTAGGCAGTTCAGAGAAAATTGTCGTTAATCCAAGATGCCCAGTGAATTTCACAAAAACGGAGAAATAAGACATCACAATATTGTTAGTAGCACTATGAAAGCAAGAAATCGCATTGTAAAACCTCAATATAAAATGTTCTCTTGCTGCTCGGTGTGTAAAGAGAAGGAATTACAGAAAAGAAAGCACAAAGTTGCTCTTTGCCTGCATTCAAGACTTTCTTCATTTTAGCGCTAATCTCTCCCTCATTTCTATGGTCTGCTTTCCAACTGCTTATTTTCTTCACACGGGTGTTGCAAAACAGAGCTGACTGCAACATTTGTTTCCCTCAGTTATAACAGTATCTAGAGAAGTTTGTTTGTTTATACCGATTTGGAAATAAGCAGGGTCACCACCACAAATTCTTTCTAAAGTACTTTCAGTAAAGTGTATCTGATACTCCAGGGAAAGTAGATTGGACCTTCTGGCATATGTAGATGTTACCAGAAAATCCTGTATTTTTTTTACCCACAGGAAATAACCAAACAAATAGGTGTACAGAGATGTTAGCTGCAGAATAATACATGGTTACTGTAGCATCTTACTGTTTGGGATAGTGAAAAATCTAATGAAAATGAGGACAAAAGAAAAAAGGCTGCTGAAGTAGGTCCAACTTTGTTTTCCTACTTTATATTGCAATAAAAGATTATATACTAATAACACAATGGTTGGGAATCCTAATTTAGGGGCTGAAAGCTCTGTCTTAAATATCTGCCCTGTAGCTAGAGATTTCAGTGTATTGCTATGTATTTGTTTCAAAATCATTTCGTTACTGGTACCACCTAATGTGACACTTTGAATTTGCAAAGACACAGTGATAAATGTACTGCAGTTCAGTGAAATGCATCTGATAATTGCAGTCTTTTTGACTTCTAGGCTGAAAGGTAAATAGATCTTGAAATTTACGATGAGACACTTGTATGTTGATTGCAAGGTGCTGGCATGCCATATTGTGTTGATGGTTCTGGTGTTCCTGTTTCTTTAAAGAAACCTTAATGTGCATTTTCACATGATTTCTTGAGAAGCCAACTTTTTTATATTGTAATATATACCTTTCCTACAACTAGTGGAGAAAAGACAGAATAATGAATAAAAAATGTTAAGATTTCTTAGAATTCTTAGCTTCTTGGAAGTATGGAGTCAGGCTTCCTGCTTCCCTTCTCTTCTGAAAAAGGAACCCCAACAAGCTTCCAGATCGAACAAATTCAGTAGTTGTCAGCTGGGCAAGAGAATGGGAGACTCTGGAAACCATACACTAAGTTTAGGAAAGTGAGGGAGTGATCAAATCACAGTTGTAACAACCCTAAGTTGTAGCAGCATCGCAAAACAAAGAAGAGGTGGTCTCTTGGACCATGCTTCTAAGTCTCAAAACATGAAGAAATTTTAAGGCTCTTCACAGTTGGACATAATAATTTCACAAAGAATGTATACCATTTTGTTGATATTTCCAGGGGAAAGCATAGATTTGATGAAAACTGTACTGCCATGGCAAAATTACAGCATATGTCTAAAACTACGATCCTGAGCTGTAGAGCCAAGAAGATTGGTGGAGTTGAAGAGGTGGAGCATGTAACTGTAACTGAGTATGTTTCTGTGCAAATATTGATAAAATAGGTGTTACAGAGAATAAGCAGAGTAAGTTGCATAAGAGCTTATTCAAATCTGACTTCATTGGTAAGCTGTGATTTAGCAGAAGTGGTTATCCCCTAATCCTGGTTTTGTTTTCTGAAGTTTTTACTTGTCCTTAAACTCTTAATTCTCTGTGAAGAAACCTCCTATGTCCAACCACAAAACAAGGAGAAAATATTTAAATGTTCCTAAATCCACTTATAATGTGTAAGTGAGGTAGATGATTTAACATTAGTACCAAACATTGAAAATATATATTTTCAGTTAAAAGGTGTATAGGAGAAATATCTTACTATTACAGCTAATGCTCCATAACAATGATAAGAAAACCGTAACTTGGTATGTTTAGTAGTACATTGTGCCAGCTGGCATGGTTTGCTGTGTTTAAAAAGATAATGGAAAACCTGATACCAGACTCCTCAAAGGAGTGTGTTTCCTAGATTTTCTTATTTTTTGGAATATATTCCAGAAATTCGATTTTGTCTTTTTTTTTTTTTTAGAGTGAAATCCACAGACAAGTCTGGAATTTTGTGAACAATATCAGTGTCTTTGTGAGCTTGCTTTTCTCTCATGGTTCAGCAGCATGTAAAAAATAATAGAAGCCTGTCAAAATAATACAAGCCTGTCAAGTCTTGCACACTGAGCATGAAATTCATGCAGTTGGTTCTTTCCTTATGTCTGCTCAGCTCCTCACAGAGCTGTCTTTCACAAACCTGCTGAGTTTGGGGGCTTTATTCTCACTCTGTCCGTTCAGTGCCAGACATGCCACATGGTATGAATGCATTTAAAAATAATATAAACAAGGTGGGAAAACGGTGAAGCACAACTGAGTTTGACTTGCTTTAAATTATTTTTACAACTTGTTTAAAAAAAAAAAAACAAACCACAAGGCACTTTTTAAAATGAAAATTTAAAGTTTTGTTAAAATTTCTACATAGAGTTGGAGCACAGAGGTGGCCAGAATGCCTATGAATAATCTCCTAAAAAACGTACCTCAATTCTCCAGACTACTTTGAAAATCTCAACATCAACGTTTGTCAAAACATTGTCTTTGAAAACTGGGTGGAAGTCATCATATCACTTGTCTTTGTTAACAAGGAGTAGCTATTAGTCCCTGCTTAGCTTGAGCAGAATTTAAACTGTTGATCTGTATCTGAAAAGCTGATTGTCTTGTTGCCAAAGATGTAACCTCTCAAATTCTGTATCAATTCCATGGCACTCATCAGTTTGAAAAACCTGATAATCTTGTGTTGGTTATTAATAAAGTCTTATTTAGACAAAATCTGTTCATTCTAAAGGTGCCTTTTTCTTTTGGACTTCTTAATTAATGAGAAATTAAATACAAGCAAAACTATTCAGATCTTGCTGTACTTTATTCCATTCCTTTATATATTTTCTTTACCTTTTAAAGTCTTTATTCTCAATTTTTGGTCTTTAAATGTCTCTGACATAGATACATTTTTGTTAAAGAGGACACAGTGTGAAGTGGAGGAGGGAAAAACCTTAGATGTATTCTACATAAATAAAACTAATATGGTTTACAGCAGAGTAAAGTTTTTGCTATTATAAATTCTTTCTTCTTTGTTCTTATGAGGAATAAGTTAAATTTACATGAATTGGGGTAATATAAGCAGTACCTAGAGACCCAAAGTAAATGGATAGTTGATGCTTTTTCTAACATCCACAAAATATTCTCTTCAGCTTTTTCAGCCAACTTCTAATAAACTCTTCTTCCTCATTTAGTAGATAGACTAAATGTTACAGTGCAGGAGGAAGAAAAATATGCATTGTTGTGAAGTGTAGGAGTCCTGCTGATCAGGAAAAATACACAGCGGGCTGCAGCCCTTCTTGTAGCATCAACACAAACCAGAAATGGCAAATACTTCTGTGATTTGTGTTTTCTTGCATTAGCTATGTAGTCTGGACAAAGCCTTTTCAGATACAGATTCTTCCCATGCATTTTGTTAGGTGTCTCAATATTGCTGCCATCTTTAAAGCCCTGTACTCTAGAAATGGTAGTCTGTTAATTAATTAGAATTTGCAGTTGTGTATTTGCAGTGTGTTGTGGAAGAACAAACTATGTGAGCTGGAATGGAGTATTGATTAGGATCCCACAGGAAGCAACAATTGCCTCCCTACGATTTTCATTACACGTGTCAGGATTTTTTCTTATAGGATTCTAATCAGTATTCATGATTTTTGAGAAACAGTTGATTACCCCCAACCCTGCCCCCCTGGAAGCTACATTGATGCTTGGTAAATACACCATAACCAAGGCTGCAGTCATCAGTAAGACTTTGCTTTTACTCATTAGGGAGTCTCAAAGGACTGACAAAAGACTGCTGTTTAAAGGAAACAGGCTTGTCTAAATGAATTGTCAACATTAAGGTCCTTGGGGATCTGCACAACTGTTAATAGGAGAGTGTCTTTAGGTAACTAGGGCTGATTCAGACAGAACTTCTTGGTGAAAGTCAATGTGGTGTTAAGATTTTTGACACTCTGTGAAATGGTCTCTAAGCAAACTAAAGACAGTATAGGTACAATCATCATTTGGTGATTACAACTGAATGAAAAGTTGGTTTTAGCCATATTTTTGTTTTAATGGCTTACTCAAAGTAGGTGGTCTTTCAGGGGCCTCTGTCACTGAGTATTTTGGTTATTAGCAGTGGAAAGAGTGTATACTTATATGTAGAGTACTAAACTGAAGTGGATGGCAAACACAGTGAAGAGGCTTAGGATTCAAAATGATCTTGACAAATGTTCTAGTACAAAAGGACATGGAAGCAATACTCTAGGCTTTCCTAGCCTCTTTAGTGATAAGGACTGTCCTTGGGCTTCCTAGGTCCCTGAGTCTAATGGTAGAATTGGAGAGAGTGAAGCACTATCCACAGTACAGAAGGTCAAGCTGGGGACCACTTAACAAATTTGACGTACACAGATTTATGGGACTAAGTGCGATGTATCCAAGCATCCTGCAGGAGATGGCTGCTATCATTAGAAGGCTATTGCCTTGTTCGTCTTTGAAAAGGCATTGTGATTAGGAGATTCCAAACGAGCAGGGAAAAAAGCAAATATCAGACCCATCTTCAAGAAGGGCAAGAAGGAGGATCTGGGGATCTACAGGAAGGTCAGCCTCGCTACAGTCTCTGGGAAGATCATGGAGCAGATCCTCCTGGAAGCCATGTTCAGGCACATGAAGGGCAAGCGCACAATTTGAATTTATCAAGGGCAAATTAATTGTTCTCAATGATGAGCTGAGTGGCTCAGTAGATGGGGAGAGAATGGTGGATGTTGTTTACCTTGAGTTTAGGAAGGCATTTGATATGGTCTATTAGAGGCTATTGTAACCAAGCTAGAGATAGGTGGTTTGTATAGGAGGACTTGCAAGGGGGGTAGAAAATTATCTGGATTGCTGTGCTCAGAATGCTGATATGAAGTCTAGCTGGTGGCCAGTAGTGTTCCTCAGGTGTTGAAACTGCGGCCGGTACTGTTTGACGTTTTTATTAATGACATGGAGAAGAGGAGGGAGCATGCCTTCAGCAAGTTCATGGATGAAGCCAAGTTAGGGAGAGAGGTTAATGAATTGAAGCATAGGGCTTCTTTTCAGAGAGACCTTGTGTCATGGTTTAACCCCAGCCAGCAACTAGAACCACGCAGCTGTTTGCTCAACCCCCCCCTCCCTCCAAGAAGGGCCGGGAGGGGGGAGGGGGCAGGGAAGGCAGGGGAAAGGGAGGAAAAAAAACAATTGTGGGTTGAGATAAAGACAGTTTAATAGAAACAATAACAGGAAAGGAAAAAGAAAAATAATAATAACAATAATGACACGGGTCATTCTCACCACCCGGTGAATTGGCACCTTCCTAAGCAGTGATGGTGGATTCCCACCCCCTCTCTAAACCCTCATTTATGTACTGAGCATGAGGTCTATGGTATGGAATGTTTCATTGGTCATTCCATCATTCTGTCTATTCTTCTATGGGAAGCTGAAAAAAGTCCTCGAATAGTGTAAATATCACTTAGCAACAACTAAAAACAATAGGTATTATTGACATTCCTTTCACAGCAATCACTAGAAAGAAAATTAACCCTTTCCCAGCTGAAACCAGGACACCTTAACAGTCTGGAGAAACGAGCTGACAGAAAACTCATGAAACCATAGCAGCATGAAAGAAGATGCCAGAGGAAAGTTCATGCGCTTTCCCAGTGGCAGAGAGGAGGAAATTCAAGTTTCTGTTTCATTACTGCGATGTAACAGTAGTCTGCAGGATCCTTCAATGATTAAAAAAAATAGGTGACATTGAGTGATCTAACTTGAAGCCAGGAAGGGATCCTGCATTTCACAGTAGTGATCAGCACTGTTGTTTGGGTGTCCTCTGCCTCTTCCAGGATATACAACTATAAACTGAAGAACAGATAGCTGAGGAACATCATAAAAAATTTTGGTTTGGATGATCTCTTTGATGACTGGCAGGAAGATTCATAGAGGTAGCAAATGCACAGAGTTTTTGTATGCAGTGTTCTGCTTTCTTCAACATAAGATCATCATTTGTATTCCTGCAGCACCCTGTCTTGTTTTCTACACACCTTCCAATTTACAGTGAGTGAGAAGGTAATTTTACAAATTACAGTATCTCAGGACAGTCTAGGTGCTGATTAAGGCCAATCCTATGGGGGAAAAAATAAAAAGATTGTCCCATAATGCTTGCATACTCTGCATCAGGGCAAAATTGATTTCTACTTGCAATGCCAATTTTGGAATATTTTCGTTTTTCATGAGTTCTTTAAATTAAACTGAACTGTGCTTTTCTAATGTGGTCAGCCTAGGTAGGTAATATTCTTGGGTTTTACTTGAAACAAGATAAGTGTAATTTGAGGTACAGAATTATTTTATCTGATAGCATGATAGCTGTTATCCCAAGTGATGATGGGCTAATGCGGTCAAATCTTTTCATGCTGTCCAAAATAAGTCTGTATTTTTGGGTGTTGTTTTCATCTACTGAGTGTGGGAAAGAACACCTTTTTGATTTGGGCTTTGTGGGGAAAATCGATTTCAAGTATTTTTTTTTGGAACCCACTCAAATTAATGTAAGGAATGCCATAAAACTGATGAAAGTAAATTTATTCTGGTTATCTTTCCCCAGTTGAAAACATAAACATAGTAGTGTTCTACACATGGTTATTTCATACATAAATACATCTAAACCAGAATATAAGTCAGTCTGGTAATACTCAAAATCAAATCTAGTGCCAGTAATTTGTATTTAGAATCCTATTGTTAGAAACATGAGAATCATTACTTTCCTTCTTGAAGTTTTATATTTTCTGGTTTTATAGTTTGTTAATGTTAAAAGATCAACCTTTGTAAAAATGTAAAATGTCAGCCTTAACTTTTAAATACATAAGAATAAGTGGAAGAAAGTGTCTGTGTTACAAATATAAACTTGCAGGTTGCCAGTAATCTGATTGACAAGCACTGTGTGGCGATACTGGCAACTGTTGCTTTTGCATACTTTGGTGTTTTTATAGTTGGCTTCTAACTGGCAAGCACAGATGGCCATGGATTATGGGGGGTTGTATGTGTCTGAAGTAGAGAAAACATTTATATATATGTTAAATTACATTGTCTAAATATCGTGTTAAGTACTCTATACGGGTTTTGGTTTTAATTGCTAAGTTATAGTGTGGGATTTTGATGACCAAGTATTTTACTATTTTGTTAATAATACGAAAAGTTTCTGTGCCCAGCTTTTGAGTAATTGGAAGATTTGTTCTCAAGTAATTTCTCGTTAAGCGATCAATGTCATTTTGTGGTAGTAGCAACATTTTAAAGTTTTTCCTGAAAAAAAATTAATCAAATTTGACACTATCAGGCCTTTCTCTTGCTGATAATGAAGAATGTTCTACCACAAAGTCAGAATTGGTTGTTTCAGTGGTACTTCATAAAGCGTTTGGGACTTTTCTAATCCAGTGTTTAAAAGGAATTTAGAGAAACCCTGTGAACTGCTCTTTGAAGGATCAGACTTGTTCTGCCCATTCGGGGAAGTTCAGTGTATTGTATAACTCATTCAGAATCCTATACTATATAAGTCGTCTCAGAATCCTAGCAAAAATGAGGATTAAACTCAATTTTCTAGGATGGAATTCATAGCTTTTATTACTATCTAACTTTGGTAGTCTGCTAGAAGCTTACAGAGGGGCTAGGAGAATTGAATGGCAATAAGAATTTGAAGATAGTCTAGAGGAACTTTTTTGTAGTAGCATATTTAGCTAATTCATGTAAAGTCAGTGTACCATTTCTCTCTGAAGTTAACTATACAACATCTTGTGATTTTAGGGGTCCCATAAAATAAAAACAGCTCCTGTTTTGTTACATGAAACTAGCACTCTCAGGGATAAACTGCAATTATGTGTGGTTAATAAGGCAAAAAATGGTAATTGAGGAGAAAAATTACTAAATATTAGACATGAAAATAAATTTTTCTTTCATGAGAAGGAACCTTCGCTCTTCAATCTAAATTTCTGTAATAATGGATGGGAAGTTTTAGCCTTACTTTGGGCTCAGGGGAAAGATAGACTCACTTTTTTGCTGCCTTGTGGTCTTAGGAATGTTTTCCTAAGTTTATTTTTTGTGGAAGAAGGGCAGCATGTAAAGCAAATTACTGAAGGAGACAGAGATTTATTAATGTTCTGGGTGCATGTAGTATTTAATGACATGGTGTCATTGCTTTTTAGACTATTCCTATTCTGGAAGACATTTCTTTTGACTTGAGTATTTTTTTAAGACCTAAATATAGTGAAATAAACATGCTTAATGCTTAACTCTGTTACTGTATTGCAGTTATTTTCTGAAAATAAATTGTTATCCTGAAAGAACTCCATGGGATTAATTAAATGAGTCTCCAGCTGTTGATTTAACTATATATAGTTAAATAGCTGATATAACTATATGCTTGGTAAAGAACAGGTGCTAAACCAGTTGCTTTAAGAAGAAATAAAGTGAAGTAACTACCTAAGCAATGCTCAGATTGTTAGTAAATCTTTGTTAGTGGTACAGAAGACAACATACTTACTGACACGTCTGATGACTGATGCTTTCCAAAAATTCAAGTTCTGAATAGATGAATGATTTAATGCCTATATTCGACCATTAAGCTGCTATTGTGCCGTAAAAGAAATTTTCTTTTGAAGCCCAGCTGAAGCTTGTTATCTGTGAATGTCCATTATTTCTTTCGTTATTTCTCTTTCTTGTGGTGTACGGTATTTTTTGTTTAAATATTTCATTGTGAACCGTTCATGAAGTATGGTTCTGTAGGTAAGAATGAGTAAAATTGATCCATGTTGTAATTCACTTGACTGCAGTGGGTTTATAGAAATCAACTCCAGTAAATTTAAAGCCTAGCATGAGAAATTTGTTGAATCAAACACAGTATTGAAAGAAAAAGTGGATATCAAATTGGAAGCTAGTACATCATTTTAATGCTTAAGTAGCATGGGGAGTCTCTCTCATTTGCTTTCTGTTCAGAAGGTCTGTATCTGCCATTTACTGCCAGAAGACAACTTGTTTCACAAGGCTGATTTAATCAAGAGTTGAGTGGGAAAAAGGGGCTTAAAATCCTAACCAAATTTGTAATTGTACAACCTTACAAAAAATGTCAATGCTGAAGCTTGCTGAAGAGTTCAACTTTATGAAATATTGTATGAATTATGGCTTTCGGTCTGATAAGTTTTCTGCCAAGTGTATTTGTTGCAAGTCCCAGGCTTTTTGTTTGTTTGTTTTACCTTTATCTTCATGCGATGGAAATTATTGAACACAAGCTTTGTCTTGATTGCTTTGTATCTCCTAGGCCAGTAGGGGACACAGCAAACTAGTTTCCATTGAGTTGGTGTCGTGTAGCCTACCTAATTGTGTCTACTACATGGCACCAGTGGCTTAGTTTTGTTAGTTATTTTCAACTTCTAACAAAATATCCATCACCTTTTGGAGCTCAAAAATGTTACTTATTCTTTTGTCTGTCATAGCTTCTACCACTTACTGTTCAGCTGCTAAGTGTTACTAAGATATAATCATTTTATATCTTGATTTAAATCACCAAAGATCAAATTGTCTGTTCGCTTCCTAGAGTCTTCCTAGAGTGTGTCAGCAAAACCTATCACATCCTGTGCTTTCATTCAGTAGGAAAGTGATACTAAAATCATATTGTAGGCTCTCATGTACGCTTTTAAAACAGCAACTGTTTTAGTTAATAGAACCTTGTCTACATTTACATCTTATTTAGGCTCCTGCACTTTAGTGAGCTTACTGTCCTTACATGGATATCAGAGCTGAAGTCACCCATTGCCTTATGTGGATACCAAAACACCCCAGAGAACTGGGTCCAGCTGGGGAGTAACTTATGAGCAGTTAGTACATACTAAATTGCTGAAGTCTAGTCGATTTGCATGTAGACATAAACAGGATGGCATGTAGGAAATCTTTGCAATGTTGTAGCCTAGTGACTGAATTTTATGACTGTCTTGAAGATTGGGACAACGCTGGAGGATGGTTAGAGCCTGAGGATAAATATTGATATTTTTGTTTCTAAAGGGCTGTGAGATAACAAGTTCATCCAGTCCAATGAACAGTACTGTAACTGTATGAAAAGCAGCTAATGCTTTGAGACTATCTAGATCTTCGTATTAGGATTCGGTTTCAAGAATGAATTAATATACAAACCCATCTGCTGGGTGCCTATTTTCAAAACACTTTGAGATGTGAGGAGTGGCATGGCAAAGCAGTGAAGTTTTGTAGTTCAGAAAGTTGGTGAAGAAAATCATATGACCTGTTAAAAACTAACAGTTTAGCAAATTAAGTAGTAAAACTTTTTTTTCCCCTCATTCTTTTATAAAGATAAAATATAACTGAAAAATTTCTGTCTCCTTTGTTAAAATTTATTTGACCAAATTTTAGCTCTGGCCTGGAATTTCCTGGCTTTGGCAAGCTGGATAATTTTAGAAAGGCTAAGGGAGGAGAGGGGGAAACATTTTTTTCTTGCTAGGGGCTGAAAGATTTTCTTAAACACATTTGTTAATCCATTTGTTAACATTGTGATAATTCCTCCTCCTTCCCCACCTCCCCTCCAGAAGATTGTTTCAAAAGGTCATAGGACATTGAATGCTGACTTTGTGCCATTGGCTTTTTTTCAGCCTAGCTGAAGAAAGCTTCAGGATCCAGTTTTAATTAAAGCCGGTGTTACATGTTAACCTAGTGGAACAGGAGTGCGTTTCTGTCAGTGGATAACTCTTTTGCCTTCCCATTATTACCGAGCCTTTGAAACTCTGGGCAAAAGCAAAGGATAGACCGTGCCTTTTGAGACATCACCTGACTGGTGAATCTCCCTCACTTAACGAAGAGTAAAAGAGGCTCTGTTTTACGTCAGCTGTCTGGGCCTTGATGTGACAAAGACTTCCTAATGCTTCAGGCTTCAAGCGTGGATGGTCTGTGCTTTTTTACAGAGCAGCATGAAACAAGCTTTCTGTTGCCCTCGCATTTTTGTCACTGACAGCTTGGCCCAATCCACTTACTTCCTCTTCACTTTGGGGAAATACAGTACCAATTCCTGTCGGATGCTCTTTTCACCCTCTATATCAGCAGAGGCATTTATACAGCACTCAGTGTGAGAAGGACAAAGTTAAAAAGTAGAAAGGAGCAATATATAAATAACGTATGTAGAAGCAGGTTAGTTAAGAGACCAACCGGGCAATTTTTTTAGTAGTTAATTTGAGACATTGCTTTTCCTGAAGCAGTTCAGCATTGAAATGTGCTTAGTGTACTTGTGCCTGTCATTGTAACCTGACTTGAGAGTATTTTCACACACTTAACTTCCATTCCTTGTCCAGAAAATAACCCGGCTGTAATGAACTTAGCTGTTCCTAGGTCTGTTCCTATTTAAATTCATGGGACATGGAAGAGCAGACCAGATCAGAACCACACTAATTCTGAGGCTTTCCAGCTCACAGTGCCATCTGGAGGGGTTCATTCAAGTTCAGTGCCCTTGGTTATTAGCACTGACAAGAGTACTCTAGCTCGATACAGACTGCTAAAAAGAATTACCCAAATGTTCTGTTCCTCTCACTATCCTGTGTTGTCCTTCATGGTACTTCACTTGTAAATGTAAATTGTGGTGATCCCATTGGTTTTCTTCTGAGTACTGCAAAGGAACGACTGTCTCAAGCTGAAAGACTCTCAAGCTTGGATTTAGGTAGAGACTATAGCATTTCTTCTTTGGAAATATTCATAGCCTTATTGGCATCCTCTAATACTGGTGAGTCACTTAAGTCTCCATAAGGGGAGACATCCTAAGGTCTTGCTCACGTTGTTTGGGAAAATATGACTGTGAGTGCAACATAAAAATGAGTAGATTGGAAATACCTCATTCCTGGGTGATTTTTTTCTTGTTCATTCAGCCTAATGTTTCCCATTTAGTAAATTCAGCATCTATTGAATGGAACAAATAAACTAAAGCTCCATTTGCCTCACCAGATAAGCAGATTGAAACTTGTAAAGAACATTAATTCTTTACTTACAGTTGGGATTTTCAGCTATGCAAATATGTTGAACATATTTGCAGGTTTCTTGCTCAGTTATCTTCTTTCTGTAGGTTTTTATCTCAGGATTTGTAAAGAGTTGTGATACTCTCCTATTTGTGGATTAGCAGAATGGAATAATAGAATAGAATCAATAGACTTCACAAGAAAAATGTCTATTTGTCTTCTGTATTTGATAATTTTCCATTCACCTTGCTCTCAGTTACCCTTTTCTTAGTATAGTCGTCAGGAACCTAGAAGATGCAGGCAGCACGGTAAATGTGCCTACACTCTGGGAGTTAGTGCTTTGGCAACACACCCCTCAGTGCTTAGACCTTTTGAGAATATGACAAAAAGTGACAAAGTGCCACTTTCTTCTGTAATACAGTTAACCAGATAGCCTGTTCAACACCTCCTTAGGGGGCAGACTGTCAAGCTTTTATAAAACTTGGTGGCCTAACAACAAATGAATTTTAAACAGCCTAGGCTTTACTGCCTAAATCTCAGTGTTGCGGTCTCCCAGACTCTCTTCCTTATCCTCTTTGAGGGCCTCTTACCTGCTACTGTGGAACATAAAAATGTTACTGCATATTGGAATCATAAAACCAGGTCACAGGTGAGGGAGAGATTACAGCAGCTATTTTTTTCAGTTATCCAGGGGAAGGTGGAATAGATAACCTGAGACTTAAACCACAGCAGATCTCCAGCTTCTGAATGATGTCAAAATTTCAAATTCAGGTTGGTCTTTTTGGTTTGTCCCTATTGGCTTGTGAGACACCCAGATCTTGCAAGTCGTGGGATGTATCTGTGCTTTATAGATGATCAAAACAAATCCCACGCCAGGGCTCTGCTTTTTGTCCTTAGTAGCAATAATTGCTTACCTGTGGTCAAGGGGAGTAGTGATGTATCCTTACTAGGGCAGGTGAATCTTAAACTAATCCTTCACCTTTTAAGACAAATTATCAGTCTGTCTCAGTCTAAATATTTTGGTTTCGCTTTCACTCCTAGTAATCATTCAGAAATTATACCTTATTATCATTTAGTGGTGAGGATGAGGATCATTACAATTGGAAAAGCCTGAGCCTTTCTATCACAGGACTGTTTAAGATCTTCTGTGAGTTTCATGATGCACCTGAGTGTCATCTTGCACTCGCAGGCAGAGTCTGTCTGATTCTGGGATATCTCCTAGTTATAACTTGTACAATGCAGTTTGCTACAATGCATGTTATACATTCAGATGCAGCTTAGAGCAGACTCTTCAGCATTCACTCTACACACAAAATAAATACCCCTTTCTCAGACAAATTTGTGATTTCTGTGTTGGTGGCAAATCTCAAGTGACACCTGACAAAGAATACTATTTCACTTTTGCCTATCCTCCATATGCTTAGTTGCAGATACTGCTCCTGTGGAGAATTTCAGTCTGCTGGATCGAAAGTTTAAGATATGATTTCTGCTGTTAAATGCAACATTTACATTGAAGCACTGAAGCTAGGAGTTGTTTGTTAGGCTCACTGGGTGTATTGGGTTTGTATGGCAAGATTTTGGTAGCAGGAGGGCTGCAGGGGTGGCTTCTGTGAGCAGCTGCTAGAAGCTTCCTCTACGTCTGATAGAGCTAATGCCACCCGGCTCCAAGATGGACCCACCACTGGCCAAGGCTGAGCCCATCAGTACTGGTGATAACACATTTAAGAAAGCAGAAAAAAAACTGTGCAGGGGAAACTAGCCAGAGAGACAAGTGAGAACATGTGAGAGCAACAACTCTGCAGATACCAAGGTCAGTAAAGAAGGGAGGGGGAGGAGATGCTCCAGGTGCAGGAGCGGAGATGCTCCAGGTGCTGGAGCAGAGATGCCCTTGTGAAGACCATGGTGGGGCAGGCTGTCCTCTGCAGCCCATGGAGGTTAACGGTGGGGCAGATATCCATCTGCAGCCTTTGGAGGACCCTATGCCAGAGCAGGTGGATGCCCAAAGGAGGCTGTGACCCTGTGGGAAGCCCACGCTGGAGCAGGCTCCTGGAAGGACCTGTGGATCTGTGAAGAGAGGAGGCCACTCTGGACCAGGTTTGCTCGCAGGACTTGTGACCCTGTGGGGGACCCATGCTGGAGCAGTCTGTTCCTGAAGGACTGCAGCCTGTTGAAGGGACCTATGCTGGAGCAGTTTGTGAAGAACTGTAGCCCGTGGGAAGGACTCACGTTAGAGAAACTCATGGAGAAATTCATGGAGAACTGTCTCCCATGGGAGGGACCCCACACTGGAGCAGGGGAAGAGTGTGAGGAGTCCTTCCCCTGAGGAGGAAGCAGTGGCAGAGACAATGTGTGATGAACTGACCACAACCCCCATTCCCTGTCCCCTTGCACTGCTCAGGGGGAGGAGGAGGGACAGAATTCACGAGTAAAGTTAAGCCTGGGAAGAAGGGAGGGATGGGGGGAAGGTGCTTTAAGATTTGGGGTTTTTTTCTCATTACCCTACTCTGATTTGATTGGTAATGAATTAAACTAGTTTCCCCAAGTCAAGTCTGTTTTGCCTATGACAGAAATCGGTGAATGATCTCTCCCTGCCCTTATCTCAAATGACAAGCCTTTTGTTATATTTTCTTTCCTCTTTTCAGCCAAGGAGGGGAGTGATAGAGCTTTGGTGGGCACCTGGTGTCTAGCCAGGGTTAACCCATCACACTGGGCCTTTTTCCACTGTATTGTAAGACCAAATTCTCAAATAGCAAATGGTATTATTGCTATCAAATTCTGTTTTACAAAAGAGGATTGCATAGGGTCATTTCAGTCATGCAATAAGTAGTTAATCACAAAACTGGTGTACAGACAGTTGGATTCATAACTACGGTAGGCATTGAGAGTCATTTCAAAGAGGTTTCTCGTGGTTTTTCTTCATTGCTGCCAGGGCATGCTCCTTGCTCATGTTCAGCTTGCTGTCCACCAGGACTCTCGGGTCCTATTCAGCAGAGCTACACATCAGGCCAGTCAGTCCCCAGCTGTTTCTGCTGTGTGGGATAATTCCATCCCAGGTGTTGATGTTTATCTTTGTTAAATCTCATGCAATTCTTGTTGACTTATGTCTTCGAGCATGTTGTGGTCTGTCTGTATGGTGGTTCTTCCTTCTGGTGTATCTGGCTTTCCTCCAGTTTGGCGTCATCTATGAACTTGGTTAAGGTGCATTCAATTTCATCATCCAGATTATCTATAAAGGTACTGAATATTATAGGACTGCCAGTTTGAGCCATCAACCACCGCTCTGAGCTATAGACAAGAAGATTCAGACGTCCTTGTGTTCTTACATTGACTGAGTGAGCTAAAGGTGAACCTGGTCTAGCAGAGAACATTTCTCACTGGATACCAGACGGTTTGAGAACTTCTGACAAAGAGCAAGTCCCCTTCAGCTGAATGTGTCCTACTGACAGGAGTTTAAGCAGTATCTGGAACATCTTTTGAAATGATAGTATTTGAGAAATACAAGACCATGATGTAGATCTCCATTCATGCCTTTACTGTACAGCGTGGAAATGAAAAAGAATAATTACTTGCCCGTAGCAGCTTCTCTGAGGTTCCTTTTTGTTGTCAGTCTGTAAGTTCACAACTCATCCTTCTATGCTGCTTCTTTAAATGTGAGTTAAAAAAAGAAAGATTTTGTAATTAAGGGGAACTGTGAGAGATGAACAGACCCTGTTCTTTTTCTAAGAGGTGCCTATGCAGCACTGAATTTGAGATGTAAGCATGTGATGTTAGTAAGTTAAAATTTGAAGCTAAAAATGTTTGTGTACAGGTACATGAAGTATAGCTGCACAACTATACTTGTACAGGGTATGCTAACTATAAACTTCTTGTCTTAGCAATTAGAAGTTGTTTTTTAAACAATAAGTACAGCAAATACTGTTTATCTTATAATAGCCTTCTTCAGAGGCACTGAGCAATTTCAGTTCCTGTTTACTGTAGTACCTCTGAAAATTAGACTATCCAGATCTAATACATTGTCTGAGAATGTTAAGGAATAATAAACAATCATAAAGCAGCATCCAGTTTTAAATGGGGCTTAATGTGTTTCCGTTTTAAAGTCTTTTTATGCATGTGAAATACAAATATAGCTATTGATGCTTTGTAAATGTAACTTTTTAAATTTTCATGGATTTTTTCAGTTTTTTATTGTGCTGATATATGGACAGTGATTAAATGTTGTGTCTTTTTTTCAGATATTTTACATATTTTTTAAATGCTTACAAGGAGATTAAGTTTTGCATTCTATTGGAGCTAAACTTTATTTTCATATACACTTCTACTCTAGAAATAGTTCAGTCAGACCATACTTGAAATTAATTGATAGGCAGCATATCCCAGCAATCTAGATTGCTGGCACAATTGCCGAGGTTCAAAATGTGCTGAAGACAGCTGAATAAATAAATAATGCTGCTGTTGTAATTAGAGCAGTACACAAACTATCATAATTGACATGGTTTACACAAGTAATCCCCACCACTCTGCAAGTTACTTCCCTTCTGTCTCAAGACTATTTAGTTTCTAATAGCAGTTGATTCTCCTCTGCTTTTCCGACCTTCTGCCAGTTGGAGGATATCAGCCTTTAAAAGCTCAGGTAATGGTATACCAGGTGTCTGTAATTTTGCTGCAGTCTGTGATGTGGGATTGGTGCTAGTATGTTGTTTCAGGATTCATAAGTAGAAAGACGTTATAATTAGAACTAGATAAATAAATATATCCTCTAAATATCTAAGTTCTTCTATTCAATTGTTATTTTACTGTGGGAAATTATTTTGAAAAGTATACTCATTACTTATCTGCGTGCTGCTCTGTTGTAGTCTTGTGACTTTCATTCAGTGGTTTTCTGTTCATAAGAGGCAGCACGTCTTGTGCATCCACAGAATTTAGTGCTAACATCCAATCGCTTCCCATTTTTCAAACAAATGGAAAGCTGAGCAGCTGTTGTAAATGGCACTTCTGGAAATCTGAAAATAAACATGTAATTCTTCTTGGACAATTTTATTGTAGGTTGTTATGCATTAAAAGTAAAGAAACAGTTTCATTCTCAGAATTTAGGTTAAAACTTCAATTTATTTATTACAATTAAGAATTTAATTGTACGCTAGATATTTGATAGAAATAAATCAGAAAATAAACATGGACTCCATAATATAATGTCTGTTTCCAAGAGGATTGCTTTTTTGCCTAGAAGCAGGACTTGAAAAACTTATGAGCAGGAAATTGCAAGTTGTTAGTTATTTTAGATGCAAAAGCTGAGAGTAAAGGATAAGGAGCAAAATCGGCTGTTACTCACTACTGGAAAACACCGATGGAATTTTTAACAGGATTCAGTACTCTTTGGAAGATCCAAGGTCTTACCAGCATGATGGGAAAAGCTGGAGGCAATGTGCTGGTAGATAGGCAGGTGGGAAAGAAGACTTCCTCTAGGTCGTTTTTCAGATGGGGTAAAACGTAGTAACGTTGCATCATGGCTGACTGTGTACCTGATGCCTTCCCAGGGTGAGGTACTCCTCCTCTATCGCTCCTCGGAGGCAGATCAATGCAGAGAGCTTGTTCTGAGTGTCCTTCAGCTTCTGGTTTTGGATCCTTTCACCTCCATGAGTCATTACTGTGGTTTTACATCTTTTGCTCTTGCTTGCAACTTTTGTAACTCAACAGAGACTCGACATTGAATTGTTTCAAAACTGCCCATTCAGAACTGACAGAAGCAGTGTTCAGTTCTCCACAGGCTTAGTTTTGGCATTATCAAGCTGATATGCCTGGAAGAGAGGGTAAAGGAATGTGTAGTTGTATCAGCTTGTGTTTGTTTCACACTTTGTTCACACTGGAAAAGCTATTTTTCTGGAAACACAAAATCTGGAAGTATTTTTCAGTTTTAGTTAAAGTTCTAATTCTACAAAATTTATTTTCCTTAGTTCCCATGACTGCTGGTGGACTTTTTCCTGCTTGTCATTGAACTGTAGATAAAGCCTCAACTCTAGTTCCTGAGTCCCATGTTCTGAAGGAATTCGGTATTTGAAACGGCCCTGTCTTGATGTGAGCATCACAGAGTGTATTTGTTCAGCAGTAGCTTTTTGTTATGCTGCTTATCTCGTTTCTAGTTTTTTAAATTTGATTAAAAATGTGAATTTGAAGCTATGTTGCATTAGTAGCTGGACAGTTTTGTGTATACGTGAATGTGCGGAGTAAAAAGTGCTATGATTTGTGCATGCATCCATCACTAATAGTGTAGTTATTTCCAAAATATTAAATGCTCATGTAGAAATTGTCAGTTGAGAACTTTTGTAATACAAAAATATAACAGTTTAGTTTGCATATGCATTTAGCTTTCATATGTGCCCATCTTCAGCAATGTTTAAACAGAAAAAAATAAGGTCTGTTTCTAACTGAGTTTAATCTGTTAATTCTGAAGAAGTGAAAGTTGACGACTTAATTTTGAAAGGAGAGAAATCTGGCATACCCAGATGCCTTAACTAAAATACGCAAAATACTTGAGGAGAGACATGGAGTAATTCACTTGTCCTTGAGCTACACGTCTAATTTTGTAGACAAATAAAGACTGTAAAGCTGCTTTAAAAAAGCCAACTTAACTTTCCATTACAGAAGGTTTCAATCAAGTTGGGGAAGAGTGTTCTTGACCAGTGGCACTACATGTCATTCATTATTTAAAAATAAAAGTAAAAAAAGCAAGATCTCTCAGTAGTTACACTTGAAATCAGGTTGTCTGCTTTATGTCATTGTGGCATTTGGACAAATTCTGCCTGTCTTTTGGATAAATTGAAAACTACTTTGTTGAGGTATATTTACAGTTTTAGGAGAATGCAGTAATGTTGTAAGGAGACAGCTGGAACCTTTCCTCTTCCCATTTTTGAGAAGCTAAATCTATGCTGCCTCTTTTTTTTTTTTTTTCCTTAAACTTTGAAGTTAGGAGGAGACTATCCTTTCTTTTCCTGTTCAGAACCTGTGAAGTTTATAAACTTTTAGTAGATTTTTGGTGAAATAAGGAAAGTTGCCTATTTAAAAAAATTGAAAAAAAGTCATGAAGTTGAACTAATTAGAGATGTAGGAGGCAAGAGGTAAGTATTACATACGTAGGTGAGCACATTTGGCTCAGCAAATCTTCAGGTCCTCCTCCTGTAAACAGAGCAGGAGCTATAAGTCAAGCTGTCACTCGTCCTAAGAGTGGAGAGGAGGCTGAAGAAGCCCGAGAAGAAATACAGATAAAGGGACAAAAGCATAAACTAGCCAGAAGTCAGAACTGATCTGTCAATGATGCATTTATTTAGATTGGGGCTTCTCAGCTATCTTGGGGCCAGATGAGAGCAAGAGAGCACTTCAAGTGACGGCTGGCACTCGAAGCGAGCAGTGGCTGGGCAAGGGAATCCCTGTGTCCTCCTTGGTTTGGGTGTTGCTGAAGAGGTTGGATGGAAGCCTGGCTTTCTAGATTGGTGAATATCATGAGCAAACATGCTACCCTTTCTATAGCTTTTTCTTAAAATTGCAGCAGATTTATAAAAAATACATGATATTTGGGTATTAGCTGATGAAAAAAGTATTTAAAGCTTTAGGGTCCTTATTTGCCTGTTTTGTATTTACATTGGAGCTATATTTATAAAACATATTGTAGCACTTAATTAACGTTGGACTCTTCAGTTGGAAAATAATGATTTTTGTTTCCAGATTTTGTTGGTAGGATCTGTTTTATTTTGAATTGGTAAAACCTGCCGTGCTTGTTTTTCTTATTTGAACAGAAATTCTGTTCTTGTTAAGAAAAAAATATTTTAAATGGATTTTCTTGTGTAAACCACTGTAAAGTGATTAAAAGTGATAAGCTCTTCAAAAGGCAGTGTCTTACAGTATTTGAATAGCTTACATACTAATTGGTTTTTCAACTGTGTGCCTGGCTCACCTGTGACTTTTTGTTCATCAGCATGTTTTGCTACAAGGTAGTGTATCTGATAATTTGCTCACTGTTTGTTATTAGACTATTCCCTCATTTTTTGTTTTGCTACTTCTTTATGATGTTTTCAGTAACTTGATCTGCTTTCTGTGTTGTAACATAAACTTTTTAGAAAACTTTATATGATACTCAGTGGAAGAATGGCTTTTATCTGTTTCTGGTATAAAAGTTAAAAGCAATTTCTGTAAATTAATTTTGAGATATTTGTTACTATAAAATTGAAAAATAAGATAAGAGGTTATCTCATTGCTTTTGTCCTCTATAATGACATTTGTACCTTTACCTTTGAATGTTTTGATTTCTAGGTATCGATCTGTGGAACAGTAACTTGCTAGTATGAAGCTGAAAATTAATTAATAGATCGTTGTTTTACAGTTGAGAATTTTTTTAAAGCAAACTATGTAAACAGAAGAATAATCCGAATGTGTCTCAGATATGCAGCATTAAATTCCAACTTGTTTTCAGTAGTGATTAGTTTGAAGCTTATGTAGAACAGCTGGTAAGCCTTTCTAGAGGATGTCATTAGTAATAAAGAGGAAAACTTTCACCTTTAACAAGATTTTGTCTTCTATACAGCTTGCCCAGTTTAGGCAGCGGAAGGCGCAAACTGATGGTCAGAATGGATCAAAGAAGCAGAAAAAGAAGAAGAAAACAGCAAACATCAAAGATGAAGAATCAATACAAGATGGGATTGATACTGATCGATCTCGGGGTGATGAAACATCCACGTGCAGCAGCCGGAGAGGAGCAGCTGCTACTGCTGACTTTGCTATTATCAGGACTTTGCATAGTGGAGAAATTATCAAACACAACCAGACTTACGCCATTGAGGTAAGTTCGTCTCAGGCAACCAGTTACTTGGGGGAGGGGGGCAAAATAGTCCATTAATTTTGAGAGTGAGAATAAAGGAATTACATGAGATTTTTTATATTATTTCCTTGCCTCCTCTGTCTGTCCTTAGTATGTCCAGAGGAGGCGCTTTATACCTGCCTGATGGCATCATGTTTTCTGTGGTAATCGGTGTACTGTAGATTATGGAAAATTTGTTGGTATTGCTGTACTCCCTAAACGGGCAAAAATTGGTTTTGTTTTATTGCTTCATTTTGTGCATTTGGTTTTATTAAAAGTTTACAAGCTGCAGTGGATTTTTATCATTGTAGCTATGGCTATGTAGCTATGCAAAAATGCAAAACTTAACATCTTTCTTGTATCTATAATGTAATATGAGCCTTTCTGGTTAATGAGGAGGAGGAATGAATTCAGAAAACACTACTTACAGCTGGATGACTTAAGACACTGATAAACAGACACTCTACTTTTACTACTTAATGAAATATAATCCTGATTGCTAGTGGCTGAAAGTACGTGCTCCTGGAAGGCTGTAAGATGCCCTGCGTGATTTACACTGGCAGTCCAGTTCAGTTCTGAGCGGACATGAAGTCACGTAACGTAATATGTTGTTCCAGATATGAGGGATGAGAGATGTTGATGTTATTTACAGAAGAGCTTATTCCATTTGTGTAAGCAGTGCCTCTAAAAGGACGAGTGGCATTCTGAAGCAGCAGCTCAACACAGATTCCCAGCTCTGTGCACGTGAATGTAGTCTTTTCTGAGAGATGTGGTACAGATGAATGCTCTGCATTTTGACTTGTCAGTCCTGTGCTAGGATTGACCATTTGTAACTATTTTCGTTCAATTATCTCATTTCCAGCAGCTGAGAAGTAATAGAGAAATGAAACTTTTCGAAAATTTCTTGCATTTGTGTTAAAAAAAAAAACAAACCCAAAAACCCAAAACAAAAACAAAACCAAAAAAGAGGTTACCCTGCTGGAGAGGCAGACAGACTAAATCATATGTGCAAATAAAAACTTGTTAAGTATTTGATCCATTTATTTTACAATTTTAAGCCCACAGTACATCAATACACTAGACATTTTGAACTCTATAGATACATGCCGTTAATGTGTAGCTTGTCATACTTAGAAATCTTATGTTAGGGCTTCAAAACTACTTATAGTAACTCAATAAAACTGTTCAACTCATGGCTTTTCTTGGAGGAGGTAATATTTTTTTAAGGAGTATTTAATACCAGAATGACTGTTTCATAGGTGACAATGAGACTTTTTTGCCTTCTAGGAAAAGAGAAAGGTGTACTTTATGAAATGCAGCAGGTTATCTACAGCTAAGGAGAGAGGACTGCCAGAGTGGTGTTTAGAGGGAATCACATAAACTGTTGTTTTAACAATATTATAGTCTACATAAATATGATAACTGTATGAAGAACCTTTCTTAACCAAATATATTTTGAAGTACATCATGATTGCATGTTACAGATGGACTCTGCTGATGTACTTGCTCTCAGTCAGGATAAATATCTCTACTACAATTAGAAAAACAGGGTAAAGTACAGAATCATAGAATAATTTAGGTTGGAAAGGACCTTTGAGGTCATCTAGTCCAATCCTGTGCTCAAAGCAGGTCTAATTAGATCAGGTTGGTCCCAGTAGCCTATGTTGGCCTCTGAATGCTAACAGTACAAGGCAGAGATGATTTTAAAAATGGAGAAATGTCCACGCTACAGTTGCTAAAGATTGCACACATAGATATATTCTTAAGATTTGGTATGATTTTTCTGAGGTCTGCTTTATTCCCAAAGCAACTTATCTTATTTTTAAATAAATAAATAGATATGCATGGAGGGTTTGGTGTGTTGGGTTTTTTTGTTGTAGTTGGTTTGGTTTGGTTTTTTTTTAAGGTAGCTTTAAAAGAATAAGCATGGTGATCAGTGTTTATTTGTAATTTGACTCTGCTGAATTACACGTCTTAGTGATTTCTAAAACAGTATTCACTTCCACCAAAAAAGAGCTGCTCCCAGCTGGGAGAGCATTTTTCTTTGTTATGTGCTGTCTGTGGCCTGCTTATTCATGTTAAAAAAAGTAATTGATATTTTGGAATTGCTAAAGCCTCTATCTGTGCAGTATTAATAGAAGAGGAAAAATTCTGAAATAGTTTCAAGGAATCTCATAACTTACTGTTTTTAGTCTTGGAAGTGCAATGATTCGGACAGAGAGCCTGTATTACAGTAATTGGATTAGAGCTTGCTTAGTGGAAATGGCAGCCAATGTAATAGGCAGTTTCAGGCTAATCGCTGCAATGGAGAATTACAGACAGCTTCTTTGAGCTGTTTGCTTTTTCACCCAGCATTAAATCTTTATAGGCTTCTGTGTCAGGAGAGTAAGGCAAGATTACTGAAGGCATTATGCCAGATTATTTTCTAGCTAAATTTTGATTCCACTTAATTATTTCATCTTTTACTGGAATTCATACTTAGAATTGTTCTTTCTGTGCCACAAAATAGACTCAGAATATCTGACTATGCTGCCTATATATCTAAAAATCCTCATTGGTCTCTTTTGTGGTAGTTTTGTGGATAGAAGTTTATGTCCCTGCAGTTTTTGTAGTATGATTTTTTTAGTCCCCAGTGGAATTACCATGCCCAAATACAAATAACAAAGAGTTCTCTTACTCAATATGAATAACAGAAAGTGAAATGGAGATAATGCTCTAGGAGCTTATTACCCGTCTGAAGTTAGTGGAGTTCCTTTTCAGAGAGGGCAAAAGTCCATTTAGAGAATTCAAAGTTATTTTTTGCAGTCATCCCTTTCCCCTTTTTTTTTTTTTTTTTGCTATTTCTTCCTAAGGGTGGGTTCCTGCATCCCCCTGTAACCTCCCAAGTTACAGAAACTAATTGGAAGAACTTTGGAAGAACTATCATTGCTTTGTACTGTACTTATCCATTCCATTTTACCTTCTGTCTGAACTTATTTGTAATTTCTATAAGGTTTTCCATTCTCTGTCAGAGGAACAGTTTATTTAAAAGATTTATTAGAGAAATGCCAGTTGGTATTTCTTGGTTAAAGTCTCTGGGACTTAACTTGTTTCATGTTAAATGCTTTTTGTCTTAGCCTCACAAAGAGAATAATATGTTGAGTTTCTAGTTGCCTTTGGCTTTTTTCTTTAGCCTGT
Source organism: Anarhynchus alexandrinus (assembly GCA_008711295.1). Lineage (NCBI taxonomy): Eukaryota > Metazoa > Chordata > Aves > Charadriiformes > Charadriidae > Anarhynchus > Anarhynchus alexandrinus. Next base: position 7,580,811 of record VUYV01000012.1, read on the forward strand.
TGCACCCTGCTATCTTTTGGTCTTGACATCCATAGTGTCCTTTTCCATACAGAAGTAAAAATAATCTAGAAGAGACAGCCCAGAAAATAAATTGGATCAATGAAACTCAGGTTTAGGATCGCTGCTTTTTGTGGCTTCCTGCAATCAAAAATGGAAGAAAGCAAAAGGCTTCCAGGGTAAATAATTGCTGAGATCACCTTCTCTGAGAAGTCTTGAAACAATACATTGGAGAAGACTGCTTTGCAAGACTGTACAAATGCCAGAAAAGCAAAAGAAATTAACTTATGGCACAGTAAAATTGTCCTTGAGTCACCTGGGTAGTAAAAGCTATTATACAAAGCTGCTTAGAAAAGAAAAGTTCAAAGTTCTGTGATGAAGAATACCTGCTAATTGACTAAGGTTGGATTAGTAACTCGTCTTTTGTTTTTCACAGGACAAATCCTTTTGGTAATAGTTTTAGAATAGCTAAAATCACCTACTCAGGTAGGTGATAAAGTTTATAGCTCCGTGTATATTGTTTCATTTCTATAACTTACTCCAGTTGTTAGTGTCCGAGACTTGGGCAAGGAACAGAAACAGAGTATGGAGGCGGCAATTGGTAGGATTCTTAAGAACTAAGGAAGCAAAGTTATAGAAATATGGAAACACAAGCAGTATGGAGAAACAGAGAGGACGCATCAGTGAGAAAAGGCGTAGGTAGCGAACGTGAGTAAGGCATTCCTATGATAGAAGCCCGAAAGCAAAGAGCTACCAAAGGCTTTGACTAGAGAAGAGATATTCTGGGATGTACAATAAGATGGAGGATTTGAAAAAAAGGATGGATAAATAAAATGTAGAAAAAATTAGTCCAGTCACTTCAGATAATCTAGCATCCCTTGAAAAATGTTTTGAAATTGGAGAATGAAGATAAACAAATATTTGGAAATGGTCTGTTCAATATAAAGTCAGTGCCACGAGAGAAGATAATTGATTCTTAGCAGCATATGATTCTGAGTGAAGCCAGCCGTCTTCCCATCCACTGGCTGGCCAAAAGATTGCTGGGATATATTGCTGATTTTCTGTGATGCATAAGACAACCTCTGGTATGACGCCTTCCTTGCTCTCTGTAAATACTGATATACAATAGATTTACTGGCATGGAAATTATCTGTATGGAAGAATGGTCTTTGCAGATTTACAGAGTATTTTGTTTTAGATTAAACCTTGATAGGGCCATGTTACCAAAGAATAGAAACCTAAGTAAATGCTTAGGTTATCTCTCTGTTGACAATGTTTTCTAATACAGGAAATTTACCCACTGAGGAGTGGGGTACCTTGCTGCAGATTATATTCAGATTTGGCAATGGTTTATCTCCACTAAGGTGTACTCTATTTAAATCTGAATGTAATCAATTGGTTTGGGTTATAAATTACCAGGGAATATGTTCCTTTGAATTGAATGGTTTTCAGATTGGGAACTAAGAAAGGCATGATAAGGCAATATGTAAGAATAGTGCTTCATATTCAGAATGTTCTACAAATATTAAAGACCCATACAGTTCAGGATGACCTAAAGAGAGGATTGCTTGATAGGGATTTTCGGTTCACATTCTCTTTGCCTCCTTTCCTAGTTGTGGTCCTCTTAATTAGTCATGCTCAGGTTGTGATCATCTGTGGATCACTAGTGACCCACGTGAAACTCGCCAAGCTAAAATAAACTTGGTTTCACTTCTGCCGCTGGCTAATTCATGTTCCAGAATGAATCCAGAATTTTGTAATTACATTTTTGTGACAGTTTACACTAAGGTCATAAAAAGGTCAATAATTTACTTCAGGTAGAATTCTGTTCCATGAATACTTGGTCTTGGTTCTCTCCCTTTAATACTCTCATCCATTGCAATTGGAGTAGTTTAGTACTGGATGTCCGTTCTTGCAAAACGTTTTATTGTCACCTATGAAAGTTTTCTAAAGAAACATAAAAATAACATTTCAGTTCTTCTGGCCAATTTCGTATGGATTTAGATTGGATATTTGGAAGAATTTCTTCACTGAAAGGGTCATCAGGCATTGGAAAGTGTTACCCAGGGCAGTGGTGGAGTCCCCATCCCTGGGGTATATAAGGGTCGTGTAGTTATAGTGCTCAGGGGCATGGTTTAGTGGTGGGCTTGTCAGTGCTAGGTTAATGATTGGACTAGATGATCTTACAGGTCTTTTCCAATCTAGGAGATTCTGTGATTCTGTATATGAGTTCTTCTGTGAATCCTGCGATAAAGTTGGGTGGCCAGTGCCAAAGAACATGACTTCTGCGCAATGCTTAACAGAAACAAGCTACTCTGAAAGGGACCTCCTATTTTCCTTAGGCTGATTACTCCCTTTTTTATATCATCTTGCAGTATTTCCTCTGCAGAATGTATACAGATGAAAGTGGGTTTAGTTTTCTGAATACTTAAGTGTTGTCATTAAAGGTACTACCTGCAGAGCTGATGGAGATAGTTGCCTATAAAGAATCTTTGAGATGACTGTTCAGTGTATTTTAACTATCAATCACATTGTCAGTGAAGAAAATATTAACTAAAGAATTAAAACATCTTGCCAGAAGAGAATAGCTTTTTGTAACAAGAAATTGTTGTAGGGCATAGGTGGTAGAATACATGCAAACTAACAGCCTGAGGTCAGGGTGTAACAGAAACCTATTTCAAATTCCATAAAATATTAAGAGAACCGATGAATAGCTTCGTTGGTATTATCCTGTCAAAAGATACCATGTTGTTAACGGTGTGTGTATATATGAAGTATTTCCTCTTAAACTGCACCCCAGTGGTTGAGACAGTTGAGCTGTGTAAAACCTAATTACTTCTGTTGACCAAAGAAGAATTGAAGCATGCAGAATGGACGGCTTAATAATGGAAGGAACTGGATTTTGAAATAAGGTTGGTCAGGTCTTAGGAGCAAAAAAATAGCTGCTTGGAGGGCAAGATGAGTGCCCATAAAGTGTTGCCTGCTTGTAATGTTATTGATTCTGACAGCAAAAGAATAGTACTAAGTCTTACAGTGTTGGAGGCTAATGTGTGACCTTATAGGATTTAAGTCTTTTTAACTGATTTTTAGCAGGGTTTGGATGAACCCTTTAGCACAGAAGACTTGCGTTCGTTTGGCCATCTTTCTGTACTTATCTTCAATAAATCCCTTGGCAAAAATACTTGGTCTTAACAGCCAAAAAACTATACAGATGCAGGATCAAAGGATGTATTTTAGAAAGATTATTTATGCTGCTAAGAGACATTGCAAACCTAAACTGATGGGGCACTGTATGGTGTTGTGTTTTGGCCTTTTTTAATTTAGGGGTTTTTTTTACTTTAGATTGGTATTCAGAAAGGACCAGCAATATATTCATTTTTAAAAAAACCTTGTGTCTGGCCAAATTACCATAAAAAATTAGAGAATTATTTTCAGTAATCACCTTCCTTTGAGAATTCATATTTTCTCACTCTAGCCTAAACTTCAATCTACAACTTCTTTGCCTTTTACTATGATTATCTACTGGGTTTGAGCTTATCCCAGGATCTTAACGTTCATCTATCATCTTTCTTGTATAATTCAAAAGCATTACAAGGAAAAACTATATAAGAAATCAGACTACTTGTCCTTGGTTTTTTGCATATTGGAGAAGTGCCTGTATTTCATGCACTGTATAAAGAACTTCAAGACTTGTTAGATCTAATTAAATATGTAAATTTATAGGAATAGTTCTGAGCTTCTATAGGAATACTTCTAATTTTTCTTTGTGCAGTCTTCTGAATTGGAACAAACCATGAAAGATTGTAGGATAGTATGGCTGTACATTTCTTATCTCTATTGTGAAAATAAATAACAATGTAGTTTTCCTTGATTGTAATCCTTCCAGAGGACTTTGTCCTAGACAAAGGATGTAGACTACAAAAAATATGTAAAGTGTGTGTACGCATATATATACACAAATATACATAGAAGTATATATAATATGAATAAAAAAATATATATTTTAAAAACAAATATTGTTAAGTACTAATTGTGTATTCCACAGCAGGAACACTTTTGTCACCCTATAGTTTTAAAACATAATTTTGTTTCAGTTTGTGGCTTATTTTTAAGGTGGACCTTTTTAATTTTTAGAATTATATGCACTGTGTGAATTTTAGCTTCCACATTCATATTTTAAGTTAGTTTTGTACACTCTGTACATAAAATAATACCTTTTTTTTAGGTTAGTTACATTGTGGATTAAAAATATGTAGAATCGATGATGCTGGGATTGTAAAAACTGCAGAGGTCCAGTAGGTCTGAGTGGCAGATTTCTTTTAAAAAAAAATACAAAACAAAACACAGTTGACAGTTCCAAATTTTACTTATGCCTACTGATGAAAAACTGACTATGTTCATTTGAAAATAAGTCTGACAGAATTCAATGTAAAATGGAGACTGAATTAATGTGAATTCTGAAAAAGCCCTATTATGTACACTTCATTTTTGGTAAAGTAGTTTTAACTCAAAATTACACTTTTTGAGTTTGAAAGGGTACTTCCTTATTCCCCAATAGTGCACCTTATATAGATAATTTGCATATTTTGCATACTTTCCTACTAACGTCATGATTCTCAAACCTGATACAGTATATATAGCTCATCAAGATACTCTGTATTTAAATCAAGCATCTCTCATGGCGTGTTTATGCTCAGTTTGTTAAGGCTTTGTTCCTTTAATTGCTCTAATTCATTAGATCACAAGATTTGAGTCTTTGTCCTTGTTCTTCCTGATCACTTTTACTTTTCCTTGGTTTCCATGGAAGCTGACGGAGAATATGAGAATTAGTTTTAAAATTCTAGTCAACATCAAAAGTCTTGCATGTATGAAAATGACATTCTATATATGATTATATTCTTAAGCCAGCAAAGCTTCTAGTTAGATAAAATTGATTTATCAGAGAAAAGTCCTTTTCTCGGTACTCCTTATTACGTAAAAAAAAACCAAAAACAAAACCAAACCAACCAACAAATAAAAAAACCCACCAACAAAAAAATTATTTGTTACATTTCCAAAATATTATTTTGTACCCGTAGGTTGTATTTTCATTAGAAGACTTTGTCATGTAATTATAATGCTTCTGTGATCATAGTTGAACAGCAAAGTAACTTTTTCTTTTTTGAAGCTGGGATTTCAAGGAAGTGAAAGAGGCTTTCGCTATATATATTCTAATCAAATTCATGTATACCTGAATATTTTTGAATACTGTCTACATTCTCAGAAACAGATGGAAAATGTCTTGTTTAATATTTTTTGAGTGCCATCATTGTAAATATTTTAATATTTTATTTTAGCCGGAAAGTGAAATTTCCACCACAGTAGAAGATTACAGTTCTGAGGTAAGACTGCAGTAATGCTTTTCCTAACTTTTCTTTCAACTTTTTCTTTTACATGTTTACGGCAATGCTGTGCATTGTTTTTCAAAAAGAGAAGGAAAGAGCGAGCAGACGTGATATTAGAGACAAAGCTGTTGCATATCATTACTGGTATGAGTAATGTAGCATTAAAGCAAGCATTGTGTCAACTATATAATGGGATGGCTACAATAATCAATAACGCAGTAGATGTATGAACTGTTGTAACGATGTCATCGTTATGGTTGTATTAATGCTTCGTGTTGCCAGTGGAGTTGTGGCTGTGCATAATTTCTACTAATTTTCTGTGGGAAACTATTTAAGAAGTTGATTATGTTTTAATGAGTTCCAAAGCAGCCGTTGCTCAGCGACTGGCTAGGCGTCAGTCCGCTGGCAGAAGGTGGTGAGTGATTGCCTTTGCGTTGCTTGTTGTTTGGGAGTTTTGTTCTGTTTTCTTTCACTTATTAAGCTGTCTTTATCTTGACCCATGAATTTTTCTTGCTTTTGCCCTTCCGATTCTCTCCTCTATGCCGCTGGTGGGGGAGGGAGTGAGTGACTGGAGGGGGGGGCTTAGCTGCTGGCCGGGGTCAGCCCAGCACGCATTGGCATGTACTACTCGTCTCTGTCACACCGAAGGGTAGTAGCACATATGGAACTTTGGTCTTGCCGAATAAAACAGTTCGTTATGTTTGTAAGGAGTAAACTATCTCACACATAAACGTGGGTCAAAAACATGCTCGCAAGAAATAGCCATGGAATATCTGAGTGCAGAAAATACTGTTTCTAGTTGAAAAAATTAATTTTTCATCTCTCAGTCGCTTTCTGTAGTGACAATCTGGGTTTTGTTTTGCAGATCTCTGTGCTAAATGCTTCTGCAAAACACACCCCAGAATCTTAAGCTTGGCAACAAGTGAGAGGGGATGAAGTAATCAAATGAGTCTCTGTTGCTGAAGTAAATTTGGTGTAGAATACTTCGTTCCTCTCTTGATTTAGCCTTTAGAGAAGGTGACTATGCCTTAGAATAACTGTTTGTTCCATCCTGGTATTATATCTGCGTATTGTGAAGCCTAAGGGAATATACACACCAGACAATGTGTCCCTGACCTGTCGCACTGCATGGTGCAAAATTCTAACCGCAGTGGGCAGTCTAGACATGCCCTGAAAACTGGAATGACTTTTCTTTTCCAACTTAAATGCTCAGTCTTCACTTACTCCTTCTCCCAGCCAATTCTCTTGACCAACTCTGTGTCTGTTTTCTATCTCCTAGAATTTGTAAATTCTTCTCTTCTCTGCAATAGCTCCTGTCAATCTTTTCACCTTCCCTTGCCCATCCCCTTTTTCCCTTTGCTTGGTTCCTTAGCTCAGTCTTATGCTTTTCAGCCTGTTTCTAGTCTCTTTCCTCTCCTCAGTCATTCCGAAGCCCAGTTTCTTTCTCAGCCTTTCCGACTTTATCCAAGCATTGTTTTTCCTTTATTATTCTTTTAATATTTTTTTCCCCCTCTCCCTTGAAAATCTCTTCTCCTTTATTCCCTCTTCTTATGTTGGGGTCCTCATAATATTCAGCTCAACTTGTCCTAGATGAAATCAGTAGTTTTTCTATCCAACCTGTCTCATCAAATCCCAGTTACAGTTTCTTCCATAGATTTGGTCTCAGCCTTTTTATTTGAGTTCTGTCCCTTTCTTTCCCAGTTTGACTCTTTCACTCCCACTTTTTCCTCCTGTCCTTGTTCATAAGTGCCCTCACTTTCTTCTGGTGTGTTGGGAGAAGGCACTTGGGACTATAGGGGAAATGTTCCCTCACATTCATTATTGGCTACTTTCAAATACAGAATACTGAACCATACGGACCCTTGGTCTGGTCAGCTGTGATTGTTCTTATGGCATGTTTTTTGTGATGCAAATTTAAAAAAAATGTCTGAGACTGGCACTTTTGGAATTGGAGATCCAGTCCAGCTGCTGGGGAGTGCTGTAAACGGAAGAAAAAAGATTTTTATGGAGGGATAGGTGCAAGGAGTTGAACTCTACCTGGGAAAAAAAAATCAGTTTAAAAATTTAAAGTATTTTTCATAGATAAAATGTAGTTTATTTCATCCAAGGAATTAAAGTAGCAAAGAACAAAAAGAATATGTGTTTGCTTTATGTATGGTAAGGTGATAGGGCAGCATGTGCACACAGTTTGCCATCGAGAGTGTTGCAAATACACTTTTGAACAACTGCTGTGACCTTACTATACCTTTTTAGAATATACATCACCTGGGTATCTGATTACTATTAAATGGAATATACAGTATGTGAAGAATGAACCCTTGAAAACAGTTGACAATGGCATTGATGTTCATGTATTTTTACAAATGAGAGGTATTGCATATATAATGAAATACGACTAAGACATTTCGATCACTTCTGAGGTTGTAGGGAGCAGTGTTGGAGACTGATTGCAAAAACTCCAGAAAGCACATCTGTGCACAAGGAAACAGAATACAGAAGAGATCTGGCATAATGCCTCATGGTAATTGTGGATATGTGCTGATTTTTGGTGTTTTGTTGTTAGTATCAGTCGAATTCAAAGCTCTCATTGTAAAATTAATTTTCACATCTAAACACTTAACTTTATCCCGCTTCATACAGAGTATATTAGGGAGCAATTTTTGAGATACTAAAGACAATAGAATTACAGCCAAACTGCCTTCTGAATGCGCCTTTTAAAAAATTGCAATTTCCTCAAAATTGCAGATTTCCTCAAAAACGCAATGACAGATGCATTTCTAGGCACTTCTTATTCTTATTCCTGCAAAACTACTTTTTACGTCCGTGAGAGTTATTTTCTAAGACATAGATAGGCAACACAAAACTTCTGAATAGTAACACGGTACTTGATCTGGTGAAGAACAAACTCCAGTGGTGAGAGCTGCTATTTTAATAAGCTTTTTTAAATTCCAGTTCATTTTAAATTCCAGTTCATTACGATTGGTTGGTATCTGCAATGAGGAAACAACACGTTTAGGAATGCCTATATTTTAATAGCTAAATTTTCAGTATGTTTCATGTCAGTTGTAATGTTACTTTTATTATTAGAAGCTCTACTTACATTCATGGCCATCCTGTAAATAAAGCAATCTGAAGCCTTTTCAGTTGAAGAAGAGAAATTAAATTTTGTCTGTAACAGCTTAATTACGAAGTTCCATGAAATCTTGACCTTACCCTTTTTCAGATACGTGACCTCCTTTTCTGAATGCTAAGAAACCATACATTTGTGGAAACATAGGCCTGTTGACCCATCTTTTCCCTCATTGTTTAGAACATCTGTATTCTTTCTAGTGTTTTGGTTGGGTTTTTTTTTTGTCAGAAATTATGTTGAAATCGAGGCTGCCATGCTTCAAAGTGAAATAGATCATACATCATTTGTTTTGTTGTAGTTGGTAAAATGTCAGATGTTTTTAATTCTTCAGCCCATTCTCTTGAGAAATTGGATAAAGTTCAGTGATAAGTATTTCCCTCTTTAGGGGACTTACCAGACACACAATTATAAGCCAATACAGTTGTCTAAGCAAAGTTGAAGGAACCAGTGAATGTTTATATAAGAATTCTTGTCTTTAACGAATTTTATTGTAAATACAGCCTATTGTTCAGTTTTGTTCTGCCGCCTCTCTAAATACCAACACTATCAAAGGCAATAGCCAAACTGAAGACTGATATATCCTTCCTATGACCACCTTGCCTTTTCTAACAAATTATTCGGAGACCTACCCGCATAGTCTTAAATTAAATTATAATGGTGATTAGCTATTTAAGTTTATGGTCTAAGCTCAAAACTAAGGGAAGTTAGGCTTTTCCCAACAGTTAAAATTTTTCTGTTTTTTATAACTGTGTAAGGTAAAGTTGCCCCCATATATTTTCCATATGCCTCAGTTTTATGGTATAACTGAAAGACTGTTCCACCTGGGTTTTTTTTCTCATATTGACTCTTCTCAATTTGCAAAGTGTCCCTCTGAAAAGATGGTTAATATGAAGTCTACAAAGTTTGGTTTGGGGGTTTTTTGTTTGTTTGTTTCATTTTGGTTTGTTTTTTTTTTTAATATTAATGAAATTCTATACCTCAACCTTAACCGCTACATAAAGAAATCTTCTGTTGTGTGCTTTTAAGATATAGAAAAATATATCAAGCCATGATATTTTAAAAAGCTATCAATTGTTATCCTTCAGAAGTTATTGACCTTAGTTATATTATATGATTTTAATTCTTTTCATCATGAATTGAAAATAGTTTTCGTTTATAGAGTAAAAAAAAACCCCACAACTGAAATCCATTTTCTCAAGTTGCCCTAATTGCTAATTTTAGCTAAGTTTCATGTAGTCAATTGTGACATAACTAGAAAATGGAGGAGAAGCTAAGAACATTGACAAGCAGTGTTGGAGGTCTAAGTGTTAATTTTTGGAAGGAATCGGATTTCCAAAATGTAAAAGAAAAGGTGGGAAAAATGAAGACATGAGGTAAAATTGTTAATCCATGCCCAGGTACTTCTATATGTTTCTACTACCAAATCAAACCACTTTTTTATTCATAAGATTGCTTGTCAGTCTGTAATAGGTAGTATTTTCAGGCATTAAGGTATTTTCTATGTTTTTTGGTGGTTGAACAGTATGTATTGAATTATGCTGAGCATGAATTTGCTATTTAAAAAGGGAAATCTCTGTAGTACTGGCATTAATGTTATAAGTAGTTACACATTATATATAATTACTGCTATTTCTGAGGTACAATTTCAGGTCTTCCAAGGTCTAAGGAACATTAAAAGGGGTACAGTGATTTCATAAATTTAATCCTGACCCCTGGTGGCAATTGTCATGAATCGCTGCCTTAATACAGTGGTGGAAGTTGGTTTTCCTTGTGTTTCTCTGGAAGATAATTCCTTTCATTTGTCTTAAGCATATGTATTTACTGATGCAATATAAATTATACCTTTAGTTTTAGGCAATAGACTACAAATTGTATTTTACTTTATATTAGTAAATACTATTTCTGTGAATCATTTTGAAAATACAAGCAAAGAAGAAAAATCAGACAGAACATCCTTTGAGGGACTTCCATAACCTTCACTTTTTTCCTGTATTTTGTTCACCAAGACAGTTTCTCCTGGGTTGCTAATGTGTTCTGAAGTCTAGTGTTTTCCTACTTTGTGGTTATTTGTTTATGCAATTATATCCAGAGGTTCCATTATCTTGAAATGTTATGCAGTTTGATTGTTTCTTTAAATGTTTAATTGTTTGCTGGGGTATGTAACTAAGCACATCATAAGGCATTAAGGCATAAGGACATTTCAGCATTAAAGGTGAACTGCAAAGCTTTAAAAGAAGAAATTATAAGAGTCTTCATCAATAGTATTTACGGGCTTGCAGAAGATCTCTGTATGGGTAAACCACTGGGACCATGAGACAAACCACAGAAGTCCAATAGACTTTGTGTTAACCTGTTAACACCGAAGTTGGTGTCTGGAGTACAGTCTTCATATATTGCAGATGAGTGAAAAATTAATTTTAAATTAAGATATTTTGGAGCTAATAACTCAGCCCCAACTCTCTGTCTGCTCTGCCGCAGCAGAACCTCTGTCGTGCCAGAGGCTGCCGGGCTGCCCGCGAGGCTCCCGCCAGCACAGCGCCCTGGCTGCCTGCTCCGTAGGTGACAGTGCAGTCTGGTGTCTTGGCGCGTTTCAACTTGCACTTTATCAGAAAGCATGAGGCGTTTGTAAGGAGGAGGTATCAGATGAGGAACAGCATGGACTACCATGTTGCTGAGGTTCGCTTCTGTGGCGTCTAAGAGCGAAGCTCCTGTGAAATGAGGCGGGATTTCCAACGTTCCAGGCAGTTGTTTTGAATGTGTATGGCAAAATCCCTTTTATAAGTAAAAGGCCTTTTGTCAAAATTTCAGCTGCTAAGGAGTCTGGAACATCTAATGAGATAAGGCTTTTGTGTCTTTCCTAGTAGCTCTTGTTATAAAGCATCTCAGAGCCTTTGATTGTTGCACACAGAAACGATTCACAGGAAGAGAAGCGTGTCCGCTGTGGTGGATTACAGGAATGGTACACTACATCTTTATCAATTAAGCCTAAATAAAATGGGAGTTAAAAAAAAGAAAAGAAGCATTTGATAATAGAGTTTCTATTAAACTACTAGTGTTATTAAGCTGGGACATGCGCCAAAATCTGAATAAAGGCATTGGTGCCAGGCGCTGTGTGGACACTTGTATGGCTGAATATAGTGTGAACATCTGGCAATACACAAACGATGTGCAGTGCCTCTATAAATTGCCTGGACTGCTGTTCGCTGCAATTTTCTTCATTCTTTCTCAAATAAGGTAGTAATCTCTCTGTGGTGTCTTCCTTTTTACTGAGGAAGTCAGGAATTGAAAGGGCACCGTGTCAGCACTGCGAATTCTCGTGTGATGCAGGTATATTCATTCTCTTAATGCAAACTCAATGACTATATTGATCCCATTTATAACAGTGCACTTCCATATCGGGTGACTTATTGATTTCCTCAGGCATCATAGTCCTTTGTAAATAAGCCCTGATCTAGACTATGGCAGATGCCTGAGCAGTGTAGCTTCTTTTTTTGATGTAAGCATAGCATTTAGGTCTGAAATGCTATGATGCCTTTCCATCTCTAGTACCATTATTTTTGTTTCAGGCTCTGATGTAATAAACAGCTCTGAGGGGAAATACAGCTCTTCTTGCTTTCTCATTTTAAAACATTGGTCTGCTGTTTTAAAAGCCTGTCTGTCTTATAGTTACTCACAAGTACAGAGCATATTCTTTTTATTTGGATTTTTGTTTTTTGGTAACCTATAACTGCTACTTTGGCTTGTGCGTGCCTTTTGGAGATTCGTCATTATCGGTTTGCACCGTCTGTAGAACCAAAATTATCATAGAAGCTGAAAGGGGTTGCAGTGTTAGGTGAGTGAAAGAGCATTTTTTTCCGAATGTCTTATGTTAAATTTCTGCTCTTTTTCAGTCTTAAGAAATTCCTTCAAATTTAGGATGAGAGTCTATGTTGCTGCCTTTCATCAACTATAAAGAGATTGGTGACTTTCAGAAATAGTAAATCTTGGGGTGTATAAATATATTTTAGAAAGCATAACTATGTTTAGTAATATATAGAAATATTAAACATATAATTTAAAATGCAGTAGTACTGCGTTTTAATTATGTAAAGTATAAAGCTTTGCATTGACCTTTAAATCTGAATTCCTTTGTTTTCTCTAGATATGTAAATTCATAATATGGTTTTTGTTTTTAGACGGTAGTATCTATTTCTGCAATTTTGGGTGTTTTGCCTGTTATATAGGCTTACTTTGATGCAATTTACTATACATGAAGCTATTTTGTATTTCAAATTAAATAAATTTTTGTAGCGTAAAAATTCCCGTGGGTCTGCAGGAATCATCACATAAGATTCAAATGAATGGAAAATAGAAATCAAGCTTTATTTCAAATAATAATGTATTTAGAAATTGTCTTTATACAGGTAAATGGTTGCAGTTTTGTGACAAGAACAGCTATCCCTGCAGATTTAATCAGGGTACAGTATTACAAATTGAATCGTAATACTAATGGTGAATACTAAAAACCTCAAACAGTTTGTTTTGAACAAAAACTGTGTTGCTGACTAATACTTTATTTTGCACGCTGTCCTCTGCATCTGCATTGTTTGTTATGTATTAATATATTGTATCGTTAAACTTGAAATGCAAAACAATTTACTACTTCTATTAAGGCTAAGATTATAAAGCAGAACTTGCAGATACGCTTTATGTCAGTGCTTTTGAGGTGTGAATTATACTAACAAAGGAGGTTACCATGGCAATAAGATCTTCGATGCTGTATTGTATGTTAATGTACTAAGGTGGCATTTGATACAGAGTTTGATATTTGAGTTTACTTACTGTGATAAAGCATTAAAAAAATGGCATGTTAAGGAACTTGGATTGATTTAGGAAGAAGAATTTGGAGTTGAAGAGATTTGTTCTGAGCATGGAATGCAGCACTCTCACACGCAGCTAGAGGTGATGGAGAATGAATTGGCTGGGAAACAGCAAGAGATTGAAGAGCTAAACAGAGAGCTAGAAGAAATGAGGGCTGCATATGGTACAGAAGGATTGCAACAGGTATAATTACCTTATGTTGCTTTCTGCTTGCTACTCGGTTACGTGCAAAAATGCGGAGCATCACCTGAAAGAGTTCACACTTAATGGCAGCTGTTGAGAATGCAGTCAGTGTGTGGTATAGAATTACACGTAATTTCTTTCAGTCACATACCATGCGCTCTATTTCTTTAAATGGCATTTCCATTGTGTGTCCTTTTTCTCTGTATTTTGTGACTAAAATTCCAGTCTTCTTCACAGTGACTTTCTTCAGATCAGGAATAGAAGGACGATTTTCTTCAAGAAAAGCCCTAATTCTTCACTAGTTGTGCAAAGGCTGCATTTCTTTAATGCTTTCCTGTTCCTCCAAGATGAAAAAACGTCAGGTTTTACTTCCTAAGGAATGATATAACTGAGTTGATCCTTGAACCAAAATGGTATTTGTATGTCAGACTTCACGGTCTGAAATACAAGGCAACTGTTTTAACAAACACCTAATAACTTGGTATTACAGGGAAGTAATTACAGGTATTTCTTCTTTCAGAAATACCACTGGAATTTCAAGTTAGGTTTTAAAATAAAGATTATTAAATACTCTTCCAGTTCAAGCAACTGGTGCAATGCACTGAAGTCAGTGCTTGTCACGCTTCATGTCTTACTTATCTCTCTCTTTTAATTTGGATTCAGGTCACATTGTTGTATTTTTCTATTTTTTGCAAAGTACTACAGAATACCAAAATTGTTCTAATATTCAGTCATTTTCACCTTCATTGTTGTTGCACAATTATAGTGTTTTCTGCTTTCATTTGTATTTTATCTGTGAAAATGGTTGTCATGTTTTCCACCATACTAGAGTGATCGTTAAGTGGTTGCCTTGGAGGAGGTGGTTTATCATTCCTTTGTCTGTTGGTGAATCTCTGGTGTTGTATTTTAAGTCAAACTTAGCTTCTAATTAATGCATCTTGTATGTGTTGTGCTAAATATAATAGTCATAATTATAGCATAATAAAGAATGTAAGCATAATTTTAAGTTTCTCACAATTGTGACTAATATTAGTTTTTCATCAAAAAGATGAAAGTGAAAAATATTTGCATTTTTAAATGGCTATGTTTACTATCTTTAAAGTAAATTAAAAATATATTAAACCAAAACAGGCTGTGCTGTGGTACAATAATATTTTAATAAGCACAGCATATTTTTGTATGATAGTGGTACAGTGCATAATATGTCAGTTGAGAAACGCATATGGTTTATTAGTCAGAAAAGACAACAGAATTCTAAAAGGGGAGTGCAGAAGATAGTGTTGTGTGCTTTAGTTCTGCCTGTTTGTTGAAGAAAAAGATTGAATAAAAGAAGTTGAAAATTATCACGTAACAATGTGTGGATCAGAACAGATCAATTTAGTTACTCAGTTTTATTGAACAGATGCAACGGGAAAGATATGACACACAAGTTTCTGGTCTGTTCCTAATTTTCTCTATTGTAACAAACATCTAGTAGTTCCACTAGATCCATGCTTTTAAAGTAGGAGTTCACTGTAGTGTTCTGAAAAGAACTTTGAAAGAATGTCCTCAAATTCTTTGCATAATTTGGCTTAAGGGACTTCTGTGTTTTACTGAATAACGTCCCTATCCTCTAAATCAGTAATGTTTATCTGCAAGTAGTATAATTTTACTTCAAGACTCAGCATATAACCTGGGGAAGCTTCTTTTTGGGAGCATTGTAAACAAAACAGTTACAGAAGCTGACTGATGATTTAAGAAATTTGCAATATGTAGAGCTGAAGGTTCCACTAGCCCTGAATAAGTTCAAATTGACAAAGTGACTTTAAAGTAACATATCTATTTATATAATTGCGCATGAAAATAATCCCAATTAATATTGTAGAATTTGTGGCTGCCTGAGTATAATCCTACAAAAAATAAAACAACTTGCAAAGGATTTTTTTCTCTACTTCTATCATTTCTTCATCATTACAAATTACAAAAGATTAATCTGTTAAATACACTGTATCAGTTTTGCAGCTTGAGCTGATTTTCTCATGCAGTTATGAATAATTTCTCTGGATTCACAATGTAGGATACTGCATGGTATCTATTATCTGCCTTTAGTATGATGAATGCAATTTATTGAACTTTCAGTGAGAGATGATATAACTTGCATTTATTGTGAGAAAATTGTGTGGACATGAGTAGTTGTACAAAATTGCAGAAACGCTATAAATAGATACTCTGGCTTCCTTTATGATGGTTTGTTTATGTGGCCGTGCTTTTTAGTTTAAAAGCAGTTTATATCTTTAACTAATTAACCTTCTTAAAGGTTCAGGTTCTGTTCCTTGATAAATATATTTTATAGAGGGGTCATATATTGTTAAATTGGGGGGGAAAAAAATCTGTTTCTGAAGTATTTACAAATAGTTTGTGAAAACATAAATGCTCCACTAGGTCTGTGTGACATCTTTTAAATGGAGAGGTTAGGGATGATGTATTCCTACTTAACTAGAATAAGCTAATATTTTTTTTTTTGTCTGTGGCTTTGATGTGCACTAATAGTTTAAATTTCATCTTTCATAGTTGCAAGAATTTGAAGCTGCTATCAAAAAAAGAGATGACATTATCACTCAGCTCACTACTAACCTACAGCAGGCACGGAAAGAAAAGGATGAAACTATGCGGGAGTTCTTAGAGCTCACTGAACAAAGTCAAAAACTACAAATCCAGTTCCAGCATGTAAGTTGCAGCGCTACCAATATTTATTTGAGTTTGGAAATCGGTCTCACTTTGCAGGGTCCATCAATGGTTACTTCCTGCAGAAACACAGAAATTGTTGTGCATTTTTGAAGAATTGGTCTCTTAGTATAGATCAGCAGTCACTTTACTAGTTCTACAGTTATCATCATAGTACCTGGTTTATTTTACTAATTCACTATAAAATAATAAAGATTAGTCTGTTTTCTTCCCTAGTACGTGAATGATAGCTTCTGATAAATACTGGATGATGGCAGTTGTCTTAGGGAAAAACACTTGTGTAATTGGTTCTCAGAGCTTTGGGCTGAAATCCAACCTGTTCCTTTGAAATCAGAACAGCCAGCCAGCAGCTTTAATGGGCCACCATTTCACGCTCCAGTCCTTCCTATATTTTTGGGTAGAACCTGCCTCTTCTGGTGTTATTAGAAGGCAATTTAAATAAAAAATTTTAAGTTTCAGAGAAGCATTTGTTCAAAAAACCACTGGTGATTGAGGTGCCACGGTCACTGTTAATCTGCGTGGCTACAGTTTATAGTGTTGCAGTTGAATATTGTAGTATTTTGTGCTGGTTAAGTACTTTATATAGCTTTTTTTGAACTTCAGATGGATTATATTCTGAAGCCTGAGGTTTTTTTATTAAAAATCTGATTTGGGGGACAGCAATTGCAACTAGTTAATTTTACTACTTAGAAATGTTTCTGACATGCTGCTGTCCTGTGCTCGCTCACCATAAACCAATTTAATATTAAATATTTTTTATTGGTTGGCCATCCCAAAAGAATACGGATATTTCATTTCCTCCTAAAAGAATTTACAAAATTTTGCGATAGGCTTTGGGCTTGTGATGTGGAAGAAGAAAGTAAAGATCACTTTCTCTAGTGCAAGCTGTTTCTGGAAAAACTTGATATATTTTAGTGTTTGTTTTTTTAACATTCAAGTTGCAGGCAAGTGAAGCTCTAAGGAACACCAGCCATAGTTGCACAGCTGCTGATTTATTGCAAGCCAAGCAACAGATACTTTCACATCAGCAGCAGCTAGAAGAACAAGAATGTCTGCTGAAGAATTATCAAACAAAGAATGAAGAATTTGAAATGCAGATTACACGTCTTCAAGACAAAATCACAACATATGAAATGGTATGTTCCTTGCGAGAAAGGGATCTTTTCCTAATCTCTTTTTTCTTTTCAGGATTTTGTGGTTCCTTTGAAATTACAGGGCTAAAGCACAGATTATGAGTGTGCTGCAATGCGTACAAAGATTTTAAGTTTTTAAGACTGCTTCTGTTAACTAACACATAACACATGTATACTTTCAAAGTGAAATTTTTATGTCAGTGTTATGCGTCGTGATTTTTTAAAACTACAGAAATATTTATGACAAATTATGAAACTATACTGTATGTTAGAATGCCTTCATTAAACAACATTATTTTGTTAGGGAAAAAAATATTAAAATAACCTGCTTGAACAGCCTTTTCTGTCTTAAGGAAAGAATGAATTCTTTTCTTCATGTACAATTTTTTATTATTATCCTTCATGGAAAACATCTTAAAAGTACCTATAAAAAAAGNAGGGGGATAGGGATTGTCACTTATTCCAAAGGTACAGATAACCTCCAAATGAGGGCAACAAATAATTTATATTTAGTTTTTATAAATGCTCACCAGCCTTCTAAAGAAAACCATTGTGTTTAAATAGCTAAGCCTATAGATGTTCTTATGTGTTCCGATAATGAACTAAAAATAAGAACATAGTTTTGCCTGTTTTTTAAAGGAAAAACAGAAAAATGAGGGAGAAGATTTGAATAAACTACAAGAAAAAGAAGCATTAGTTGAAGAGCTGGAAGCAAAACTTGGAGAAGAAGAAAAAAATTCATTTCAGCTTAAGGAAAAATTATCAGATGTCAGTAAATTACTTGAAGAATTGAAAGAACAGATTTCACTAAAGAACCAGGAGATAAGTAATATGAGAGTTGAACTTACCACCTACAAACAGAAAGAAAGACAATGTTCTGATGAAATAAAACAATTAATGGGAACTGTGGAAGAATTGCAGAAACGATGTTATAAAGACAGCCAGTCTGAAGCTGACATTGTACAAAGAATGGAATTAGAAACACAAAGGAGACTGGCACAACTTCAGGCTGAATTAGATGAAATGCACGGCCAGCAGATTGTACAAATGAAGCAAGAATTAATTAAGCAACATGCAATGGAAATAGAACAGCGTCTTTTGCAACAAAAAGTAGAATTGGAGAAAACTTCAAGTCTATGTTTGGATGAGAATGTTAATAAAGATCAAATGCATTTAATGAATATTAAAATTAATGAATTGAATGCAAAATTGCAAGATGCTGATAATGAAAGGGAAAAAATAAAGCAAGAATTGTCACAACAGATGGAAGCAATTTCAGCAGAGAAGTCTCTTCAGCAAAGTAAAATGGAAGATCTTTTCCAAGAACTGAATTTTTCAAGAGAGCAGGTTCAAAGAGCCAAACAAACTATAGTGGATATGGAAGGTAGATTAAATGAAGCTGAAAAATACCAGTTTGTGATTGAAGATTTAAAAACTCAGCTGGCATCTGCCTCTGAATTTAGGAAGGAATTGGAATTAAAACATGAGGCAGAAGTCACAAATTACAAAATAAAACTTGAAATGCTAGAAAGGGAGAAGGATGCAGTTTTGGACAGGATGGCAGAATCTCAAGAAGCAGAATTAGAGAGACTGAGAACAAAGCTTCTGTTTAGTCACGAAGAGGAACTTTCTAGACTTAAAGAAAACTTACAAAAAGAGCACATGGTGAACATGGAAAGCCTTAAAGATAATTTGAATATGCACCATAAACAGCAGTTAGATGAGGTACAAAATGCGATGAGCCAAAAGATGGAAGCCATGCAATTTGAAAAGGACAACCTAATCACAAAGCAAAATCAGTTGATGTTAGAGATTTCAAACCTAAAAGATTTGCAGCAGTCCACTGTAAATTCTAAATCTGAAGAAATGACACTTCAAATCCATGAGCTGCAGAAGGAGATTGAAGTGCTTCGGCAAGAGGAAAAAGAAAAAGGTACCCTTGAACAAGAAATTCAAGAGCTGCAGCTTAAAACTGAGTTGATGCAGAAACAAATGAGGGAGAGAGAAGATAGCTTTCAAAAAAAATGTTCAGAACTTGAAACACAAAATAATCTTCTTAAGGGGGAAAACAAAATTTTGGAAGAGAAATTAAAAAATATGTTAGTAAGCTCTGAAGAAAATGTCTTTTTTAACAACAGTGTTAGCTCTAAGTCAGAAATTTTGGATTTGCAAAAACAAATAGAAAAGCTGATTACTGAAAATGAGCAGCTTAAAAACCAAAATGGTCAACTCCAAGAGGATACTGAAAGGCAGAAGAGTGCCTTTTCATTCACTGAGAAAAAACTTGAAGCTAATTATAAAGAGCTGCAGAAAGAATGTGCAAGTCTTCTGAAGGCAAAAACTGAATTAGAGGAGAACAAGAATAAGCAGGAAGCTGAATATAAAAGCAAACTCAAAGCTTTGAATGAAAAACTTCACCACTTACAAAGCAATAGACCAGTTTTATTTAAAACTAAAACTTCTGGTTTTGAAGGGAGTAAAGAAATCAAGGCTTCCAGGGCAGACACCTTTGAGACTGGAGAAGTTGTTGAGAAAGATGTGACAGAACTTATGGAAAAGCTTGAGGTTACCCAGCGTGAGAAACTGGAATTATCCCTGAGACTTTCCGATCTCTCTGAACAGTTGAAGTCAAAGCATAGTGAAATTTGTCATTTAAATGAAAAAGTTAAATCCTTAAAAGATGAGAAAGAACAAGTTCTAGCAAAATGTAAAGAACTAGAAGTCATAGCTAGCCATGCTCAGAGAGGAAATAGTAGTAGTAATGACCCTAAGACAAAATGCTCTAAAGGAAAAGCTCGAAAGACTGCTGCTCCAGCATCTGAAAGTAGAAATAAAACCCCTGGTCCAAGGAATAAAGTTGATGAAGGAATAAGTGGAAGAGGAGATCTAGGTTCAGGTAAAGATACCAGTCGTGAGGTAGCAAAAAGAAAGGAAGTTCAACAAATGCTGAAGCCAGAACAACAGTCGCTTGTAGAGCATTTGCATGGCGTGTCAGACAGGCTGACAGATGAAACACCATTAGTAGCCATTACACAGAGTGAAAATAATAATCTTCAGCAGCAAGTGGATGCCTTAAAATCAGAACAGGTACGTTACATAAAGCAGTATGGAAAATAATTTACCTATGAAAATCTGTAGGAGCTTGCACTTGGAAATTTGCATCATATTTTTCCGATTAGCTACTTTGAAGTCCAGGTGTGTGGTCATGTATGTGTGGCAGTGTGGCCAATGGTTGAAAGTGGTTACATGAATGACCAGAATGATAACCACAGTCAACGTGTATGAGGATGATATTTTTCAGTGAAAGAAATACTCTTCCCTTACATTTAATTAAATCAACAGCAACAACCAAAGGTAAGGAGAAGACGTCGAGAGCACTTCACACTTTTATATAGCATTTAACTAACTAACTTGGGGTGAAAACTTACTCAGGACATAATTTTTTAATCTGTGATTAGCTTTTCAGTTCTCTAAGTACTCATTCAAACAATATAAAGAGATACTGAAAGTCTTGACTTCTTCAGTCATCTGTTATCGCAGTTGTGAAATACTGATCTTCCGTTATTAAAATTTTTGTGTATGTGCGGTTATCACTTCTTAAGAAATGTATCTGGATGGGAGCGTTGGAAGGGAAAGGTGCGAAGGTACAGAAGTTATGTATGTTGTGTGATTCTGACCTTGTGTTAGAGAACACAACATCTCTTATGTTTTGCTGGAAAAATTTTGCTTGGAATTTTTTCATATTGTAAATGAATTGCAGGTAGTATGGAAAGGATTGTAATTTGCCAATAAAATAGCTAAGTATTGAATTACCAGTATTTAATTAGGTGCTGGAATTGTAAATCTGGCTTTAAATTTACATACAGTGATGAAGCTGAACAGCATACTGCAAGAAGTATGCAACTAAGTTTTCTGTAGAAATAGATGTTAACCAGTCTTCTATGATTTTTTTAGATAGGTGGATTTTTAGAACATGAAAAAAACAAACAGTGAACTATTACCACCATTGCCTAATTTTATGTTGTGTTGTAGTTCATTCATTTCCTACGAAATAAAATCAGAAGCAAAGCCACATTGGAAACAGTTGTGAGATTATAGAAAAAAGCTACAGCAGTATAATGTATTTTATTTTTTTATGGGGATGTGGTAAGGATCTTGCGATTTCCTGCCATAGAACTAAAAAATCATTGTGGTCCAGAGGTGTATAAAAACCTTTTCAAACTTGGACTCCAAATAGTTCATTATTGGCATGTCCTAAGCATATTTTTGCTGTAGCAATAGCATTCCCAAAAGAGCAGACTAGAACTACAAGCCTTGGAAATCAGTGTTTTTGAGGTCTGCTAATAATACAGTCTTTTTTCTGTATGTGAAGTGAACTTTCATAACTTTCTCTGTTGATAGTGATATCACCCTCACTTCATCAGGCTAAAATTTGTTGGGTTTTTATTGCTGCAAAATAGGAATTGAAGCATACTGAGTTTTGTTGATTTTAGTGCGATTTTTATTTTAAGTTGAAGAAGCATCCTACTATTTTGTTACAATTCAATTTTCTGAACTGCACATATTTAAATTTACCTAATGCATACCTTATATGCAGCGTTCCATTCAGCACGTTATTAATTTCAGAAATTTGCAAAGACGGAACTTTTTTATTTTCTTGTTTCTCACTTTTTGTAACATGTGTCTTTTTATTCAAAGACTGATTTACAGCTACAGATGGAAGCACAGCGCATTTGCCTATCCCTGGTTTATTCGGCTCATGTGGACCAGGTTCGTGAGTACCTGAAAGCGGAAAAAGAGAGCGCACTTTGCAGTCTTAAAGAGGAGCTTGTACGTAGTCATCTACAAGAGATGAATGATCTTAAAAAAATGCATCAGCTGGAGCTCCAGACCTTGAAAATTCAACAAGCAGGTAACTTGACTGGAATTATCGGAGTGAAGCTCTTGATATGAAAAACAGTGTCTTTAAAAGAAAACAAGCACAAGAGTTTGTGCATGTAGCTGTCCAATAAATTGTTTTTATAGTATATTTTAAAGTGGTTTTGTACCAAATTATTTACCCATTACAAGTCGTCTAATACTCAGGGTACTTAAAAAACCAGAAAAATGAATAATAATATTAAAAAAAAAAAAGAAGGAATAGGAAGTATTACATTGCATTTTTTGCTATTTGTATTAGGTCAATTAACTGTAAAGATCTATATAATAGATTCACCTATAAGGTTGTATTCCTTAATGAAATAATAAGCAAATGCATCAGCAAAATATCTTTGGGCTTGTTTCATTCTCTGTTCTTTGAATTCTTGCATTGGCTCCCTGCCTACAAGTAAGTGAGTTTCTTTGCTACTACTTGCCTCAGTGAGCTTTTATGTTATCATGCTGGTTTTGTATCCTTACTTTTTCTGCCATCTCATGATTTGCCCTTCTGTAATTTTTTGGCGTAAGTTCTTTGCCCTCCAGTATGTCTCTGTAAAGTTTGATCTTTCTAGAGCTCCCTAACACACAAAGCCATTTCTTATCACTTACTCCTCTTGAATGTGCAGTTCTACCATAATAATTGAATCTGTCTGTGTGATGGAACAAGAAAGAGGGGAACAAAAACCCATGCCCTTCTGAGAACTGAAGAGGCAACCTCACCAAGGCAGGAAATTAGGCCTTTGAAAAGTTGTTGTGCGTCCAGTGTTTAAAAATAATATGAATAATTTCTGTTCGTAGATGATGAAGTCAAATCTACACAAAGACTTATAGAAAAGCTGAATGAAGCTGTAACTGAGGAATGTTCTAGGCTTGCTCAGGTAAGACTTAAAAAAAAGAGTCTTTTAAAATGTAAATTTTGAAAATGAAAAATTATGTGTACAGTGAGTCATCATATTTTTCTACATAATTTTTAACATATTTTATTTGCAGCTTTTCTCTTTGCATAGATCTCAAAATAGAGACTCTTAAACCTGATCTTCCAAAATAACATTATGAGGGGTTTTGGTTTTTGTTTTTGTTTTTTTTTCCTAAACTCTTTTATGTCTTTGTCCAGACAATCCTTCCGTCTTATACCTAGTCTTGATCTTCTATGTAATGTTTGTCTTACATTTACTAGTTTGGAAGTATTTTTATTCCTTTCTCTATATCTCTGGCTATAAGTTGTTAATTTAACAGTGGTCTGATATCATGCACATATTGACACAAAGGACATCACTCTCTCATATCTGCAATAAGATAGTAATTCCTTTCTTAGCTGTGGCATTTCTTTCAAAGACTTAAAAGTGTCTAAGAATCTACCGCAATTGCTGCCCATATTGTTTTCAGTAACTAAATGTTATAGTCAAAAATTGAAGCTTATTTATAGTCTTTATTCTAGTATCAGCCACCAATAATACTATTTTGCCATACCTTTTTTTGTAGACTGCTAGGAATCAATGACCCTTACAGGTATTTCCTGACCAGCAATCAAGTTACTTATTAAATGTATTTCTGAATAAATTAAGCTACTTTCATCATTCGTTATAAGACATGGTTTTCTAGTCTTAAATACTTCAAATGGTTGATTTTGGTGTCGGGTTTTTTTTCCTGTCTTTGCTGGACTTTTTTCAACACCTTTTTGGGAAAGTGGATAGCAGAACTTTTATACTTGAGAGCCAACATAGGAGAGATTAAGCAGGACTCCATGACAGCTCACAGAAAGTAGCAACTGAGTGAGAGTCTTTGATATTAGTTGTTTCATAGCTGTGAAGGATACTGCCTGTCTGTCTGATTCCATGTTGAGCTTTTGGAGATGATATGATTTCACTTTTGTAAGTTGAATTTGGTGTCTAATGAGTTCAAAATCTTCATTTAAAGAATCGCACTGTGTGCTCTGAGCAGGCCATTTCTTTTCAAGTATCATTTATCTTCAGACATCATATGAATAAATCTTCCATTTGCCTACTCGTTGTAAATATGGCAGCTATTCTGCTGGCGACGTAACACCAACAAGCATGAGGCATTCTGCTTATGATTTGCTTGAGTTTTCTTATGCCATCCCCTTTTATCCTATTTGTTCAATACTTAAAAATGAGATTAACTGTAATCTCTAAAAACATATACATTTCTGCCATGGGGAATCCTTCTTCCAAGTAAAATTGCAGTTTATGAGAATGAGACGTTTACAATATAAATTTGCTTTCAGCATTAATAAAGGAAGCATTTCTCTGTAAGACTTCACTACTTGGCAGTTCCAAATTAAATAACACTTCCAAAATATGTGTATTTATGTTTTAGCTGAAAGTCTTTCCATACCTGTTTCTTTTATCAGGAGTTTTAAAGATTGTCTAGGTTCTTATGACTCAACAGAACATCTATGTCATCATTTCCATAGAATGGAATCATAAAATACTACTTTCCTGCCACCATTTTTCTTGTTTTCTTTGTGAGTTGTGTTTGATAAATTAATAAACAATTATTCACGTTTTTTTCTTTGTTTCATTTGTTGTGCAGGTTTTGTGTGACAATCAGAATGAACATTCTTCAGCTGCTGCAGACGTTGATGATACGGAACAGGACATTTTCCGTAGGCCTGCTGCTGCGCAAGAAAAACTGAGTGTAGAATTACCAATACACAGAGGTCAAGCTCAGGGTAATGGCATTGTACTATCATGCTGGTTAAAAAACCACCTGATTTCAAGTATTTTAGACTGGCAATTTTGCCATTTGTTGTTCAGCTGTTAATTTATGTGCATAAATAGCTGCTTTAGAGATTACCTCACTATTCTGAAGCACTTTCATTTTTATTATGAGTATTTTCTTGTGCTGTCTTCATTATAGTGGAAATTGGTGGAAAAAAAAAAAGGTGTTTTGTTTTGTTTTTTTTTCCCTCCTCCTTTTGTAGAAGCAGCTAGAAGCTTGACCAAAAAAATAAATAGTAGGAACCTCACTTGTTTCAATAATTATGTAATGTTTATCAGATAATTCCTCAGTGAAGAACTTGTGAACAATTCACTGTATTAAAATTTCTGGTAAAATGTCTGATTTCTTTTTTTTTTTTAAGTCCCTGGTTATCTGTGTAATTTAGCTGTGCAAGAACGTATGGATGCACTTCTGCACAAGATAATGGAAGAATACAGTAGGCTGAAAGCACTTCAAACACAGCTGATGAAGGATTGTAAACAGGTAAACTTTTTATAGCATATGAGTATATAAGCATTTGAATTTTCCCCGTTGCATGAATTCCCTCTGGATGAGCAAAAAAAGTGTTTGAAATTGTGCTTATGTATCCTGGTTGAGTGGCAGAGCAAGGCAATGATTTGATAAAACGGAGAAAGCTGCTACCCATGTCACAGAATCGTGGGATAGCTGAGGTAGGAAGGCACCTCTGGGTTCATCTAATCCAATGCCTTGCACAAAGTAGAGTCAGCTTGAGGAGGTTGCCTGGGACTGTGTCCAGACAGATTTTGAATATCTTGAAGGATGGAGACCCCACAAGCATGGTGGGCACCCTTGTCTTCTTCAGGTTACGCATTCCCAGCTCTCTCAGCCTCTCTTTGTAAGACAAATGCTCCAAGCCCCCCATCTCTTTGTTGAACCTCTGCTGAACTCGTGCCAGTATGTCCATTTCTCTCTTATACTCGGAGTGCAGCGCTGGACCCAGCACTCCAGATATGTCTCACCAGTGCTGAGTAAAGAGGAAGGATCACCTCCCTTGACCTGATAGCAAACACTCTTCCTAATGTATCCCAAGAGGCTTATGACTTCTGTCATAATAGCACGCCTTCCAGCATGTCAGCCACCCCTCCCAGTTTTGTGTCATCAGCAAACTTGCTGATGGTACACTCTATCCCTTCATCCAGGTCATTGATGACTATATTGAACAGGACTGGTCAGTTCTCTGCATGTACTGGTGCACAGGGCTGTTCCTCTCTATGTTGCACAACTTGGCATTTGCCTTTGTTGAACTTCATGAGCTCCTCTCAGCCCATTTATCTGGCCTGTTGAGGTCTCTTGAAACAGCAGCACAACCATCTGATGTATCAACCACTCCTCCCGGTTTTGTACTGTCTGCAAACCTGCTGAGAGTGCACTTTTGTCCCATCATCCAGGACATTAATGAAAAGGTTAAACAGTATTGGCTCTGGTGTTGACCCATTAGGTACACCAAGAGTTGTTGGCTTCCAACTGGACTTTGTGCCACTGATCACAACCTTTTGAGCCCAGCATTTCAGCCAGTTTTCAGTCAGTCTCACCATCCCCATTCATCAGTTTGTCTTACGTGGACACGTAATGGAAGGTGGTGTCAAAAGGTTGGTCAGGTATGATTTTCCCTTCGTAAATCTGTACTGACTACTCCCAAATGGAGTATCTTCTAGGCTTCATGTGTTTGGAAATGGTTTCCAGAATTATTTGCTCTGTCACCTTCCCAGACATCAAAGTGAGGTTGACTTGCCTGTAGTTCCTCAGATCTTCCTTCTTTCTGTTCTTGAAGGTAGGATTGCTTTTATCTAGTCCTCAGGAACCTCCCTCAATCACTGAGACCTTTGAAAGATAATTGAGAAAGGCCTCGCAATTACTTAGACCAGCTGCCGCAGCACTCCTTGGTGTATCCCACCAGGCAACACCAAATTGTTCATGTCCAGTTTGTTCCCTAACCTGATGCTCCTCCACCAAGGTTGTCTTCCTTGCTCCAAACTTCTACACTCATCTCAGGGACATGGGATCCTAAAGACAAATTTTATCAGTAAATTTGGAGTTAGGTACTTCCATGTATTAAATAGAGTACGCTAACCAATTATGTTTAGAGATAGTTGCAGGTCACTTGTATTGATGGATATACGTGTGCAAAAAAATGTTTATATGTGAAAACCGCATCTTGGGCCTGAGGAGAGTATTAGTGTCTTCCTCTCCTTCTTGGAGAGGAAGTATAGTGCTCCTGGAGTTAGAGGAATTATGACTTAACAGTTTATATCCAGAAAGAGGAGTTTGAGATTTACAGTGGACATTCTGCACAGGCTGATCAACTAGCAATTAATGTATGCTTGGTCATTTAGGCTGCAAAATGAAACACATTGTTACACTGGTTACACTGTCTTATGCATTGGCCACCAACCTTTCTTACATGTTTATAATTACAGTTAATATTTTTGCATTATTGCTAGGCAAATTGTTGTCATTTGTATTTACTGTATTGGTTTTTAGGTCAAAGATCCATGGCTATCTTCTTTAGAAAGGAGGAAAGAAGAGGAACGTAGCCATCTGGAAACAAGAAAGGAATGTCTCCAGACCCCTTCACAGGGTCTAATGGGTAAAAACATGCATATGCTGTTTTTGTTGTATGTATATTCAGAGAGAGAGAGAAGACAATGACTTTAAATTTTAACTGTTTCATAGCTTACTACAACTAAAAGCACGCAAGAGATTTTTGCAGATTTTGCAGTATGATACTCTTGATTTTCTTAAATCTCTAAAATATTTTGGAATGATATTCTGTGAAAGTTTTGGTTTAGTCTTTTTCAGTTTTCCACAGTTGAAGTTCTGTTACGCATATCAAATATAGTTTTGCAAAATGGAAGATTAAGTTATACTTATTTGTTATGGAAAAGTAATTGATATGATATCAGAATAAATTTTTTAATACAGTAATTATTCAGTCAATCACTGCTCATAACGTGGGAGAGAGTTAGAGTTAATTTATACTAATGTAATTTATTCCCCCCTCCCTCCCCCCAATACCCTGCATATAGATCCTAAGATTCAAGAATACTGTTTGAAGGAGATAGGGAACCTTAAAACACAACTTGAAAAACAGCATGCTCAAGAACTGGAACACCTCCGGTCCTATTTCCAACAGCAGCTGAAAGAAAGTGAAGAGAGGTACAGTACAGAGATTGTTCATCTGCAGGATAAGCTTCAGAGTGCTGGGGTATCCTCTGACCACCCAAGGTATTAATTCATTCTTTAATGCTTATAACTTTGTACTGTGTACAAGAAGTGTTTCAAATAACTATTCATGTAAAGCTACACGTTTCACTTCAAAATTTGACAAGTTAGTTATAAATACATTACTCCTATGTTGTTTTGTTCCTTCAAGAGTTTTAGACAGTGTTATGAAGAAATGACATAAACATCGCAAACTAAGTAGTGCAGCATCTAGAATTTATTAAATTTTTGTAGTTAATAGAGGAAGATTTGATAATTGGAATAACGCATAAATGTCATTTCATATATATCAGCTTTTTAGCAGTAATTTCAAAACTACCAACTCAACAGGCACCTTTTAACCCTCGAAACTCCAGGCAATGTGCTTTACATCTAAAGATACCTCATGTAGCATAGTTGCATGAAATTGATGATTTTCTAGAATGCTACGTAGCAATATAGCTTGTGGCAGAGTTGAGGTCCACTTAACGCATTCTGGCTTTCACCAAGTCATGAGCCATGGGACATACTCGTCACCCTCCTCCTGGCCCTGACCATTGTGGCCATTCCAACCTGGAAGACGTGCAATTGTCTTGGGGCCGTCCACTCTTGGAGGGTGGAGCCTCCGTCTGTTTCCTGATTCATTCACTGTCTCCTTGAATTTGTTCCAGGAGTGGTGGGTGCTTTTGATTGTGCTGTATTCAGGGTCATCTCTAGTTTCCTGTTCTTCTGGTTTTGACCCTCATATTCCTTCCTTTTGTTTCGTTTACTATACTACAAATCCACTCAGTTTCTTTGCATTTTTCCTTTATCTGAATCTCCCTTCTGTGAGAGAGAACTATGAGGGTTTGTTAGTCAGACCAGTGCCCAGCTCTAAAAGGGTGTCCTGGTTTGAGCAACACAGGACTAATTTCTCTTCTAATGCTTGGGAAAACTGCACTTTTAGAACTAGTGTCTGAATTTGTGAAAATACTTACCTTATAGCCAGCTATGGTATGTGGATTTTAAGGTCTCAGTGTTTTTGAGTTAGCCGGGGGCAGGGATGAGGAGGAGTGAGACCTGGGCACTTGATCTAAGCTGGCCAACAGAAATATTTCATACCATGACTGTCACATTCAATATATAAATTAGAAAGTTTGCTGTGAAGTTCTCTTCTATGATGGCTGTGATCTTGAGAACTTCTTGCCCCAGTGCCAGACCCCTGAGGGCCTCCCTTCCTCCTAAAGCCATCGCACTCGCAGTGTCCAATATTTGTTGTCCACTGACTAAGTAAGTGCACAGCTTCCTACTGATAGAATTGGCTGAGTATAATCCCTGTATATTTTATATTGGTATTAGGATCAATATTGGTTCTTTAGTGTTATTAATGTTAATTACCTAGTCTTATTCTATTAAATCTGTTTATATTTCAGAGTTCAGGTTTCCTTGGTTTTTCCCGATTCCCCTTCCCAAGTGGGGAGGGGTCATCAAGTGATAGAATAATTGTCTAAACGACAATAAATTGTTGTGGTTTTCTCAAACCCCACAACAAAGGGAAATGGGTAGACACAGTGGCAATAGGACATGCTACTAAGAAGGGAGGAAAATTGTCTAGAAGTTTCTAGAAATTGTTAAATATTTTATATGCTTACCACAGTACTCTCTTAAAAAGCAAAAGGACTGTGGTAGGATAAATCCTTAGAAGTTGAGAGAAATGAAGATAAAAGTATTTTCCTTCAACCATGACCCATCAGAACCCAAACAGCTGTTTTTCCCTTATTGTTTGATCACAGCCTTTTCTCAGCCATCTGTGTTTTTCGAATCACGGAATTTTCAGAGTTGGAAGGGACCTCTAGAGATCATCTAGTCCACCTCCCCTGCCAAAGCAGGATTGCTTAGAGCACATTACTCAGGACTGCATCCAGGCGGGTCTTGAAAATCTCCAGAGAAGGGGACTCCACAACCTCCCTGGGCAGCCTGTGCCAGTGCTCTGTCACCCTCACCGTAAAGAAGTTTTTCCGTGTATTTGAATGGAACTTCCTATGTTCCAACTTGTGCCCATTGCCCCTCTTCCTGTCACTGGGAATCACTGAAATTTTAAAATATTTTTAAAGTATTTTAAAATATTTTTCCTTTCATTCCTTAAAATATGTTTCTGGTCTTGGCAGTGGCAAGTAAAATAACCAATTTTTTTCCTCATATGAATTAATACTTGTATATACTTGTCTTGAGGTGAGAAGAGGTCCAAGTTCTGTAAATGTTTATGATCCGTAAGACTGACACCATAGTTTGATATCATTGTTTCCCACTATCTGCCTCATAGAATCAGTACGCGTTTATTAGCCTGAGCTCAGTTTTAAGGGACTGTATGGCTTCTTAATCAATTACTTTTTAATCCTCAAAGAAACCCCAACAAGTTATGAGCATTTTCAAAATGCATTTTGTGAAATTGTATACTGCTGTATATGTGTTGGTCAGGACATGTTATAAGTATTCATATATGATTTATAAACTATTTTTAAATGAGCAATTAGTGTTCTGATTTTGTCTATGATAACTATTCACCTAAAATACTTAAAACTCATTTTACATCTGTTTAATGAGCATTTAGAGCTATTATCAGTATTTATAAGCTAACAAAGTAAAGAATAAATTTCCCATGAAGATTTGCATTGTCTTAGCTTTCATTCCTGAAATTCAGGTTTTAAACATTAAAATGAACTTGATGTTTTACAGGAAAAGTTCCTAGATCGGTACATAAATTCGTTTGTAATAACTTAGTATGAAGGACTGTCCCATTACATCTCAAGCCTGAAGATGAGTGTCTTTGAATGGTGTAGTCAGCAATCTGTTGAATGATGTGTTGCTCATTCTCCATACCTTTTAAACTAAATCTGAGTAGGAGTATAGCTGTGGATTTTTTTATATATATATATTTTTTTATAGCCTAGGATTTTTTGGGGGACGTTGTTGAGGCCCCATCCCTGGAAGTGTTCAAGGCCAGGCTGGATGTGGCCTTGGGCAGCCTGGTCTAGTGGGAGGTGTCCCTGCCCATGGCAGGGGGGTTGGAACTCGATGATCTTCAAGGTCCTTTCCAACCTAAACCACTCTATGATTCTATGATTTTCATCTGATTGCATATCATATTGCAACATCAGAAAAGAAAAAAAAAAAAAAAGGAAATTGGTTGCTACTGTTCATTAATCACATTAAATGTGAATGCTAAAAATAATGGTTTACTTTTTGTAGTTAAAAATGCCACAAGCTTTATAAAATTACCGTTCTGGATTCCTTTTCAGGATTATCTAAACCAGCTCTCAGATTTGAGCAGAAAAGCTTCATGGTCTCTGTAGAACCCTGGTCTAGTTAGATTTTGTAAGTCTCACAGACAATAAACTTAGCTTCTAACTTAATCTACGCTGTCTTTCAGCAAGGGATTCATGTCTTTGTGCTAGCAGATCACAAGTACTAGAGGAGATTATTTTTTTTAAAGGTAGTTTGATACTGTATCTTATCCTTTTGACAGTGTATTTCTCTTAAGTCTTTTTCAATATGTAGTGAAGGGGCAGCTGGAGTTCTGGTGGCTTGTGGTGATTTATGGCACTCTGAATGTATAGAGCAGTTCTGCTGGAAAAGACAGTCTCTGAATATATTTCAGCATGTTGTTACCTAAATATAAAATGAATCATCTTGTATTTCTTACTGTTTTCGTGTGTACGCCTCCTCTATATAACACAAGAAAGGAGATGGTGTGTCTGTTGATAAGCATCAATTTAAAAGAATCAGAATAAATATAACCATTTTCTAGGTGTTTTTATGACTTCTTACAAATAGCCATTCTGGTTTTTCTCATATCCTTATGATTCAAACAGGGGCTTTTGTCTTCATTTTAACTGTGTAGAGTTACTAAGCATAAAATATTCTCAGGTAGCTTTAAAAGTTGTTTGTGAGGTCCTTGGCAAAACTGATGTTAAGATGTGTTACATTGAGAGGAAGAGCTAGCATTTCGAAGGCAGATGCATTATAAAGTCGAGTATATGAAATTAATGGTATGGGAAGATGTGTGTTCTGAAGAAAATATTTGCAGTTGTTGGTCTTTAAATATGTATGATGTATATGTATATTCATATAATGCATGTTTGAATAGAGGAAAAATAAGATATATTGAAATATTGGTTTTTTATTTAATTTCCCCCTCTTCTTCTTTTACGTTTTTAGTGTATCCTCAGATTCACAAATAAAGCCAAAAGAAGTCTTCAGGGAAGTGAAGTGCAGTGAAAATCTTCATCAGCAAAGAACACATGAAGCATTGGAGGTATTATATAACTCAGTTGACAGCTAATATACATATGGTCAATATAATTTAGATGCTTTGGGTTCTAAGATGAAATTGAAGTAGACTAGTATTCAGTAGTAGTAAAGTAATTATCATGTTAATACTATGCTATACTATTAGGTGGTCCATGTTAGAAGAAAAAGATTTAAATTTTGCTGAAAAACATTTCTGGAAATTATCAGCATTAAAGCTTGTTTTATAGGTCCTGGGGTTTATTGCTTTAATTTATTTTTTTATTTTATTTTTTCTCTGAAGCAAGACATTTGGTTTAGGCTGTTCTTACTAAAATGGAAAAAAAAATTGGTGTTCAAATTCTGGGATTCCTTCAGGAATCTTTAAAATATCGTGACTTTTCTTTAAACATTAGTTATGGAAGAAGAGTGATTTAAGTGAAATCCTAGTACTTCTAAAGTACAGACTGCACAGTTTAGAAGAAATTTTGAAATAGTAATCCCAAAGATCTTAGACACCAAATGCAAATGGAAAAGACTCCGTACATTCCTCTCCTAGTACTACTGGAAACCTGGCTCAACAGTTCTGCATTTTGAAAAACAGTGATGCTGTTTTGTAATGTGATCCTGTGCTTTCTTACCTGTTTTCTCTGCATTTGACAATTCAAATAGTGCTGGAAGAACAGTTGTTCCAAACTCAACGTTTAAAATTAATTTTGAAGGGGAAACGAGGCAAAGTCCTTTACCCAGTTCTTTTATGTTGTGGTACAAAATGTGATTTGCATGAAATGAAGATAACCGAATTGAGGGGAAAAAAAAAATCTCTGTCAGAGTGAAAATTTTAAAATTAATGAAATAAAAGCACAAATACATGATCTGAGATTTCATGGTTTTTTTACAGCTTACTAGTGAAATTGAAATGCAGAATGATCTGGATGTTGTTCAGTTGCTAGAAAAACAGTATCAAGAAAGATTAGAAGAAGAAATAGCAAAGGTATTATTTTAATTTTGTTACTTTAAAATATGTTTAAAAAATACTGTCACTTTCATTTCCCATTTTTGACAATTCAGAAAGTTGCAATGGCGTATGTTAGCTTTTGTTTGACTTATTGACAAGAAATTGTTTAATCCTGATTCTGAAAGGGGAAAGTCTTAAAAGAAACAAAATCTGAAACATTTTGGGTTTTCTTAGTTGCTTCTCCTATTCCTAATATAACTTCTGTTCATGATGGGGATAACATGGAACCATACTTGACACTAGAATTTATTTAGAAAATCTGGAAGCTTAGAGAGTGGATTTCATGCCACTTTAGGCTTAACAGCTGGTCAGTTCATAAGATTTTGCACTTAACAGTTTCACACTATTTTCTGATCATTATTGTGCATTTTAATGTATTGTGTAAAATGCATAGTTTTTATTTGGATCTGGTGACTTTCTCTAAAACATGAGAAGTAAAATTAAAATTGTATAGGTACGGTATATTAAATTGTTTGTGGATTTACTTTTTGACTTTCAAGAAATTTTTCACTTTGCAAAATGGAAAATTGTCTCTGCTTTCATTATGTCATGGCATAAATAAAAATCAAGTCAACGTAAATTAAAAATTGGAAAGAAATAAAGGAGTACTTCTTAAAAAGGTTTACAGTCAGAGTTAAGAAGAATGTTGTATCCAGCACTGGATGATGACGTTACTTGAAGTCATCCATGTTTCTGGAGTAAAAGTTCTATTTCTCTCATCTGCTGCCAAGAAAACCCTTCTTTATGGGAAAGCAAAGTACATGATTGGCTAGCATTTTGTTAAGGTCAGTTTAAGTTCAAAAGACAAACTCACATTTTCTGGAAAGGAAGAGTTAGGTGTGTTCTTTTCAAGTGTAACACTTCTGTATTTATTATACTATTTTTTCACACACTTTGTAGCTTATGCTATGAATGGTTGTATTCTAAATCTAGAAAGGAACTGCTCACGTGATTGGAAAACGGGTTTATTTGTACTAGAAGGAGATGCTTAGCAGTACAAAAGTTACCAGCCTGTTGTAACTGGAACTGCAGTTATTTAATGCCAGTAGAAGTTTATTTCTGGTCAAGTAAAATTCCTGTGCTGAGTGTCAAGCACATGACACTGCTGTCTTTATACAGCCCAAAATTCCATGTCAGTGAAATATTTACAAAGGATGCTTGGTTAGAGGAAGCTTAGCACAGCTGCACTTGTGTCAATATGACAGGAGTTTTTAAAGCCATCTTATAGAATATTTTTTAAAAAGTAGTAGATAATTCTGTGCTAAATAGTATATTTTAATTGAAAATAGCATCATAGTTTAATAAACTACCTTAAATACAGTACGTCTGTGTTTTAAGATGTGACTGTTGATGAGATCAGCAAGATGTCAATGTTCTTTTACCTTTCCCTTTTCCTCTGGGGAAAAAAAAATCATAGTTCAGAAATTTTAATACTTTTATTTATGTTATTGAAGGTCAACAATGAGATTTCTTCAGCAGTAGGAGATGTTGCGAAGCATAAACTAATACAGATTTTTCTTATTTATTCAGGTAATTGTGTCAATGAGTGTAGCATTTGCCAAGCAGACTGAATTGTCAAGAATTGCTAGGCAGAAGGAAGAAGCAGCACAAACACAGACTGTACATCAACAGAGAATGGATTTTGAAATTAGAAAGCAATGTAGTGAAGAAGAGGTTGATGGCCCTCTTAGAAAAACAACAGAAAAAGGCAATAAGCATGAAGAAGAATGGAAGTCACTTTGCAAGGAACTCAGGGAAGAGTCTGGTGAGATCAACTTACTTGGAGAACAGCTTCATTCTAATAGCACGCCTGACTGTGTATTAGGACAGACCACGCATGAATCGGTGATTTCTGAAGAACTTTTTTCCCATGTCAAAGGGCTTACAGCGGAAGAAACACCGGTAAGTGTAAAAAGAAAAATTGGCAACGTGTAACACCATATCCAAATAATCTTTCCAATGGATTTACAGTTCATTTCAATGAGAAAACTGCAAAGAAAGAAATTAAGATGAAAATTCCAATTAAATACTGCCCTTTCCCTTTCAAAGGGGTGACAACTTAAATTATCTACCCTCCTTTCCTATGTTCTCCCTGACTATCACAGCATTATGCTACGCTGTGAGGAAAGGAATATAAATGACACTGGTTACAGGAAAACAGATTATTCCATATCATGGATAAAACTGTATTGCAGGCAATAAATTGTATAAAGACTTTTTGTAAGCTAGATTATATTCCAGTGTTTATACAAGGAACAGATTAAAAATAGTGTTTAAAGAGTTTGAGTCCCTTGTGATAAAAGATATCAGCTGAACACAAAAATTGTAATATTTAGCATTTCACAAACATGGGGTGGAGGTAAGCTGTGGAATAAATATGGTTAAAAGCAGTCATAACTTTTGACTCGACAATTTCATCCTAAGTTTATCTTTTTAATTAAATTTTGCACTAGGTGAAGCAAAAATAACACTTTCAAAGGTGTGTAACAGTTAACTCTTCTGATCTTGTATTATCTTGATAGTGAATGAGCTGTAATATTCCTGTTTTGTATCATACTACCCTCTCAAACTTTTGATGTTGCTCACACACACACTCGCATGCATGTGTGTCTGCCACTGCATCTTCTGTTGAGACCCCTGCCAGCTAAAAAACATAAGAGTTAACACTGTTCACGGTTATTTTAAAAAACTTGTCTTTTAAATGGAGGATAATTCTAAGCCTGGACCTTCCAAGAAGCAGTCAACAAGATAGTGCTTTCACGATAGCGACTTTAATTGTGAAAGTATTTTCTAAAATTCATTTAAGTGTTTACTAGAAATTGTCATTGAATATAAAATGCTAAAATAGTTCCAATATTTCAGCACTACAGTGAGATGACGACATCAGACACAGAAACAACAAGTCAGCTGTTGTTATATGAGGAACGTTTGGAAGACATGAGACAGGAGCTAGTACGGCAATATCAGGAACACCAGCAGGCAACAGAATTATTGAGACAAGGGCACATGCAGCAAATGGAACGTCAAAAAGAAAATCAAGAGCAACTCTTAGCAGAGCTCGAGAGCCTTAAAGTGCAATTAGCTGAGGTAATATGGGGTTTGATTCAATGAGTTAACATGGGTTAACAAAGAGACATCACCGGGCAGATTTATATTTATTTATACTTGTATCTCCCTATATATTGAGAGACACACACATATTTACTATATGCATGCATACACACACACATGCACACACATATTTACCTATTTGTGTGTGTGTATATACGAACACATATATGCATATATGTATAAAAGGAATATTTCTTTAATCGAAGCTCAGTCAGTGATAGATTAATTTAGACTTCTGTAAACGTGGAGAAAGCCTGCAGTGCTGCACAGCAGCCGAAGAGTGAGTGAGTGAGTGCAGATACGTTGTTAACCATACCACCTTCCAGATACATGGCCCGGTGCATGATGCAGGCTAGTATCCATTTACGTCAATGAAGCCACCAGCCATGGCTAGAAATACTATAGAATTCTTCATTTTTCCTCATCCCCACTTGAGGTCCAAACTTGAACTTCAAGTGGCTTCCTGCAATGTGTTTTGGCCTTTTCTTTTAATTATGGGAGATGAATTCCTTACTGATTGTTAGAATGAAACAAAATCTATGGGGTTTGGTGGGAAACACCACTGTTTCTTTGCCTTTTTAAACGTAACTTGTTTCCCACCAAACCCCATAGATAAATTTATCTTCATTATTAAATCTTCAAAAATAATGTTGTTTATAGACTTGTCTTCAAGGATTCCTTCACTTGAAAGACAAAGTAAATGTAGGTGTCTTTCTATCATTTATCCTGATATTTCCTTTCAATATATACATCCTTTCTCCTTTTACCTCTTTGTCAATTTGCAACTACATCTTTCATCAGGGGTTCAAATTCCTGAAACTGATGAAAAACATTAAGTAGAACTTGCGCTGCTGGCTTTTCTCCAGTTTTTAATGCCAAGGATGTTTATCCATAAGAACCACATAGGAACATATGTGTTGCATTTAAGCCATGAACACTTCTAGCTCTTCTAGAATAGAGCATGTGTAGGCTTTTTATGAAAAGAACTTTCATCTTTTTTCTTGTTCAAAACATGTACGATAGCGCATATTTAGAATATATATATAGAATATTTAGAAAATTTAGAAATTAATCTTCCAGTTTGCATTGTGACCACTGTGTTTCATAAAAAGCATAGAAATTGTATTAAAATCTTAAAGAAGGTGTAAGATACCAGAAGTATTTATTAGCTGTGTTCCATTCTAGAAAGCTTTCAATGTCTTTGTAACATTTAAAGAAGTGGACTGAAATGTCCTTGTGCAAAATATGTAAAAAATTAGAAGTGACAGGACTCACATACTGAGAAGCTTAAAAAGTTGTGTGTGCCTCTATAACACTTCTTTCTTAGCGTGTCTCAATGGAGAATGACAGCCTGGTTGCAGAGAGAGAGAGAATGCTTTTAGAAGAACTGGAGTCGTTAAAACAACATTCTGTACCCGGAAAAGAGAAGCTGTTTTGTGAGCTACAAAACAGCAGCACACAAACAGAGGTAAATATGGACTTTGATTTTCTTGGCAGCTGTGGCATGTAAAACCAGTAAGATTCCTTTTCAGTGCTACTCTTTATGTAGTATATTTTCCTAAAAGATGTTGGGTATTGCTTGAACAGAGCAGGTTTAAGAATCAAGAGGTGATACTGCTAGACAGCTTTTACTTCAGGAAAGCAAAAGCTAGTTTAATGGCTTTAGGGTGGAGATTATTACTATAGCTATTTGCTCAGGTAAACTCACATTTTCATATTGCTATAGCAACACCAACAGAAAGTACGAGAACTGTTTAATCAGCATAACAAAGTTCTTTCTAATAGGCCCTGCCCTGGATTTCCTGATTTGTTTTTATTTATGTTTTAGTTAATTTTTCCATGTAGGAAGAGTTTCTTGATTTGTATTTTGCTGCAGTTTTATTAACAGAACACAACTAATTTAGGTTTTAAATTTCATATTCTACTGCGTATAAGAAGAGTATGTTGATTCTGGCATGACAGGATTTCTGTCGTTTTTGTCTTCTCTCCCTCTGCAAAAACTTATTCAGAATGAAAATGAAAACCAAAACGATGTGAGAGAGCAGATCTTTGAGGATGAAGATGGAGGAAGAAAGCCTGATGAAACATCTTCAGCTCTTCTTTCTAAAGAAAGGTGCTTAGAACTGTTAAGAAAACATTTTTTTTATAAAAAATTTTGAGAATTGTGTTCTTGTTGTTAAATGAATAATATTTATAAGCTTTATTCTGATGATAATGGCATTTTTTATTCTAGGTAATCATATTTCTAAGTTTACATACTTTAGATTAAACAACGTCTTATTTTTTATAAAGCCTAACAATGTAATAGTGTAGAGGATGAGACAAATCTTAGCCTATTTTACTGTCTTTCATGATACACACATGTAGAATCATATACATCATTTATACATGTGTATTTGTATACACATTGTATGTACATATATGAAACAAGTTTACAGGAATTTAATTGTTGTATTTAATAATACCTTTTGACTATGCTGTAACATTTTTGACCTGTGTAGAGGAACAATCTCTTTAACTGTCACTTTGAGGAAAGAGTAAGCTTATAATGAATACCAGGCAAATGTAGACCTCTGTTTTAAAAGAATAGCTAGATAAAATACCAAGATAAAAGTACAAATATTGAGAAATAGTTTGACTTTTTACATATTTTGTGAAAAGAATGACACACAAATGTGCTTTTAATATTTAAGTTTATATGTTAACATTTATAGTTGTATATAGTGTTGTATGTATTAATATTAATAGTTATACATGTTAATATTTATTACACGATCTGAGATTTAGTCTTGAAAAAGAAATCTTAATTTTACTGCTTCAACTGCACATCTTTCCTGCTTGCAAGGGTGTATAAGGGATAAAAACCACTTTGAAAGCAGGGGGAAAAATCGAAGGGCTGATCAGTTTCTGTCCTGCAGGCATGTTTTTCAGAAGGCTAATGAGAAACTCATGAAGATACTTTTGGAAGTTGTGAAGACAACTGTGGCCATGGAGGAGACAATTGGTCGCCATGTTCTTGGGTTACTGGACCGGGCTGGGAAAGTCCAGCCTTCCAAACCAGCTGGATGGGACGCAGAAACAGAGGAGTCAGTAAAACCCTGTATCCGTGTGGGGTATGAAAAAGGTACTGCTTGTATGGTTTTCTATTTCATAACAAGTAGCATTTGCATACTTTTATTATATATTTAAATAAACTTCGTTTTGAAGTTTTTAATTAAAAATAAACTTTTAAAAAAAAAAACTATTTGTCACTTGAATACACATGACATCTCTGCTTAAGAGACGTTTCAGGAGTTGTCTGGGTCATGCGCCGAGCCAGTTCCGAGTCCTATCTAGGATCCTGTTGTTAAGCCTGCAACAGAATGGGAAAGTGATTGAGAAATACAAAACCAAATGTATTACTGTTGAAGGAGGCAAAGAGAAAGAGAATGAAACATAGCTCCATGGCATCTTCCACCAACTTTACACCTTCCTCTGTATGTATGGGGAATGGGAAATAGTGTCAAAGGCTGTATCTCTACTGGTGGTGCCTAGGGATGTTACTGGTCACTGTGCCCAGCTGGCATGGGACAGCCTGTATATATATACTTGTGGACTTCCTTAGCCTTCTAAAGAGGGTGGTTGCATGCAAATAGCCTTTTGGAAACAGTTCCAGGAACTTTCTAACTGCCAAGACTTGCCCATCAGCTGTTTGGAGGAGTGCTAGTTGGCACAAGCCTAAAGGAGCATTTCAACATTGCAGTTAATTGCTTACCAGTGTCTGAGAACTCTCCCAGGCTTTGTTTAATTTCTTCTGATTGTACTAGGGTAGCTTCTGTCCATTTCTCTTTTGGGCAAGAACAGGCACTCTATTATATTGCCATTTAGGTGCCATTAAGGTTGCGTATATTCATCCTGGATCTTTTGGGGAGGCAACGTACAACAGATCAGTTCAGCCTGAAACACATTATACATCTGGATTTGGCTGGAATTTTAACTACAGTGAATGAGAAAAAGAACTGGAAGTCAAATACTACATTTCAGTATTAAGAAAGCATCTACTACAGAGTAATAATACAAATGGTAAACGAAGATGAACTTTACCTCTTTCATTCAAAATGTAGATTATTAAATATTATTGATTCACTCTGGCTTTAAATATAGGTCACAATAAGCCTTGGGCAAATTAAGAAAGGATGTATGACTGTAGCACAGTGACATCTCTCCCATTTGATTACTCAAAAGGTTATCTGTGGTGAAACGTGTACAGCTGCAGTCTAAGAATTCTCAAATTTTTCAGCTTAACAGCACTTTTACGCTTGTACTGCTGTTTCATTCAAAAACCTCCTAACTTTAGTTTTCTGCGCATTTCACTGTATTTAATTGTGAAGAAAATTATTTTTTGAAAACTCAGACTTTTGAGGCTTTGCCTTTTTCCCCGAATTTTAGATTGGATAACTGAAATTCTGGCCTTAATTGTTGATGCTTGTCCAGGATACCTTGAAGATTGAGAACATCTGCTGCTCTGATTGAAGGAATCACTTCTTTCAAAATGAAATATTCTTGCACTTTACTTTGGGGTGGGAAATGAATAGTTTGCGTATGTTAAAGCATTTGAAAGTGTCTTCAACCACTGGCAACTATTTTCCACACAGTCTCCTAGCCAAATGGTAAAAGGAGCAGTGACCAGGCTCAAAATTTACCACCACCTCCTTTTGTCCTCTGAGGTAGTCTTAAATTTTATGTAAACTGCATTTCAAATAAGTTCTCTATATTAAAACCAGCAATTCATAAATATTTTTTGTATTCTTTGTGTTCGCATCGTATAGTCTGAGGTGTGTAAAAAGCATTGGGATCTTCACAACGTACATTGCCCAAAGAAATAAAAACGTGTTGTGGTTCCAGAGGCAGTGATCGCAGGTTGTCAGTGTTACGTGTGTTGTGGTATTACCTCGTGCATTCACTGCACCTAGTTCGTAGTTATGCCGTGCCTACTCAGAGGACACACGCTGTTGCTTTTCTCCCTCATTTTCATTTGCTGAGAACGTTGCTCCCTTTTCTCACATAATAAATACGGAACAGTATGTAAAAAGCGTTAATACGTGATTGTTGCCCTTCACTGCTCTTACGTGCTTGCTTCGCACAGGCATGTGCAACGTACAACACATGCCTTTGCTTTCTGCCTGCTCCTGCACAGCAATGTGTATACTTGTATTTGTCACTAATTATTGTCATGAACAATTCTTAATATGGATTAATTGCGTTACATATATGTAGAAAGACACAGTTTAAAAAGTACCTTTATTTAGTATTCTGGGTGGGTGCAATACAGACTTATGCCTGGCTTTCATAATACTACTGTCTAAATGCACAACAGGCCCTGTAATTGGAATGAATTGTTAATTTCTTGTGAAGTCTTCTGATGAGAGAGTACTCTCTTCAATAGAAGAAAACTCTATTCCATTCTGCTAGTGATGAAGGTTGACTGTTTTAACTCTTGTTTTTGCTGTTAGTGTGTTTTGAAGAGGCATGTAAGGTTTCACTATTCTGTAACAAAGCAATGTGTCAGTTATCGTAATGCCCCTAATACCTATAGAGCAGTATATGAGCTGTCCACATACCAGTTCTTTATTTCAGTATTCTTTTTTTGCATGTTTTCTTACATTCAGAAATTATTATGAAAGGAGGAGAAGCCAAAGAAAAGAGTGAGGATTAAAGAAGACCCAGGCTTACAGTGGCTATAATGGATGAACATATAGTTTGTAGCGTATCTCTGAGGTTGTATTTACAGTTCTCTTTTTTTCCTTTCTAACTGATACAACAGCATCCTTGCTGTGTATGTAGTTCTGCCACTGGGGTCAGCCAGCCATAGTAGCAGTCGTGCTGTTTCGTCAGCTGAAGTATTTGATCCTTCTTCAAATGGAATTAGATGAGAAATCCTATTAGTGTTTTCAGCAACAGGACTATTGTTATTCATTTCCTATACTTCCACTGAATGGCCTGAGAGGACATAAGCTTTTAAATTTTTTTCCCCATTGTTTTCTGGGAGTAAGAAATAGGGAGACACTACTTCTATATTTTAACCTGCGCATGCTATTGCATTTTGTAATACCTAGCCAAACAGATAGGAATAAATTTGTACCAATCTAATAAGAAGATAGAAAAAATAATGTGTTTAACAAAGTGAATTCTCTCTGAGCTTCTGAACATAATCCATATTTATTGACAAGCAAAACTCAGCTTACTGTTTTTGCTGAGTTTGAGCATTTTAAACAGCTGAATCATTAAGGTCACATACTTATAACCACAACCTGATTTATAGAGCGTATAGAGGTTTATCTGGGACCTTGCTGAGGTTATTGGCTAGCGCAGGATTTTATTTCTAGCAGAGCGAGTAAAGTTCAAATTTCAGTCATAAAACGTATCATTGGAAGTGAACAGCATTTATCCAAAGTAATCCTGTGAGTTAATTACATTTGGAGCTTTGGGCCAGGAATCACTGTGACAGAGCCAGCAGGCCTTGCCGTTCTCCTCCCTCGGATGTTGTACCATGGGTAGAGGGGCTGCAGTAATGCAGGGGGCTCTGGAGAAGCCTATGTGGTTATGGTGTTCCTTGAACATTAAGCCCTATTACCTACTTTCTGAGCTACTTGTTTCTAAATGGTGTACAAGAAACAAGGTAGTAAAATGCTTTATACACTGAACCACCATAAAAAGGATATTTTTTTTGTTTTCAGCTTGTAACCCCTAACCTTAATTCCTCAGTGGAATCCCAGGAGTAAACTGAGATACTAGCTCTACATGATGCAAAATATGTATTGCTTCATAAATGTCAGCTGGCAGCTCATAAACAACCCTCTATCTGAAACTTCTAAGTAAGGACTGTATAATTAAGCACTTTTCTTAAGATCTAGTGGGCCATGACATCTGACGTGCTGAACTGCAAGCTTCATGGCAAAGGAAACAATACGAACCTTTGTTGGTTTGCTTGGGGTTGGGGTGTTTTTTTTTGGTTACAAGGAGAGAGTTTACACAAGGAGAAGACATTTTTACTTGGGCCAGTTATATTCTATTTATTATTTTGTGTCGACTGAAAAATAAAATTGTGGGACAGAGAATTTGGGTTTAGTTCTACTGGGGTGAGAGGTTGAAGAGCATTAGTAAAATGGGAGTTAGGCATTCAACTGCCAGGAGTGGTTAATAAGACTTGACAACATTTCTGTTTCTTGCTCCACCACTGAAAATCTTCTGGAAAGATGCTGTACTAAGATCCTGTGTACTAAGACCATTTTCAGGGGAAAAAGATGCGAAGATTTTCACTTTGCGGTTAGGAAGACATTTAATGTGAAATCCTGTTCTTAAGTGCCACTTTGTAGAAACTGTAACATGGGCCTCTACATTTATCATTTGCAATTGATTTTTCTATTTGAGTTGCCAGCCCTACCGTATAAACAGAATTATTACAGGTATTATTATGGGAATTTGGTACTTTTTGGTTTTTTGGTTTTTATCTTTGAGAATAGTAGAAGTTTCCATGTGATGAATTATACTTTAGGTGACAGCTCTCTTTTTCTTTTTTCATTTTTTTCATTTTTTATAGTTATATTCCAGGTAAATTATGATGTTTTATTCTGAGATTTTTCATATAATAAAATTATATTTTAACATTGATTTATTTTGTATTTATTCAGAAGAAATGAAAGCAAATTACAAAAGAACTGACATAAGCAAAATAGGAGTTTAAAGTCTTGTCATGAGTTCTTGGAGGTCAA
This sequence comes from Anarhynchus alexandrinus, assembly GCA_008711295.1. Taxonomy (NCBI): domain Eukaryota; kingdom Metazoa; phylum Chordata; class Aves; order Charadriiformes; family Charadriidae; genus Anarhynchus; species Anarhynchus alexandrinus. The sequence continues at coordinate 7,625,249 of VUYV01000012.1, forward strand.
ATTGTACTGTTCTGGTCACAGGCGAGAAGCAATAATATTAGTGATACTATTAGTGTAAGAGACATATTCCGGACCTGGCTTTTAAAGATTACATTCTGAGCAGGCATCAAGGTTTTTAAGTTTTTCTCTAAAAGTTTCCCAACAGCCAGAAGTTCAGATAATTTTGCAACAGACTGCACATTTCTGCAGTTATTTTGTATAATGTTAATGTTTGTATTTGACATACACTCATCATTGCACAATTCAACTGTACCTCTCAAGCAAATAATTTAACTAAAATGTAAGGGTTATAGGACATGAGTTACGGGTTAAGCCTGAGAAGGAAAACAGGAACATTACATAGATGATTTGTACTCCATCAAGAAAGAATTAGATTGTGCAATAACTAATATGTCATTGTTTTATCTTGTTTATAGCTGTGCTTCTGTACTGTGGGCTTTTATTTTGTGAGATCTCTGAAGCTAAGCAGGGTCTTACCTGGTCAGTACTTAAGATGGGTGGCCTCCAAAGAGCATCAGGTGCTGCAGTAAGTGTGTCGGTGGCTCCGTAGGGAATATGTTTTCCTTCGACTCAGTCTTCAACCAGTACTTTGGCACAGCATTTGAAAATACTTATGCTGCTGGATGTGCATCTTAAATGAAGGTCCTTTCTACTCTGAGGATATTAAAGCTTCTGCATCACTTTTGATATTTTGAGACACCCAGAGCCAACCCGAATTGGGGTGGTGAGAAATCAGAATGCTATTGAATAAAAAATATGAAATTGTGCATTTTGCAGCCTGCCTTACACTGCAGGGGGGTGGATTATTAGGATGTTATGGGAAAGCCTTTATGCTGTACAAACCCATTGCAAATATTTAGTGTGCTGGCAGAAGAGGACTGCCAGCCACTGCTAGGGTGACTCCACTACAGTAGTTTGTGACTGAAGGTCCGAAGTGCGATACTCCAAAGTGCTTTGAAATCCTGTGTAGATGAAAGGTGCCATGTGAATGTATATTCTATTCATCTGGTTATTCATTCCATTCATGCATATAGTGTGCTTCTGTTTTTTCCCTTTGGAGTGTGAAAAGAGTTTGTAACATTATGTCCCACATATCTAAAAGGAGATATGAAACAGTGATGTTATATAACTAGAAGAAAAGAATTACTAAATAAATCTCCATTTAAAAAATCTTAGCAAGCATAAGATAAAAGTAAGCAAAGCAAACCCCTTCTAAATCAAAATCACTGTAGATTAGTTTGTTGTATATGGGTCATGTATACAGCTGCAGCCATAATGAAATAAATGCGTAGATATTATTATTATCAGAATGTTTGCAGGTATAAAAGTTTAGTAAGTTAACCAGTTGGTTAATCATTTCAGCTTGTTAAAAAAAAACCTAAAAACAAACCTGAAAACTAGAATGTGACTTTCTTGCTAGCTTCAAACAACATCAACAAGAGGACTCGTATTTCCAATATTATTTGCATACCTGATTAAGAGGCAAGAGCAGGTACAAGGAAATTGTATTCAACAAGAGTACTAACTACATTTTTAAGGGCAATTTGTAAAATTGACCTATTATAATTTCATTTCAATTTCTGTAACTGAACAAACTGTTCCAGTTCAGCAATCGCAATTCATGGAGTAACCAGGAACTTAAATTCAAAGATAACCCAGTATTGCAACTTTATTGCTAAACAGGTATTGACTATTCTTAGCTCATTTAGTCATACTGCTATTTCCCTGAAATAAGGTATTTTTTGAGAAAACCTTAAGCAAAACCAATATCTAATTGTTTTTTAAAAAACCACCACACACCAAAATATTATTTTAAATCTATTTCAGAAATATGTTTCATTAAAATAAACTTTCATTTTAAAAAACTTTCCACAATAGCATTTATTTCTGACATTTCAAATCTAGCAGCGTAATGACATAACACTTCTTCATTTTTAAAACACGGTATCAACAATCCGTTGTGACGTACTGCTGCATTGTTATTTCATACTGAAAGTGTGATTTTAAAACATCTCAGGAGTTCGCTTTCACTTGTCTTGCTTAAATACAGCCCTGAATTCTAAATATGGCAAATTTACTGTTTTCTAGATGAATTGCTATCAGTTTAATACCATAGGCAAATTTTGTGTCTCCTGCTTTTCAGACAGAATGGGTAATGCCCTTAAGCTGAATCAGACCTCAGGGAGATGGAGAAGTCGGCAGGTGCCAGGTGGCCCATCAGTAGGGACAGTTGCAGTCCCCCTGCACTGTGCTCGATCTGTTCAGCTGCCCATTTTAATCAATTTTCAGTTCGCTAATAATAATGCTGAATGTTGATGTTCTGTATTCTAGTCTTTGTCCTGAGAAGTTGTCTGAATTATGTGCGTGTCTTTCCCTTTACTCACTTGAGTCTGCGCTTTTGAATCACTGACTTGAACAGTTTTGTGTTAATCAGACTGACATAGCCGGGAATTGGTGAAACAGGGACTGACAGTCGGGGTTTTTTTTTTACTTGGTTGCATTTTAAAGACAATCTTGCAAGTCATTATTGCAAGTTATTCAAAGTAGTAAGGGTTACTGATAGTAACAAAGGTTTGAAGGTGAGCATCAGAGCCCAAAAGCATCCCAAAAGGACGTCCAAAATATTTATTCTCTGTTAGTATCTCCTTTTCTGTTTTTCTTCTGCTTGTTTTTAGTTAACACATTGTGGATCTTGTTTGTGTAAATTTTAGTTTGCAATGTTGCCCTTTCTGTCTTTGTGACCAGTACAAATATTTTAATCGGTTTATGACTTGTCTTTCTAATCGTAACTCAGATGTACAGTTTTTCATGTTTTGAAGCGCTAAGAATCTGTGTGAAAGGGTAACTCTTGTTTTTCCAGAGTCCTGTTCCTCATATCATGGTGGTAGTATGGGAGGTGATGAAATTAACATGTGGGCAGGAGCAACGGATGAAGGACTGCTGAGCCAACATCTTGCAGAAAGTGGAGTGGAAATAGATCCTGAAAATGAAGAACTCATTCTGAATATTAGTTCTCGACTACAAGCGGCTGTTGAAAAGCTTCTGGAAGCTATCAATGAAACTTCGAATCAGGTAGGGTGATCTCATGGTGAAGCATTTTGAATTTTGTGTCTCAATTTTTTTTATTTTTATTTTTTCTTTATTTTTCTCATGAATGTGTTTTTATAAGCTTAAAACCTGTAGGCTCATTTTGAAAGCTGAAACAATACTTCAGGTACCTACGCCCCAAAAAGTCTGCTCCAGCATGACTTCACTGAAGAATTTAGATACATGTTAGAAATCTGCTTTCGACTGCAGAGGAAGCCTGAATTTGGGCACGTTTGTCAATCTAGGGCACTCTTTCATTGCTCATATGGGTCATCTGCATTCTACTGCGATCCAGAGATGAGACAGGAGGTGTCAGGGCACGTTGAGCTGGCCCTTGTGAAGAGGGAGGATTAAGGGGAACTGTGCCCAGTCCTCTTGACAACCATTTCAGTCAGTTGACTGGCCAAAAAGGTGGAGCTCTCATTCAACTAAGATTTAAACATGGCCAGTTAAGCACATGTCCACATATCAGAAAAGGAGTCTGCACTCCAGCTCTTCGGTATTTACATGAGGTATGTGATTCATGAATAGCCTTCAAAAAAGAGGTAGGGTTCGGGTACACTCCTTTCTGTTTGCCTTCGGGGTACTTTGTGTGGTGGGATGACAGTTGCTCTCTGGAGTCCTTCCCTGTGAATTGAAATGGGAACTATGTACTGTTTGAACTGAACTCAGTCAGTTCAAATCGCACTGCTTATATCATGTGCTTTACTTCTAGATAACGTACATCTCAATCTGAAGGTACAAAGTAAATACTCCGTGTCTCACTGTAACTTTTTAAGCTCTCTTGAAGAACTCAGTCTTTTGAGTCAGCTCTTTAATCTATTTGAGACTAAAATTCAAAGGACACGGGGTGTTTTATGCTACAGACCCATCTATTAGTTAACTTAGTAGTGATATTACTTAAAAAGTCATTGCTTTCTTGTCTCTAGGTGTAAAATGTGTAAATCATAACTACTAGAAATAAAGGAGAAAAAATATGTGATGATAAAAGTAATATGAAGATTCAGCTGTCAGTACTTTAAAATTTTTAAACATTTAATTATTTGTTGCTTTTGAAAAATACTTCAAAATACTTAAAAAATTAAGCTATATTCTTTTCTTCTTTTTAAAAAAAGAAAAATATAAAAGACGAATTTGTAAATTACTAAAGGTAAAAGTAATTTAAATACAAATTCAGCGAACCCCCCTGTGGCTCACTAAAGCAAATAATCTGGTGTAAATCAGTTTCTGCATTGCGTTTATTTGCAAACTCATTCTGCAACAGCTCTCTTCTGTTGGAGTATGAGTTCAATTAAAAAGAGATGTTTGGCTTTTTGAGGTCTTTTTTCAGCTTAAGGCCTAGCATTACGCAGTAATGAAAAAGGATACACAGATACTCCGATACATGGAATTCTTAAAAAAAATACATAGTTGAGCATTTATAGGAAATCTTGCCTTTAAAGAGCAGATGATACAGACAAAGAAAAACAACTTCAAAGTTTTACAGTAATTAGGAATTCATGCTGCGATTATAAAAGTATTGTCAGTTATTTATTCCACCTGGTGTTCTTTTTTTCTAAAGATTTCACTGCAGATCTTTAAATGCAGTAGATTTATACATGGCCCTAAATTACTTTACTTTTGTGACTGATATTTTTGCAGTAACTATTTACTTTTCATGATGCCAATGAAAGTACTCAGTGTATTCTAAGCAGCTTATTTTTATTTATTGCCAATTGATCAAGAAAGTTTATTCTCCTTTCATAGCTTTGTAGCCAAGACCTTGCCAATGCCAGGAACAGAGTTAGGCTTTGGCTCAAACACATACACACACATATTTTTTAGTATGGATTTTACAAATATGAATTTATCCCTGATGGTCATATCTGGTTTGTTTGAGTGGGTTTTTTTAAGTTAATAAAATGTTAGTCTGTTTACATATTTTCTCACAGTATTAAGTATAAATATTGACATCTTTTCTGGCTGTTCTGTAGAGGCACTTTGCAAGTGTTCAAGCTTGTCTGCTTGGCAATGTTTGTTGTATGCTTACTGGATTATATACAGTTCCTGCATATACTAAGGGTTTGTAGGTGACTTGGCAATTATTTTTAAATATTCAAAAACTGGATATTTTTTCTACTCTGCAATATTTTATAATCTAAAACTAATTACAGGCAGAAAAGATTTTAACCTTTCCTCTTAATAAGTTGTGTTGTGCATACAGACATGTACCCATCTCTTAAAATAAACTTAAAAGAGTGAGGGAAACCTGGCGAAATCTTCAAAGTAACTATCTGAGACCTGTCTGAACACACTCTTTCAGACCTGAAGTGCAGTTTGAATCTTTTCAGGCAAGGCATATAGTGGGTGTATTAATTCAAATTCCACCTGCTGGTGTTATGTATAGGTAAATAAATCAGGCCACTCCCCTGAACTCTTAAGGTTTGGAGATACCAACAGGAAGCCTTTAAGCTAGCAGAGTTTGAGAAAGTTCTTCGTGTTGAATTAACTTCAAGAACAAGAACAAAGGCAAATAATGACAAACCTGTATTTCTCTTTCATTTGCCGTAGCAGAGATGGAAAATCATTTTTAGTTTCTGTTCTGCTAGCTTGCTTGTCTGCTGCAGCGTGCCTGTGCAGCTAAAACAAAAGTACGCTTCCTTGTCTGGGAAGTTACCTGCCAGCTGCGAGTGGAAGATTTCTGTTGCTTTTTCACGTGGAAATTCTCTAAGAAGGATTCTTAGGAGTCACCATATGAAGTTTTCTTGCACCTCTCTGTTTTGGATTAATCCACTCTTGAATTACTCTGTTTGAGAATGTGATCTGAGGCTTTCTGCTGATTCTGAGTAGGTTTGTCACCGGCAGTACTGATATGTGTCTTCAGACTGTTAAATGTACGTGTTCCGTCACAAATTCCTGTTAGAAATTTCTAAAACCAGCCTAGCTAGTGCAAAATACCCATGTGACGGTTGAGAAGACAGCAGCAGCGATATTTTTTTTTGGAATGGATTCTTACCGCACCTACTGGGCATCTAATCTGTTTAATGCTTTGTGGACTGAAGGCCAAGAAGAAGATACATACGAGGTTGAATCTCGTGTGCCTTTACCATATCCTTTTCCTTTCACTGAACACTTGGATGAGAATAATTCTGTAGTTGTAAATACTTCAATTTTTCACTTCAGCCACAAAAGAAATGGGCACATTTTAAAAGTTGTCTCTAAAATCTCCTTGCCTACACCTCCCTATTCAGTAAGTATAAAAGTTTTTAAAAGAAATTGTATTTTAAACCAGCTTAAATAGAAGAGTATGCAGTGAAAAATTATAGAAACTTGTCTCTCTTGTTAAAGTTATAATGTACTGCTGACAGGCTCTTTTCCTAGACAGTTTTTAATGGGCACTAAAAGAGCTTTAATTATACAGTTCTCTCTCTTCCTTCCTAACAAAAGAAATTTAACAGACACAGAAATATGTTGAATTACAGAGATTTGAGATCTCTTTTTAAAGCACTTCAACATTACTTATTACATTACATTTTTCTCACTGTGAATGATTTACGTTGGGGGCGGGGGGGGAGCTGCAGTCAGTTAAAATTGTTCCTTTAAAGCTTTCATGCACTGACTAGTAACATTAACTAGCACCAGCTTGCTAATGGCTTCCAGTGATCACATGAAGAAATTTTTGTTCTTGAAAGATCACGTTCATGTTTGTGCTTCTTTTTGGTTTTGCCCTGTGATATTTTTAATAATACCTTGGGTTGTTATTACTGAAAAGAGCAGGAGAATAATTTTTATTCTGAGTTTTAGCTGGAGCATTTGATGCATTTGAGTAAGCCATTTTTATGGTTGTCTATGTACAGTAAACCTATCATGCTTCCCTTTTATCTAAGTCTTTCATTTAGCACTTTAAAATATAAGAATAAAGTAAGAATACTCTGTGATTTTTAAATATCTCAAACCAGTGCAGATATTAATCTGCAGTATTTCTACCTTTCTTGAACTCCCTTCAGAATAAATAGTTCACATTAATGATGTCCATCTACAAATGAACGCTGTAGAAAAGAAATCAAGTATTTAAATTCAGTGTATTATAAAAGAGAATGTATTGATTATTTAGCCATTCTTTTCAACATGTAGTTTTATTTATAAGTGGATAATTTTGTGTGCAATGTTCTATGAAATGTTCCTAACCCATTTTTCTGAGATTTTAAAGCAAGCTAATCATACTCTTGAACTTAATGAGATGGTGAGAAAGCTTTTGTTTTTAAAGAAATTGAGAGAAAGGACATGTTTACAGAAACTGTAGCAAAGCCACAGATGTTACTATCATACAAATATCTGTCAATATCCATAATGCTGAAGTGGAAAAGAAAAAAAAAAAGAGAGGAGCAGGAAATATGTGTTAATTCCTTTTCTGACATTCTTATTCAAAATAAGTTGTCTTATTTTGAATGCAAGCCACACAAAGAACTTATGCTTGGTTCAGCTCTGACAATTTATATTTGTGTCCCTCGAAGACATGGGTGTAATCTGTAAATGTTAACAGTTGAGAAATGGAGATCTTCTTGGTCATTGACTCCAGTTTGCTGTTATCTTAGATGAACATTTTGTGTTATCAAAACTTCCAACACTAGAGTAATGTTCCTCCTTTACTATTTTGCTTTTGTAATTCTAACTTTAATTCTTTTTGAAATTATCACTTTGGGTATGTCTAAACTGGTCAGTAAGTATAAAATTTTATGCATTTCGGTCCTGGTTTTCCAGCAGTTTATGCTAGTGACATAGTGAGATTGCACTACATCTGTGGTAGTACACATTAAATATTAACCCATCAGACAAGCAGAGAGGAGTTAAAAAAATCCTTAATAATTCTGTTAGGTGGACACAGTTGGAAGAAGCATTGCTTTACTGCCTTGTTGGTTGAAAAGTGTGGCGTATGCAAAATTCACGTTGTCCTGGTGTTCTCATTTATGTTCATCTTAGGGAGAAAAAGATATGAAACACCACTTGTGTCGATTTATATCAAAACTTCTGCCAGTTTTATGCAATGCTTTTTAGCCATTCTAAGGGTATGGTGGGTCATAGCTTACTCGTATTTAGTACAAAACTCATATGTCAATAAAGGTGAATCTAGTGTAAACTCATAAACCAGGAATTACCGGAACAAAGACACGGATTTAGCCAGGTGGCTCCCCGAGTTCACTATACTGACAAAGCCTGTTTGCTCAGACTTTTGTACTGAGTCATCTTCCTATTGTAGTCTGCCAATGTGTGTTCAGTAAAGATCTTATCGAATGTTCAGTGATGTGACACTTCTCATCACACTGTAAAGGAACTGTTAATTAAATAGGAATGATAGAATAGTTATTTATCAGAAAACCCTGGTTTATCTAACTTCTGTAATTTTTTCCTGTGATAGCTTGAACATGCTAAAATTACTCAGACAGAGCTCATGCGAGAGTCCTTCAAAAAGCAACAAGAGGCCACAGAATTTATCAGGTATCAGGAAGAACTACAAGAACATCTTAATGAAGAAAGCAAAGCAAGAGAGCAGTTGGCTTTGGAGCTTAGTAAAGCTGAAGGTGAGTAGCTTTTTTGATGAGTTGTTGAACTTTGCACTCACTTGCCTATTAATTGGGTAAATAAATTGCAAATTAGATCAATGTCTTTGCAAATTTTAGAATGTTATCAGCCTTCTGGTTACTTATGGACCAGATGACCTCTGGAGGTCCCATCCAACATCAACCACTCTGTGATTCTGTTTCCTAGCTTTGTCTCACTTATTATTGTCTGACTTATATGTGTTATTATCCTTAAAATTAATTTATTTCATCATAACATGTCCGTGCAGACAAGCTTAGATATTAACAACTTAGAGTCATAGAATCATAAATAGTTGAGGCTGGAAGTCACCTCTGGAGATCATCTATTCCAACCCCTTCCTCAAAGCAGGGTCAGGCAGAGCAGGTTGCCCAGGACTTGTGTTCAATCAAGTTTTGAATGTCCACAACCTCTTTGGGCAGCCTCTTCCAGTGTTTGACCACTTTCAAAGAGAGGAAAGAAAAAAAATATATATTTTTTTTTAATGTTGAAATGCAGTTTCCCGTATTTCAGTTTGTGCCTGCTGCCTCTTGACCTTGACTTACTTCCACACAAATATGGATACAAACGTAGAACTTTCACTCTGCATTTGATGATATGGTGGTGATACATTTCAATTTGCACTCTTTTTGAAGTGATCATTTTAAGTGTATTTGCAGCTGCGTTAAGGAAGCAATTAAAAATTGTAGGGTGATACAACAGGGGAAATCTAATAATCTTTTTTGACATCAGGAAAATATGTTCAAATCTGACAGATGCTTAATTTGTTTTTTAGAAGTAGCTTTATTGTTTCAATAGCTGAATGTTTTGTTTCCACCCAGCATTTCTACCATTATCTGTTTGTAATTAGCATCTGGAAAAGATGCAAGAAACACCTCTACCTTCTAGGTAGGATCTCTGTAGTAGTAAGCAGAACGATATTTTGGTTGGTTCTGAAGCTCAGCAGACTTCTCTGTTTCAAAGTGGGAGCACAGAGTTAGTTTCATAGCCAAATGTTATTCCTGGAGAATGCTACCCTGCCAGCCGCCGCCTTCTTTTTACATAGACAGATAATTAATAGTTCAAGCACTATTAATAGCTGGGACACACATAACCTGAAAAGAAGTGCAGGTTTTGAAGCCATGTGTCTAAAACATGGTGCGAGGGACAGTTGGTCACCTGTCAGTTCACACAGCATAAATGTTGTGTGCCATCGGCATCACTACTGGCTGCAGCATTTCAATAGCTTTAGCAAAACTAGAAAGGGGGAAAATTGGTTCCAGAGGGAATAGATCAAATCTGAAAGAGGCAGTATTACTTTTTTTAAGTATTAAATTAAGAGTAAAAAAAATCTTGTATGGAACACAACATGCAAAAAAGATGAAAACTTCCACCAAAATATAAATGACCGAAGAATTTATATTTTTGCACAGATGAAGTTGCAAAACTGTCTAGTATTTATGATTTTCAGAATGCAGGCAACTTTTACGTCTGTTGCTGCTCTCCTTGGAAGATAATATTTTTGTCTTGATAGAATTTTTATTCACAAATCTTCAATAATAAAGTAAAAAAGACTAATACGTTGGGACAAAGCAGAGAGGTTTGTGTTTAGTTTTATTTAGAGGTAGGAATCTGTTATCTGTCAGAGCTGTCTGCATAGGTTTAATCCTACAAGTAGCATTTAAAAAAATAATACTAGAGACTGATTTTATTTATTAAAAAAAATTATTGTGAACTTATCTGTGTTGCTTTGCCTTCTGGGTCTGTTTTTTTTTTTGGCTTAGTCAGGTTCCCCACTAAGAACTATGAGCTTACCTTTTCATTTACAATAAATACATTTCCATTTGTGCAGGACTGTATTGCAAAGAGAGCATGCATAATTGTATTTTAAAATTACATCCCACAGAACAAGACCTGCTTATTATTAATTTTTTATTTTCATATTTTTATTATTATTATTATCCTATTACCGCCAGACAATCAAAAAATCTAAAATTAACTGGGTTCTTCTCTTGAGCAATGCACTTCTGTTATAAAATTAGCTTATGCAGACAAACTAATGGTAGCAAAGAATCTACAAACTCTTACTAGATACCAGTTTGTAGATAATGGGATTGCCCATATGTAAATGAAGGCAAAATTCACCTGTAAAATTTTATTAAATGCTTGAAGTATTCTACCAGAGCCTGGTTTGGAGATATAACCGATGAGTCAAGTATGTATTTTTTGCTAGCAAAGAAAGTAAATTAAACGCAAAAATCTAGTGGGACCTATGAAGCTGTTTTGCCCTCTCCGGNTACCTGTAAAATTTTATTAAATGCTTGAAAAACTTGGAAGCATCTAAAGTGGAAACAAGCTTCAAAAAATTTTAACTGGAATTTAATTTTAATCAGAGCAATAGCAGTGTCAGTTTATAAGACCTGACAGACTGAGTGTGTTGATTTGGTTCATGAACCATTCTGGAATATGAGAGACAGAATTTGATGTTAGTTTCAGCCCTTGACAGATATATTGCACAGTTGAGCTTTTAAGTTCGGTGCAGATTTATGTCACATGTAGAGATTTAATTCTTCAGTCTTTTGCAGGTATTCAGCTAATTTGTCCCTCTCATTGCTTTAATACTTTATAACTCCTGAATTAATTAAATCTTTTTTCATCTTTGTTTTTTCTATGAACTCCTGAAATGAATACGCTTCTAAATGACAGGCACCTCTTTTTTTGGTGTTGATATAACAAAACAAAAATGCTGTAGAACTCTTTTTACTTAATTTCTTCTGCTCATTGAACTGAGTTGTGAGCATACTCTGACAAAACCAAACTACATTCTCTTATCAAATTCCTTAGATAGGTATGCAGAACAATGTCTTAGTTCATTATACAACTGATGGTACTCTTGTCTTCTCTTGAGATAAAATGTGTCATTTTTGATCATTTCTTTCTTATCACAAAAACTGCTGTGGCTGAGACATTTTCAAACCTCTAGTGTTTTTGTGGTGTCAGATATGACTTACCTAACGTGATAGAAAAGCTAATGCCAATTTGTTCACTGAACTCTGACAACTTTCATTACATTTCTTTTAAAAAAAAAAAAAAAAAAGGCAGGAGTAAATACTGCAACACGTGACCTTAGCAGACTTCTTCATTGTTCATACCTTTTTGATGGGTCTGTGCACTCCATTTAATCTGGGAATGTCCTCCCGACTTCCAGTCTGTTAGGTACTTCTGAACAGCATCTGATACAGTGGGAATAACTACTAGAATTTGTATTGTCTCAAATTCTTGAAATGCTGTTGATGATGTTTCTAGTTCAGTTTTTTTTTGTTTTAATAGCCAGTCCCTCTATGTGGCTGTGTTCTTTGGGGAAAGTCTGGAAAAAAGGATTGGTCAGCAGCACATGATTGATGTGTATGAGGGACCAGACTTCTGCTTCTCAGCCTGTATATGCAAAGACCACTGTTACTTAATTTTCTTCCTGATAGTTTTCCTCTGATATGGAACTAAGTGCTCACAGAGGTTTTACTTTGTCTACATTGTTAACAAATGGAAATATCTTTAGTTTTCCTATATTCTCAAGCCAGAGTAAAATCCACTTCGATACTGCCTCAAGACTATAAATTTATATTGGTAAAGTACTTTCATATTGAAAATTCTGTCGGTTTAGTAAGAAGAAACATGTGAGATGGGGGGTGTGTGTCCAACAGAAAGTTTAGACATCATATGACTGATGTGCTGTCTGTCTTCTGGAACCATTGGTATCAGACATGAGAGAACACACCGTACCCTGGAAATCTGGGATACCTGTTTAGTACCTTCTGTCACTCAGTAAACACGTCTTTTGTGTTCTGTGGTCAGACATTTCTGAAAGGACTGATGTGAATCTGCTGAAGTCAATACCGTTACAGGATCTTAGTTTGTACAGCCCTCAGGGAAATTCACTGGTTTTTCCTAAGTCTTTAGCTTTGAGCTCACTCTGTTCCAAGATGGTGCCATTTCTTACAGCTGTAAGAAATAAAGTTCATAAAGCTAAAATAGAGCTCCCCCTCAGATCCCTAGGTAAACTACCTCACTGTGAGGCAATTTTTAAAAGCATACAAGACATATTCTCAAGGTAGTGTCCGAAATTCTCTGTTAAAATGATCATTAATTGTTCTGTGCTGCTTTAAAAATTGCTCATTAATAGTAAAGAAATTAAACTGTTTCTTATATGTCAGCGGTTACAGGGCTTTGGGGAGTGATTCAGGGGCTAAACATGGACACTGTAAACGTGGCCAGTTTTGGTGCCTTATGATGTTAGAGAGGTCTATGTGATACCCAACCTACAGGAGGCCCATGATCTTAAAGAAACTGTGGTTTGAGGTCAGACAAATATCTTGAGGCACCTAAAATGGCACCTGGCACCGAAATTTATTTAAAAATTCTTATTTCTCCCGTGTTTATTACACACTTATTTTCTTGGTTTTGGCATTCCTGTTTGCTCCAGAGGTCTTGAGCTGAGAGAAAAAAATCAAGAGCTCTATTTGGTTCTTGTGCTGTCCTTCCTATAATTTGTTCCTCATGGAAGAATATCATGGACAGGAGTAGAAGTTGTCAGGTGCCGAGTATCTAACATGGATATGCATTCATGTGAGAGTACTGTGGTGACTTCATGCTAAAAATGCAAGTTGTTCTTTATTGTCTGTTAAATCTGCCCAAAAATTGATGTTCTACAGGCCTCATTGATGGTTATGCAGATGAAAAAGCATTTCTGGAAAAACAACTCCAGGAAAAAATAGATGTAATTGACCATCTTGAGCAAGAACTACTGTGTACAGGTAACAAATTGCAGGAGTTAGAGGCTGAACAGCAGCAGATCCAGGAAGAAAAGGAGTTACTCTCCAGACAGAAGGACGCCATGAGAGCAGATGCGGGGCCAGTAGAGCAGCGTATGTATTCCTCACAATCTTTCTATGAGATTTTCTTATACTTTCAAATAAAATAATAAGTAATCTTGGTGAAGGTTTCTTCCCCCTCCCTTGTAATCATTAATAAAAAAGTGATAATCATTCATAAAAATGTGATATTTTAATACCTGATGCCTAATATTAGCATGATAACTTTTCTTGATATTTAAGCAAAAAATGACTGAATTTTTGGAAGTGTTGAGCAATCACAATTGTTCTTTAAGCCAGCAAAAGCTTGATACCTCTGAGAATCTGCTGGAGATGGAATATCTTGAAATTAGCACCTATAGATAAAAATACTGGTCTAAATACTTTCCAAACTGAGTTTTAGAGGGCCTAGAAAGCATACCTACCAGAACATGATTGAACTACAGACGATGGCCATACTTATTTTACATTCAGAAGATAGACTTTTCTAAAAAAAATTCCTCTTTTGGGGATGAATGACACAAAAGTCGCATGATGAGGAAAGCTTGTTACCTACCAGTAGTGAAAGCTTTCAGCACTGATGGTGAATTCCAGATAAATACCATGTCAATGTAATCTAACATTGCTTACTCAAAAAAAGCATTTACCTTCATGAAGTAAATACACCTTTTAATTCTTCCTTAAACTAATAAATTAATATTTTATGTTAGAGGGGGAAGAAAATTAGAACTGGTGTTTAAGAAGTACTGAACTTTTAACGATTGCAGTGCTTATGTTGTAAATAGCAGGATGAAATTGGTATTTTATTTAACTTCTAAAAGTTTATAGCAATTTATAATGTTGCTGGTTTTATAAGTTACACATCTCAGTGTATATTTGCAATTTCCTGCATCCACTTTGTGTAACGTTGAAATTTTAAGAACAACCTGTTGTTTCCTACTTTATAGTAAAGACGATCCTTGTCTATGACTCCAGTTTAGTTATTTGTTATATGTTTCAGGTTTCTAAATATTTTTGAAGTTATTTTCACGTGTAACAACTGTGTGTAGGTACTTATATCACGCATACCAGAATAACTTACCACATTCCCTAAGTTATCTCAACAACTTTGTCATTAAATGCCACATCTATCTTTGGCTTCATTTTCTCTTACATTGTTGCACCACAAGAAAACTATAGCTGGCATGTGAATTACTTTGCTTCTTTTTTTGTTTTCTCTCTCTCTATTCTCCTAGGCCTAGTAGATGCTGCAGTCGATGCAGCTTCCCAAGCAGGTGTGTTTGTATGTTGCATGGCCAATCTGTAATTGGGTGGAAGACTTACACGTACTGACATTGTTAATCAGGATTATTGGGCTTTTGGCTTACTGACATTACTTGTAATTCTTACTGGCCTGCAGCTTTGATGTTGTATTTCATGCTCAGTTTTACATTTCGCTAACAACATTTCTTAACTTTCTAAGCATAATAAGCAAATTCATGAATAACCATCATCTTATTCACCTATGAATTACAGATACCTAGATGGTATTGGAGGGATATCTTTGTAGCCTTTTTTTTTTCTTTTTATTTCCAAATACAGTTGAGTCATTCATTATGATAACTAAACTCTGTATTATATTGCTGTATAATGGTAACCTGGAAATGAGAATTGGTTAAATGCGATGTAAGATGATGGTGTCTAAAGGATCTTTCTTCTATAGTGAAAGTAAATTGTATTGTTTCTGTCTAAATATCGATCATGTTTTAAAGATTCTCCAAATGAAATTGCACTTTACAGTTTGGATTTTACCTCAAGGGATCCGTACGGTTAGTTAATATGTACTTCAATGGGCTGTGGCTTAAGAGTCTTAATAGAGTGGTTTGGGGCTTTACTATATATGCTTGCCAGCCTTTTCATGAGGACTCAAAATTGGGCATCCATGCAGACACTGTTTTTACAAAGCTCCAGTTACAGGTCAGTAATTTCCCTCTCTGTCTGCCCGGCAACCTCGCTACTTCTTTCAATATTTCTTTCAAATTATTTATATGTATCACATTAAATGATGAAGACTGGGAGTGGATTGATTTTACTGACACTGGGGATGAGAAGAGGGTTGGGTTTTCTGTACTTCGTTGTTAACCTCGGGGTTAGGTTGACCTGCTGACTCAGGCTGTAGTTTGAACCCATGCATTTTCTTCTCTTTTCAATTATACAAAGACCTTAAAACTTATGAAACTTAAGCAGAGAAGTGATTTGGTACAACTTCACTAACAGTCCTCTGAAGACTAACTAAAGTATAGTGATTTTATATGAATTTGCTTTAGTGGTAATCTTGATTATTTCTCGGAAGAAAATACATTTTCAAAAAAGAAAAATAGTAAAAACCCAAACCAGTTCACATCCTTCTGCAGGGTACAGCATGGATACCTTGGGGAGTGGTTTTGCTTCATAACATTACTAACTATTCATATCTAAAAGTAGTGTGTGATGCTTTTATTATAACCAGAATTGCTGGAGGAAACAGAAAAGCTAATGAAAGAAAAAATTGAAGTACAGCGTCAAGCTGAAAAAGAGTATGATGACCTTCAAAAGCAAGTGAAAGTCTTGGAAGTAGACTTGGAAGAACAGGTCAATCGTTTCATAGAGCTAGAGCAAGAGAAAAATGCAGAACTAATGGACTTAAGGCAGCAAAACCAGGCTTTGGAGAAGCAACTTGAAAAAACAAGAAAATTTCTAGATGTAAGTATGGTAAAAGGCTGGTTTCATGAAGGTGGGGGGGGCACCTGTACTGAGGTTTGGTTCAGTGGGAAACGCTAGTTTTTTCAGATTTTGAGCAAACATAAGAAAGCACACAGTAATAATACTGTTATAGGTTCCAGCCCAAGAATTTAATCAATATTTTAAAAGTAGAAAATCCATTTGAGATGCTTGCTTAGGACTGCCCTGTATTTCTAAGTATAACTTAATAGGCTTCTTAAATGTTTAAGATAATGGGAAGCTTCTAAAATTAATGAGGAAACGTACATTTTTGTGATCTTTGTTTTTAGCAGTTTGTGGAATTTCCATGTTTTTCAGTAGTCTACTGGAATTAAGTAGTCAGCTTTATTTGTACTTGGAAATTGAAAGCATAGTTTCTCTAAGTTTCTTTTATAGACTTCCGTCATAGTATCCAAAAATCTACCTCCAGATATTAAGCTACACCTTTCAGCCACTTATATGTGTATTTATCCCCATTCACAGTGGCAGCTGCCTCTCTTGTACCCAACCTCGTCCTGCCTCAGGCTCTCTGCAATTTTGTTTTAGACTCTACCCCATTTTCAGCAAACACCATCTTCCACACCTCCTTCTTTTCCCGTTTTATTCCTAATAAGTGTCCTGTGCTGCTGTTGGGAGAAAACTGTTATTTCTGTGCCTTTTTAATTAACTCTTTAGCTGACAGCAGTAGGGTGGAATAATTTTTTACATAATAAATATAACACCCTGTGGCACCTTCTCTGCATAATCTATTACAACGCAGTATGAAAGGAGAGATCTTTCGAGATACTTCTTGGCACAAATGGGTTTGCTTTATTTCCTATTCTACAGTCACAAGAATATTTTTCTCACTGAAACTAGTGTGTCATTATAGGACAAGGTTCAGAAGTAAAAATTCTTATTACAAGTCCCATAGTCATAAATGCATTATGGTTTGGGTTTATCAATAGCGTGAACTGGAGAGTACTGGGATGAGTAGCTGTTTGTAATAGCAGCATTAGAATTCTGCTGTTTCCTTGAAACAGCAGGTGAGTTTCTCAAATGTGCAGCTTATAAATGTTGAGGTTTTATTCTGGTTTCCTGAATTTTTGCAAAATATTTTGTTGATAGACAGAAGCATTCCTCTTTGTATTAGATACTTCAGCTAGTGTATTTTAATGCATCTGATTAGGTTTGTCTGTTTAACAAAGTGGCATTTAAAAGTGGTGCTTCACTGGATGCTACCAGTTGCACATTATTTCTGATATAAAGATGTATTGCCTAACTGTCAGACTGGAATATAACAACTGAAACTAGTCAAAAGTGAAATGGAAGTGCAAAATTTGTAATTTTTTTGTCTGTTGGCCCCGCATCAATATTAATACAAAGTTAATTTCTATTCTTAATTTCTGTTTATGCTACATATATCAAAGTCAAACATTAGGAAAGAAAATCATAAAGTATTGGCTTATTACCATTTGCGTGGTGTACCTAGAACAGAAGAAACTAAACTGTCATTTTTGTGAAATAATACTGGATGTATCTATGCTGTCCTCATTTTTTAATAAAAAAATGTTAAATTTGTTGCCCCAAATGATGACAGAAGTTTTTGTTAATGGTAATTGCAAGAGGTTCTGCTACCTTAAAAATACTGACATACTGTTACCAGCATCACATTAAAAGAAATAAGTAGTAGTAATATACTTAATTTAAATAGTTTTTACATCAAATGGTGTATCCACGTAATTTCTTGACTTTCAGGAGCAAGCAATTGACCGAGAGCACGAGAGAGACGTTTTTCAGCAGGAGATACAGAAGCTGGAACAACAGCTTAAGATTCCACAAAGGATTCAGCCTGTCAATGAACATCAAACCAGAGAGGTAACACATTTTATTACTTGTGCTCAATGAATATAAATGACAAGTTGACAGCTGTTAAGATATTGTAATGAAGCTATTTTATGTTGTACCTAACCTGCATCCATTTACAAGCCAGGAAAGTAAATCCTCTTAGATAAAGGTTAAGATGTTGGGGGAAAGTGGTGAAATTGTGTGTTGGGGTTTTTTTTTTTGAGGTTGGTGGTTTGTTTGTTTTTAGTAGTAGACATATGGAGACTTCATAACTTTCAAAAAGGCTCTTTCATATAACTTAATTTAGAAAATCCACTGTTTTCGAAAGCCTGTGGCAATATTCAGGACTTCTTTAGCAGTTTCACACATTCTTACGTTGGTTTGTGACATCCTGTTTATAGCACGGGTACACACAACTGCAGGAATTGAGTTTACCAAGGTTTAGCATCTGAGATGTAGGAGCGCTCTCTGTGTGCACCTGTACCTCCCCAGTGAAAGTCTGTCACCACTGAAACAAATCTATCTAGTGACTGTAGAACAGCAGCTCAAGGAAGTCGCAGAAAACTCGTAGGCCCAACAAAATCAAGAAAAGTGGCAGCACTGCAAATGCTATATATTATGAAGCTTTTGCATGTTTTGTTTGACTGTTAGTCAATTAAATTGCATTTTATTTTTTGTGGGGTTTCTTGTGTCATGGATTTTGAGCAAGGCTGATATTTTTGCATGATTATCTTCCCTCATTTTCAGTATTCAGCTTCTTATTAGGTTGCACTGCAATTTCCAACTGAAAGTTCTTACTGAGGCAGTCCAGTTGCTGTAATTCAGTTCTTCAATATTAGCAATATTTAGTATTCTGTATTATATAGTTCAGGACCATAGACAGGAAAAGGACATAAATTGATATATGTGAAATGTAAGTTGTCAAAATATTTATTTATTTATAATTCTCAGATTTAGAGGTGTATTTCATGGGCTTTTAAAATATATTTTAATAACAAGGTTTGTAAGGAGTCTTACAGTCAAAGTATTTAGTCAGTGCTATGTGAGGTGGCTGTGGCCTCTGTGAACAATGATTCTTTTGCAATTAGCTGGGTGTGTGTTAACCAACACGTATGGAGCAATTCTGCATCCGTCTCCTTTTATTGCAGAGTGTGTGCGCGCTCCGCTCCTCTCGGCACATTCCACAGATGGGGGAGACGTTTTAGCATGATTAGTTTTCCTGAATCCAGGATGTTCATTTTGAGTTCATTTTGTTATGTGTCTGTTTATAATTTGAGGCATGGGTAGCGTGTGAATTCTTAGATAAAAATCTCACAGTTTAAAAAAAAAAAAAAAGTCGTATTAGATGCTTTTAAATTAGAATCTTATAGTAGGTAGAAAGATAATGTCTACAAGCACTACAGGTGTAGCAGCTATTTTAGAGCTGAGTGGTACTGTATGTTATACATTTATAAACAGAGTTTTCAGTATTGTACTAGATTTACGTTTAATTTTTATCAAATAAGGCACACAGTCTTACTGTATAGTATATTTTGATGTCACGATATTACTTGGAATATTTCACAAATATACATTTTATCATTATTTTATCATTATTTCTCATGCTTTTCTGAGACAGCTGCTTTACTTTTTCATATTTGCACGGTTTTTTAAATGCTCTGCTGCTTTGCCTGAATGCCGTCAGCATTTTCTGTTGATAACTTCATTTCTTTTTATACTGTTGTTTCAACTTACTCTGTCAACTTATTCCAGGGAGGGTTGTCGTAAAGAGGCTGCTCTAGACTTGATTTTTCTTTTTCCATTTCTCTCTCAGGACTTTTCTGTGGTCACTTCAGACTTTGATGTTACTCATGGATGGATAACGTCAATAATACCATCCTGTCAGCTTTATGTTCTGGTCCTCTTCTCTCCTATCTATTGAAATGCTTTGAGTCTTCTACCTTTTGGCTACATCGTAACTTCCTAATTGTAAATACTGAAATCAGTTTCTTGAGTGGGACAAACATTACTTTCCATGTCTCTTGCTCGATTGCTTAGTGTAACTCAGGTCTTAACTCTGTGCATCAGGCCTAATACAATGGATTTGTTACACATTCTTCTTATCTGTAATTTTGATTAATCATTTCTGAAGTACTGCTAGAACTGGGATCATTCCTATCTCACTATTTCAGTTACTCTTTTAATATGCTGTTTCTGAGGCGCAAACTTCTAAACTACTGAGATTCAGAATGCTTTATTTGGATACTTTGTCCCCTGTAGAACATGAAATTCTACCATCTATCACATCTGTTTGGTCCCATTTAACAAAACCAGCAAGAAAACAAAACTTCCTGTTTCTCGAGATTGAAGTATAGCGATTCTCTTCAGTGTTAACGACCCAGTGAGTTCTAGGATGTGTCTGTATGTCACTAATCAACTCCTTATTTTGAATAATTTTGTCACAGATTTTTAGAACTCTGATATTCCTCAAAGGTGCAAATAGCATCTTGACCTTCGGGTCAAGACATCCCATCCATAGATGTTAAAGGTATCTTTTTAGTAGGCTGCATAGGGATGCCATGCTGCTCGCTTTTAACTGACTAGAAAGCCTGAAGGCTTCAGAAGGACAAGGTTAGTTCTAGAGAGTAGGTGATATAGCACAGAACATATCACTTCTTAAAAAATGCTGTTTGTATTTGTTGGATGTAGCACTACAATATTCTAACCTTACGTTCTGTTTTACCTGAAGAGTAGGAGTTTCATTACGAGAAAAAGAAGAGGGGTATTTTTTTCTCTGTCAAAACTGAGTGCTGTTGCTATTGCTAGCAAACCCTGCCAGTCTAGTACCATATACTCATCTTCTTGCCATCTTGTCACCAGGTTGAACAGTTAACAAATAATCTAAAAGAAAAAACAGACAAATGCAGTGAGCTTTTGCTCTCTAAGGAGCAACTTCAGAGAGATATACAAGAACGAAATGAAGAAATTGAGAAACTAGAATGCAGGATAAGAGAACTGGAACAAGCCTTAATTATCAGTGCAGACAATTTGCAAAAGGTATTGCCTGGTCTAAAACTTTAGCATATTTACTCCTTTCTTATTTTCTTGAGAATAAAACAGTATATCTTTTTTATGTCTTTATTGTTAAGCAAATAAAGTAACTAATTTATAATGTACGTTTAAAGGTGGAGGAAAGGAAACAGTTTGGCACCATCATAGTAAAGGGAGAATTACCTCTTGAAGTACAACTGCAAGCTGAACGAGAAGCTGTTGACAGAAAGGAAAAGGAGGTATAATACCTTTGAGATTTTCCATGTTTCCGCTTATGTTTTGGTTTGTCGGTTTTTGCTTTCTGTTGAGTTTCATGAACTATACAGATGAAATTTTTTAACAGATCAGAGAGACAGCAGTCCCAATCCCTTTGAAATTCTCTTGCGAGCTATGATAATTGTTGTTACTGTCTATGCTAATGCTTATGACTTACAACAGTGTTTCTGGAATCAAAATTCAGTCAATTAAGAAAAACTTAATAGTGATTTCAGCTGATTTTTAGTGGGTTTTAAAATTCCATTCGGTTTAAGGACTCAGAATGTCACTGAGTACACATTCTTTTGTTTGTGCATACCAAACCAGTTTACTGTAGACATTGCACTTGAAAATGATGACATTTAATTTTTGGTATGGCTGTCTAATCCTTTTCCACCATTTGTTTTGGAAACATAGGTCACAAACCTTGAGGAACAACTGGAGCAGTTTCGAGAGGAGCTAGAAAATAAAAATGAAGAAGTTCAGCAATTGCACATGCAACTGGAAATTCAGCGAAAGGAGTCCACTACACACTTGCAAGAACTTGAACAAGAGAACAAATTATTTAAGGTAATTATGTAACAGAGAAGCCCAGAGCTTTATTATCACTCCTCCACAGAAATAAATTCTTCGAAAGAGCCAAGATGCCGGATTCTTTCTCTTTCTCGTTCTCAAGCATTCCATAGTTCAATTTGCAAAATACTGAAAAGCTCATATAATTACTTCTCATTCCATGCAATTTGTTTATTTTAATTCCTATGCCTTAAATACTCATAAAAGAATATGCAGAAAACGTTATGTACAACTGTAACATGGTTTTGGGGTTTTTTTTGGTAGGATGAAATGGAAATACTGGGACTAGCTATCCAGAAATCTGAAGATGCCGCTGTAAAGGACCATCATTTAGTGGCTGGGAGGCTCGCTCACATCATGCAAGAAAAGGAGCAGGAAATAGATCATCTTCATGAACAAATTGCAAAACTGCAGCAGCAACTTGAAGTCACAACTGACAACAAAGTACATACTTTTGAAATCTTTTCCAAGTCCCACTTTGTGTTGCTAGCTGTTTAAAGGAAAAAAAAACCTCCATCCCTCCAATTACATTATCTTCTATTGCTGCCTTAATTTAAAAATGCAAGTGCTTCAGTCTGAAGCAACGCTTTAACCCTAATCTGTTTTTCCTCTGTTGTCTCTCTTTTGTTTGTTTTTTGTTTTAATGAAGGATAGTTTTTGGTTGCATTCTTTTTATTATTCTGCCTTATTTCCACTTGAGTTTTTGTCTTAAATTCTTATTCCTTCCTTATTCTTCTAATACTTCTGAATATATAATGGTATGTAAGTAGCTGAATTCAATCTCAACATTCTTTCTACCATCTTCCCTACAATGACTTATTTTCAGTGTTATGTTTCAGTGACACCTGCTGGATCATGTTGGATTTTATAGGGTTTTTTAGCAGTTAAACATTTGTGCTCCATGAGCTTGTGTAAATACTTTGTCATCATACCAGTGTTGGCAACATCTTTAATCCAGTTTGAAGCATGGTGGATGTGCAAACAAAATGCTGTGTTTTATTAGAAACATAGGGCAAAAAAGAAATAAGCAGATTCATCTTTCTCTTATTCACCGAGATTTAACACCTGTAGCTTTCTGTTATTTTTCAATTATGTGTATTTATGATAATGAGCTTCATCATCTTCTGGCTTACTTCCATTTTATACAGATATAATGCATTTGATTTCAACAGAGATACTACTTATTTTGCATTGGTATAAGTGCCAGAAGAACCAGGCCGCAGGTCTTGCATATTTTTATAGGAAGAAAATTGGATCTTTTCAATGGATGAATTTTGCATTCTGAACACTTTAAACATGAAAATTTATTAGTCATAAGCTTTGTCCCCAAAACAAATACTATTCATTAAGATAAGACTAGTTCTCTTTACCCCTCAGTAACTGATTGAATATTTAGGGTAATATTCTACTAGGACGTATTGAATCCACTGAAACAGAGCTCTGACCAAGCTGGATAATTTCACTGAGTTTTTATATGTGACATTTAGTTATAATGAACCTCAGTGAATAATGACAAAACTTTGCATTGGATTTAGGAAATTGGATTTAGGAAATATCATACTTCAAGAATTCAGAACAGTCCTGCTTTATACAATGACCACAGTAATAGGGTTACATTACTTGCCTTGAGAAAAATACCCGTATTCAGGTATAATTCATTTTAATGATTGGTTCTTCTCCTGTTATATGAAGTTTCATTTTCTTTCCTTTCATCCTCTTACTCAGTTATATTTTTCAGGACATTAAATAATTACTCTGGTTGGTTGATTATGAGATCAGTATTAAATATGAATAGATTGTTGTTAGGTTAATCCCTTTCCTAATCCCATCGCCGTCTTCATCCCACTAAGTGCTTTTCTTTTAATTGCTGTATTTGCCTTTTGTGGTCCTTTACTCCATTATGTTATGAAGAACAGAAGCTGTTGTTCTGACATGATAGCAATCACCAGGATCACTGTTCTTTTCTTCTGAAAATCAATGACTTGTTCACGTTTTCTTTAGCATTTTTGCACTGCCTCTGGTCTCTGTGGATTTTTAAAAATAAGTTCTTGGTTGGCAAATCGGCCCTTCTGATTCATATGGTCACATGTTTCATTTATTCTTGTACATGTTATAATTATTACAAAGTCGTCTTATTATTCTGTTTATCTGTCTAAACCTATTGAAGTTTTGAGAGGCAAAGGGAAAAGCACAGCTATTTTAGTAATAAATTTAGTCATCTTCCTTCTCTTTCTCAGATCTCTTCAACAACACCAGTCATTCCATTTTTAGTGTCTACTCATTTATTTCTTGTTAGACGTTGGTATAAGATGGCTTTTCTTTTTTCTGCATCATGAAGTCATCACCCTCATATTTGCTTAGTTGCATACTTTTATGAATTTCTTGCAATTTTGAGCCCATTACACAGCCTGTAATTTTAAGTGGTTTTAGAACTAATCTAGGAAAGTATTACTTTCACTCTCTTGATGTCTTCACCAATCTCTCTTCAAATTTTGTTTGGGTAGTCATATGCATTTTAAAATAAATACTTCTATCACTTTGTCTCTCTTTACTTTCATTTAAACCATAGCACAAATGAAAAATTGTGCTATGGGTGCTGTTTGCCCTGTGTGGTTTTGTGTACATCTGCATATGTGTATGCACACACATGTACACTTGCAAACATGTATTTAGGTTTGTGATAGGAAATGTCAGAGTCAACTGATAGGTGTTTTCTGTGGTCTCAGACTAAAAAGCATGTTATAATGGTATTTTTCAACACATTTAATTAAAGTCTGTTTGTATTTAAAAAGCATATCCATCTTAATTGGCTGTGTACTATATAAATCTGTTTGACCATCTGAATGAATGATGCTTTTGCATGAAGAGCACAGTGTCTGTCTTATCTAACTGAGCGTGTCTGGCCTGTATATGGTAAGTTTGAGAATCTAGTGCTTTTTTTTTTTAAAAAAAAAGGAAATTCTGTATGTAATGTAATGCAGGATAATTTATCTGTAAGTTTTAAGTTTCATAAATCTTGGTTCCTTGGAATTCTTTAAGTAAAAATAAAATATTAAACCTTGATTGCATAAGAAGATTGAACAGCACAGACACGAGCACTCCACTTGTTTCCATTTTAATTTTTAATAAGAGGGACAAGACAGAGCTTTAGACCAAACTGTTGGGAAAAAGTATTGTTAGCACTTAAACTTCAGTGTTTCATATCTCTGTGAATATTATGAATACTTTCACTGCATTTGATACTTGCCTATTTTGTAGTTCATTAAGTTCACAGGCTACTTTGTCAGTCCTATGTGAAGATATCATGATTCTCATAAAACCTTCCAAGAGACATTCCATTAAGGAGTTCACTGAGGGTATACTTTCTTTTACAAGATGTTTCAATGTGTGATTAAACTGTTGCTGTAAAGTCCAGGAGAAAAATTGTCTGAGAGTTTAATAGTTACCCATTGTGAAGTTCTTTTGTTCTATTTTTTTTTTCAGGTTATTGAAGAGCAAAATGAGCATATACGGGAGCTTGAAGCCCAGGTAGAATGTCTGAAAAGTGATCAAGAACGTGTGAAGAAAAAAAATTATGAGGAAGTAGAGCAGTTGCATGAAGTAATTGATAAGCTTCAGCAGGAACTGGCAAATATTGAACAAAAAGTACCTGCAGACATTGCCATTTTTCAAGACGATGCTGACAGTCTGAAACACACACTTGAAACAGTTCTGGCAGAAAAAGAAGCTTTGGAGAAGCAAGTAGAAAATATGAATGTAGAGGCATCTCGAACAAAGAATGAACTTGAGGAAATGAACTTAAAAATGAACCAGTTAAAGCAAGAAATAAGTATGTTAAAAAAAGAGCATGAAAGAATGACAGAGAAGTATAAGTGTGCGCTGCTGAAAGGTGATAGGGAAAAAACAGAAGACAGGAGCAATGGGAAAACTGAAAAAGTGGAAGAAGGCTCATGTGAGAAGGTAGAGTTGCTAGATCAAACCCAGCATAGGTCTTCAGATGAAAATACTGAAGTCACCATTAGCAAGATGGAGGTGCAACTGCAGCAACTTCATGCATGCATTAAGGAAAAAGATTCAGAACTGTGCCGGTCCTACAATGAAATAAAAGACCTGAAAGAGCAAGGGAAAGCTGAAAGAGAAACGCTTAAAAAGAAGATATTAGAACTGGAGAAGGCACTAGTGGAAAAAGTTGCTGCTGCTCTCGTGAGTCAGGTTCAGCTAAATGCAGTGCAAGAGCAAAGGAAATTCATGCAGGAAATTCAGGAAGCTTCAAGTTGTGTGGAGGAAGTCAGCAAAAATGCCCAAGGAGAGGGCTTGAGTAATAGAAGTGAAAATGAGATTGAATCAAAACTATCACTCTTAAGACAGAGGCTTAGCGAGATGGAGGACCAACTGGCAATGGTAAATCGTAACTTGGAGTTAGAAAAAGAAAACGTAAAAATTGCACAAAAGGAAGCTAATGTGAAAGAAGAGAGACTCTTAGAACTTCAGCAATTGCTAGAAGAGGTTCAAGAAAAACACAAAGAAGAGATTCAGAAATACATTAAACAAGAAGAAATGCATACATATCAGGTAATTGGATGCCATTTACTTTTGGTTTGTTTTCACTAAAATTAGTTATTTTACATAAACTATAATGAATTAAACACTTCTTAATGAGACTAATGATAGGAATATTGTGCTGTATGGGGTAGATCTTCATTTCTCTATTGTTTCTGGAGTTATGAAGAAGAGAAGGATGTTATTTTAGGTGAACTCCACTATCTATTTCCATTTTGCATTAAAAACACCTTGCCTTTTCATGAACGTAAGGTGATTTTGAGTTTTGAACATATACTTTCTTATTCTTACTTTGAACTGACGTAGAATGGACAATTTTACATGGCACAGTGGTAGAAAAATAAAAATTAAAATGATAATAATCTAAGAGAGGTTTCAGAATTATAATGGAGTGATAGCAGTTTGTCTGTAGAGTTGGGGCGGGTGTTGTTGATGTTTGTTCATGTATGCTTTGATTTTGGTTTACTTTTGCTTGCTTTCCTGCCTTGATTCTAAAGATATTTCCCATCAGTATTTTTACCATTATATTTTTGTCCTGATTTGCATACACCACTGGTTATATTGAATCTGAGTTAGGTTGAATCTGAGAGAATCTTCAAAGTGCTTTGTAGCCCAAACATGGACTTGATTGCTGAAACTCTTAAGTTCAGAGACATCATGGAACCCAGTGCTGGACTAGAAAAGTTTCTAAGACCTTTTGTCCAAATGCAGATTGAATTAATGTCATAAATAACTCGCCAATTCAGTAATATTATCCGACTTCATTTCTTACTTTCTGACCTTCCTCCCTGTGCTTTCTGCATGGTGTAGCCAATTTCTGCTTGCAGTTCAGTAAACTGTAAGAAGACAGTCTTTCTTCCCACGCTTATCCAGCTTGTGGGAGTTAATCTAGGAAAACGGTCCTTCGGTCTTAATTTTTGGAGGCTATGTTAATCCAAATAACTTACGTTTGTTGTCCCCTGCAGTCTTTTCATTTGTGGCTTTAGTAAATTGGTGTGAGTGTGATCAGTGCTGTTAATACTTGAGTCTTCGTAAGATTCTTCACCGTTTTCCATATCTTGTCTTGCCATGTAGGTAGGAGCACAACTCATGGAAAGTCAAAAAGAAAATGTGCTTATTAATGAACTTGAACTAGAGAAAGTTAAAGAAGAGGCGGCTGCTGCTAAGGAAGAACTGAGCAGTTACAGAGAAAAGGCAGAAAAACTTCAGCAAGAACTAGCAGTAAGAACCAGATTGTTCCATAATGTATTTAAAGCAAATGATTATACAGGACTTACTGTGCAAATACGCATGCTATAGTTTTTTTTAAATCTTGTACTGAGAATGCCACTAAGAAAAATAGTCACTCAGTACCTATTATAAGTGGAATAGAGCTGATGCTGTATACCACATCTTCATTTGTTGCCAAAGTACATAGTTTTACTGTAGAGCTGTATTTCTTAGGAGATAATATTTGTTACCATCTGTCATAACTGTTTTAAAAGAGGACTAACTGAGCTGTAATGGTATAGAGGGTTGTTTGGGGTTTAGATTTTTTTTTAAGTATTTGGAAGGACTGCAATTCAGATTCTCCATATTTACAGGTAAAAGAAGCAAGTCTGATAAGTCTTCAGGAGGACCTGAGCAAAGTCAAACAGAACCTAGTTCAAGCAGAAGAGAGGCTTGCAAGTTATGTGAGAAAGGACAAGGAAATGTCAAAAACTGAAAGCAAAAAGGATGCGGAAATATTGTGTGATTTGTCAACCAGTGAGTCTGCTCTGATTAGAAAAAGCTCATCATCACAAACAGACAAGACTATGGAAGTCAACAGCTGTATCCAAACTTCACCAGTCCTAGTTAAAAATGCAGAAATCCAAATTGATTTGCAAAATGGATGTTCTTCAGAAGAGATTGCAGAAATCGTAAGAGAATTCACTGAAAAAATTGACCAAATGCAGGAACTCCACGCTGCTGAAATCATGGACATGGAGACGAGGCATATCTCTGAATCTGAAGCATTAAAGAGAGAGAAGTTTGTTGCCGTGCAAGTATTGACTGAAGAATGTAATGCTTTAAAGGAAGTCATAGAAACTCTACGAGCTAAAGAGGTATGTGTCCTATTTTATATTCATTGAACTGCTTCGGTTTGTGCTTTTGCTTCTGCTACAGAAATTCCCATTTGAAGTCTGTTAAGTGTGAACCACCATATGTTCAGTATAAAGCTTTTAAGTGTTCTGGTGTTTCCACGGCCTAGGGAGAGATTGTGAACCCCTTCCTCAGCAAGTAAAGTTTGGGAGTGTGCTCAACGATGAGATGCTTCCTTGTGCTACTGCCTTGGACCTGTCCTGCTCTGTGAAATGGGGACACACGTAGATCACCCTGTTGAACACCATCTTTGTCATCTCCATTTTGATTACTTTGATTGCAGGGAAAACTAAACAAAGAGGCTCATATTTTTTCCTGCTCCTCAGAATTAGCTCCCTTACTGTGAGTGGCTGTGGGGTGATTAAAGATTTGATTGTTCTCTTTTCTAAATATAGGGAATTCCAGGTTCTGGATTAGCACGTTCTCCACCTTATCAAGCTAGAGATGGAGGTTCTAGTGGTAAGATACTTGTTTTTATAGATTTCAAACAGCATTATAAATTAAATCTGCTTTGTTAATATTAAGTTTAGCATTAAAGAGTTTGTGTTCTAAGAAATAAAAACAACTACTCCCCAGATCAAAGTGTAAGCCTGTCGCACTAAGAAAAGGTGCTGAGCGTGCCATGTCTATTCATTTGCTACTGAAGGAAAAACACTAGAGTGGAGATGGGTTGAGTTGAGGCATCAGATGCTAATTTTTTTCTTTTCACTGGAGTTCCTGTACTCTTCTTACATTATCTCTTCACCATAGCTTCATCATCTCTTGATAGAATTTAAAGCTACCGCTCCCCAGCAGTGGGAGATGATGACAGGTACTGACTTCTACAAGAGCAAAAAGAATTAGTAATATGATCATTTTCATAGGCAAAGGCTAAGCATATTAAGCAGGGGTCATTCAGCAGAAGTGTTTGTGCAAATAGTTGTTTCTCTTTTAGAACTAAACTGGAATTTTTAAGTTTGAGGTTTTGGACAGTTTTTTAGTTTTGTTTTGCTGTTACTGCTTTGAAACTGAAAAAGAAAAACTATAAAACAGGTAGTCTCCCGGCTTAGAATCAACTCTGGTGACACACAACCACCTGTTACAACAACAGACGAAAATATTTTTTTGATGCCTGTTCTTCAAAGTTTCACAGTAATCCAGCTTTCATGTTTTTCTCTCCTTTTATTTTAGACTCTGGTTCAGACTGGAGTCAAGGAATGTATCTCGCTCAGACCCAGGGATCTGACACAATATCTGAAGGAATAGATGAAGGTGAAACTTCAACAGATTTAATTCCAAAAAAAATTAAGGTAAAATAGAACTGATCATTTTCATTATGGAACAAGAGTGATACTACCAAAAGCTTTTATTAGCTGCTTCTTGATTAGGGAAGAGAGAGCTGTTTAGATAAGCTTTAGTGTCGGCTATTTTAATAAATTTTAAAATACTTTTGATGTGCATTTTTGCATGTTAACTTGGGTTAAATATGAGTTTTGTAACTAGGCTTGTTCTAAATTTTGATTATGAGAAATATCACTAATGTTAATTATAATTTATTGTAGTTCTTGTGTATTAATGATAATGTGATGATCATATATTACACAATTTTAAAGATTCAGTTGTTATAGGTGTAGAATAATATCTATATTATGAAAGTAAACAAATGTATTTATTGTAAACAGTAAGGGTATCGTACTTTGAATTACATTATTAAAAAAAAAAAGGCACGTCTTTTGCAACAAAGCCCTACCTTAATAGTAATTTCAGAAAGTGAACTGCAAAGCTCACCTGGAAGCTTCCCAGGACTTTGTTTTTAAAATGCCAGTTTCCATCAGCAATCAAATTTGAGTATTGATTTGACGGATGAACTTTGAGAATTTTCATTTGAAACTGAGGAAAAATCCACCTATTTAATAAGGTCTCCTGTATGGCAGATATATAGAACTGGGTGACGCTTCTGTCTTTGATATGAGGAAGCATAAATAGTTTCCTTATGCTGATCAATTTAGAAGTACCGATATTCCAATACGTGTGAAGTAAGGTTATTGTTGTTGTTGTTGTTATTAGGACTGGCAACACTGATTTCTTTTTGTATTTATTGTAGGGTTTGCTGAGAGCAGTCCATCATGAAGGCATACAGGTGCTGTCTCTCACTGAATTTCCATATGGTGAAAGAGAGATGCCACCTCTAAAGCAAGAGCCAGAATCTTGGCTTGAGGAAAGGAAAGCTTTTATGAGCACCATTTCATCTTTGAAAGACCTAATTGCAAAACTGCAACTTCACAGAGAAGCTGAGGTATAAATAATATCATAAGATTCTATCCAAATAAAAAAATAATTTATGATAACCTTATAAGGCACATTCACAACTCAGGTTTAAATGTTCTAAATATCTTCCTACAAGGCAAAAGATTTCAAAAATATGCAATAAAACTGCACGTCACGCTTTCTGGTAATAAAATATATCTTAAATTACAGCTTGTATTTGTTCTTCTGTGCATTGATAGCTTTTGACAGTATAGATCCACCTTTTAAAAGTAATTCTATTTTGAAAGCATGCTTCCAGTATCTGTTAAAGTAGATTTTTTAATATTGTTATTTGTTGGTATAGTAGAAAAAAGATACTGTACACAGTTTTAATCGTTAATCTGTTAAAACTTATTAGGATTTGCCTGTCTAATTACCCCAATTAGACTTTAGGATGTACATAGGTAGCTTCTGTTACTTCTGCATTCACTTCAGCATATGAAATGGGGGGATTAACTTTCTATTGTTATAAAATAAATCTTCATCCACAGTATCTGCACACCACCAGATAGCTCTGTGAGAGTCTAGGAACATATGTGTAACATCATAAAAATTAAAAGGATAGTGTGATACAGTAACATAAATAATAACTACACGGAGCTAAGTTTTCAGTTATAAAGAGCTAAATTGCTTCCACCTAAAACACAGATAAAAGTTTAGCATTTGTGCATGAAGAAGAAATTATAATGTGTACAATAAATACGTCCATTTGTATGAATGTATTCCAGTGAAAACGCATGCTTTACACAATGATAATGACCATTCTTGATGTAATATTTGAATTCTGCTGTTCAAATTGGGTTTTATACCACTGTAGATTTATGCAAGTACTGAATCTCCTGAAGGCGTCTCAGACTGGCGAGGAGAACTTCTGCGTGCTATTCAACAGCTTTTTGTGAGAGAACAAAATGTTCTTCTTGCTGTGTTTCAAACTGAACTTGCAGAACTGGGCATGAGAGATGCAGTGACACTGATGAATCAGTTAGAGCACAGACTACAAGAGCAGGTAATATACAACATACTTGAGTCAAAATGTGTCTGTCTGCATTAGATTCGAATTTTGAATGTATAAATCCGTTTTAAAATAGATGCATTAATAGTAGTTTTGACAGTGTAAGAGTGAAAACAAAGACTTGCAGGAAGAAGAGATGAGAAGAAGAGAAAAGAAAAACTGATGTGGTGCAGGAAAGAGATTTTTGGGTGCACGAGCTGTAGAAAAAATACAGCCTTCAGAGATCAATTTGAATTATACATAGTTGTCCTGAGCTTGACTTCATTAACTTAATTAGAATTCTGTTACGCTGTCTAAGAGAAAAGGTAGCTTGTACACGTGAAGCAAGTTGTAAGAAGAGGAAGTGATAAGGCTGCTATGGGACAGAGAGAGGTCGGTTATCTCCTCTGGAGCATGGAAGGATTAGTGAGGAAAATTACAATATGCCTTAAAACTGAGAGCTCTTTTGATTCTCTAATTGTGATGCCTAGTAGAGAAATAAAAAAAATAATGAGCAGTTCTTCCCAATATTACAATATTGACTTAATTAAGACTTAATTGAAAGTGTTTTGAATATATATGCACTGCATATATATAAGTAAATGTAATATCCACCCCATAGATATTCTAATAAAATCTGGAGGTTTACTTTTAAATATGTTTCTAATGCTAATAGGCTACTAACCAGAGGGCAGCAATGGACTGTCTTCAGAGTGCAGACAGAAGAAGTTTGCTGATGGAGATTCAAGTATTACATGCTCAGATGAACAGTAAGAAAAATAATCCAAAGAGAGAACAAGAGATTGATTCAAAAAGCCAAGGTGACTTCTGTGGTAATATATGTCTATTTCCAAATGCTTTCATGGCAGTGCTCATAGCATTGTAGGTGAAAAAATACTGACTGGGTTTGCTCTCTGATTTTTTGATGCATACTTTTAATCTTTTTCAATCTCCTTGAACTAATTTTGCAAAAATTAAGATGTAGCCTGTGTTCTTATGAC
This sequence comes from Anarhynchus alexandrinus, assembly GCA_008711295.1. Classification (NCBI taxonomy): domain Eukaryota; kingdom Metazoa; phylum Chordata; class Aves; order Charadriiformes; family Charadriidae; genus Anarhynchus; species Anarhynchus alexandrinus. Next base: position 7,658,146 of record VUYV01000012.1, read on the forward strand.
TTGCCTCAAATTGAAAGTGATACAAAGTTACTTCAACTGCTATAAAAATTGGGCTTGTTTTTTAAGGTTATTTTCCATGTCTTTAGGTCCAACAGCTTTGGAATTCTATAAGTTGGATAGTCAGTCAGAATGAGTAAACTAAGAAGCAATTAGAATGAACAACAAAAAGTTCAGAGAATGGGTATACTTTAAAATTAGGTAAATGCTCACTGTCAGTGTTTTGTCACAAAAATTTGGTCACAAGTATACATACATGCCTAACTTCTATTATGTTAGTCATAATCCAAATGATACATACTGATATGGTTGCGCACACAGCCATTTAAAGAAGTTTAAGAGTTGAAGTGATTTATTGGAAAGTATGAAAGGTATTCTGGTATGAAATATATGGTTTTGCTTTCAGTCCTCTGTTGAAAGACTATATTATTTTAAGAGATCATTCTTAGTGATAGCTTTGTGGTCATTCTCTCTGCTAGGGTAGACTTTATCCAAATAGGCAATGTTGTTTGTTTACTAAGTAATTTCCATATTAATGATACTTTCATTAGAAATGCTGGAGTATAATATGCAGCAGAAGCAGTCACAGATACTGGAGATGCAAGTGGAGCTCCGGAGTATGAAGGACAGAGCAGCTGAGCTTCAGGAACAGCTGAATTCAGAGAGAATGATGGGTGCTGAGCTGAAGAATGAGCTTGCACAAGCCAAACTAGAGCTTGAAACAACCCTTAAAGCACAGCACAAGCACTTCAAGGACCTCGAAACCATCAGGTGCGGCTTTCAGTGCCAACCTTTCTGTGTTGACAGTGAAGACGATCTTTTCTATGTTGTCTCAAATCATAACACTGATTTTATTAGGGAAGTTGATATCATGAAATGTAAATGCTTCTCAGTGTTTCTGTAAAACATCTGACAAAAAATAGACTTCTGTTCCATTTGACAGAAAATGTAATTCTATAGATTAAGATGATGTGATTCATAGTTTGATTTAATGATTTATTAATATCATGTTTCTCTTTAGATTTTGACACATTAGACTACTGTATACAAGCTAATAGGTATACCATATTCATTAAAGGTTTTTCTGTTTCTAAAACTGACCATGGAGAAAAAAGTTGCAGAGTTAAGATAACTTTGCAAGTGCTTCCATATGAAATTCTGTAACTTCTAAGTGTTGTTTTGGCCTGGTCAATAGCAGAGGTACTGGGCCAAATATTTGGCACCCAAGAAAGCCATTATTATTTATGACTTTACCAGATGGATGTGCCCATGTATGGTATCTTAATGTGCACCTCAGAGATAACAAATTAAGACAGAGTTTAAATTGGTATTACTTTGTAGATCACCTTATAGCCTTTATCTGTCTATCAGGAGCAAGATTCTTTTGCGAACTGATAGAAAATTGATTTGCAAGAACATGAAAATTCAGGGCATACTTTTTTTTTTAATTATTCTTCTCCCGAGATAGATTTTTTTTTTTTTTTTCCTTTGAGACACATGGCAGCAAGATATGTTTCTCCTGCGTTCTTTCAGATTTTGGCCAGTGACTGGATTAAATTGAACACTAGCTGCCTCTGAGCCACCAATTAATGAAAAATGGCAGCTACAAAGTTAGCAGGATGGACACACTTTCTGTCATTTTTGAGCCATGCAACTCTTATTTTTGAGTTAGGCTTGTTTATAAATAAATAGGCTTTTCAGTGTCACTGTGCTGCACGAGCAGTGCACAAGATGGAATAAATATCAAGTAACTTGATATTACTGTGATAGGATTAGAGCCATTGTCTAATCTAAAGGTTTCCCATTTCTCTTTTAGGACTGAAGTTAAAGAAAAAGCAGCTGAATTAGATATTCTCAAGGATACAATGGCCAGTGAACAGAAGAAATCAAGAGAGCTACAGTGGGCTTTGGAAAAGGAAAAAGCTAAAATGGAACGCAGTGAAGAAAGAGGAAGAGAAGAGCTTGAGGTATGCCATAATCCCAAATGGCCTGGAACATCAAGGAGCACACTGATATTCTTTTGGTTAACGTTTCATCTCAGTTTACATTTTTGTCCAATGTGTGCTCCATGTTCTGTCTTCAACAGCAGCATTATGTCATCTAGAGCTGAAGAAAGATGTATAGAAGCTGTGTGGCAAAGAGAGAAAAAGGCCTGATGCAAATTCCACTTAAATCAATAGGAATTTTACAACTGCGCTTGTCAGGTCCAAGATGAAAAGATTCTATTCTGTATGATAGCCCTCAGATATTTAAGGGGACGGGACACTGCTAACATGGCTACACCTATCCTCCACCACAAAATAACTCATAAAAGATAGTATTTAAGAATATTATTTAAGGAGTTATATTGTTTGTCTCCATTTTAAAAGTCAGCAGTTTCACCTCATGAGAACCAAACTAGGGAGTTTAGGCGAAAATGCATTAGCAGCTTCCGTGGTACCTCTGCACTATCTGATATAGTGAAGGAGAGAGCAGGTGTCCTACTACAAGTAGTAAGACAAAAAACCAATCACTTTAACAGTATAGACCCGTTTCCATCTTGAAATCTTAACTTGCAAAATCACTATCACAGTTTTAGAAAGTAAAAGCAGCTAGTTAGCTTCAACTTCCAAACTACGGCTGTTTGTATGTTATTAATAAGTGTGTTAAAAATATTCTTCTTTTATGAGATGATCTGATTTTAGAGTAAAGACACCTGTAATATATTTTAATGTAAGATGTGTCTGCAGCATTCCGAGTATTGTCACATTAATTGTGAATCGTAAAACCTGTTAAAAGCAACATGTGTAGAGGTAGCATATTTGCAATTTGTAGAAGATAATGGAAAGTATACATAAATGGCTTTAATCAATCTTTTCTTCTGTTTTCTTACGGAAGGATTTAAAATTTTCACTTGAAGATCAAAAACAAAAGAACTTACAGTTAACTAAACTTTTGGAGCAAGAGAAACAGCTGTCAACTGATCTGCAACAGAAAATCGAATCCCAAGAAGCACTCAGTGCTGCCCAGCTGTCACGTGAACGAGGCCGTAATTCTGAGTTGCAGGTGCTTCTTGAATCAGAGAAGGTTCGAGCTCTCGAAATCAGCAGTGCCCTAGAAAGGGAAAAAGAGCTATGTGCTCAGCTTCAAAGTGCTGAAGATAAGGGGCAAGCTGGAACACCTAACCCATCTGAGGAATTGCTTAAAGAGCTACAGAAACAAATGGATGAAAAACATGACCGTGTAGTGGAGTTAGTAAGTGAGATGGAGAAGTATAAACTGGAAGCTGTGCAAGTGAGACAGCAAATGGAAAAAGAAAGGCAGATCCAGAGGAAAGCATTGCAAGCAGAACAAGATGCTAACATAATAGCACAGAAGAAACTCCATGAACTGGAGTCCAAAGTAGAAGACCTTCAGTGGCAACTTGGAGAAAAGAAGCAAGAAGTTCATAAATTAGGGAATGAAACAAAGAAATTGCAGGAAATAATCCAAGAACTACAGAAAAAAGAGCAGGAGAATGAAGGAAGGAAGGAAGCCGAAAGGACACCAAGCCACAATCCAAATGAGGTACAGTAGGACTGAGAACAATGTGTAATACTGAACTGTGCAATTTAGCTTTAATTCTTTTGTTCAGTTAGCGTCGTGTGTCACTGTGCCTTTACTCAATCTGTAAAATAGCCTACAGTTTACAAAATACAGGCACCAGAGAAAGGGAAAGGGAAAGCATTACAGTTTTGCTACCTAAAACTATTCACACACATCTGAGAATGAAGCTGTAGAGATGTGCAAGGAGGAGCGCGAGCAGGGGAAATGCATCTGAATGTATACGCACACTTTGTGTTTCAGTATAGGAGAAGAATATTCCCTGCAGCCAGTCACAGGAATGAGCTATTCCTACTCAGGAATGCTCCAGGTCAGTGCTCTTAATCTTCAGTTCATAAACTGTAAGTGGTCTTTGAAACATTTAAAAGTGATCTCCCAACAACTTCAATAATTAAATGAGTAAGTAATCAAACAGGCATATGCATGATATGTATCTGTTAGCAAACAAAATAGAAGGAAGAAATAGAGGTAAAAAATTATTTTCAGAATTTAGCCTAATTTTTAGATGAATGAAAGTTGGAACCACTGTTGCCTGTAAATTTTTCTCTCTCATAAGAAAGGTTTGGAAAGCTTTTAAACTATTTGTAAAAGACTTTTAAAACTCTTTAGAAACTTCCCTGTAAGAGGTAGGTGTTGCTGAGTGGGTGATCTGTGGATAGTCCCAGAGAGGGTTGACAGGACACTTGTCTCCTTGCTGACTGTGTTTTCCCCCGTTCTGCCATCATTCCATACTTTTTGGCAGCTATCTGTCTGTGGTGCCAGGAAAGAAATGGTTCTCTTCATCTAATTTGGCTACTGTTTTTAATATTCTGAAGTGTTGGAAACTACCCACAGCTGGAGGCAGGATGTTGAGTGTATTGATAACTGTGACAGCACCAGCCTTTGGGCCACGCTCAGTTTGTGCACCTTGCTCTTCTGCTCAGAGATAACTGCCACCGCTCCAGTCAATGAAGAGTCTTTCCTGGGATCAGGTTGGCAGTGACTGTTGGAGCTTTTTCCCCTCCTCAGCAGCAGACAGTATGATCTGCTTGCCAGGATCTGCCTGGAGTTTCAAATAATGAATCGCCTGCTGCTTGCTGGGACGTTTGCAACACGTCTTTTGCAACACTGCTTTTTTTCATTGGTACCACTGTGCTCAGATGTCCAAAGGCACAGCTGTAGACTCGGGTTTTCTTGGGAGGGCTAGCGGTTCTTCCATGGCCAGTGTCAGGTTAGTGAGGGTGAGGAACACACGTTCAGTGGACCACCTCACTTGTGGCAGCATCGGTGGTTTGGTTGCATGTGACTGGGGACTGACTGCCATGACCATGGTACGCTTTTCCAGTCCTGTTCCTCTGACTATGAACTGGTCACTGAAACACATGGGCACAGTTGCCCAGATTCCGTGCACAACTGGTAAAGGAGCTGCTGGCAGAAGAAACAGAAAGGCCGTGTGGCTTCCTGGCGGCTGAGTTTGTTGGATGGAGTCACAGTCGCTGTACGATTGCTAGATCTCAGTCAAGAGAGGCATCACACTATACCATTCACAAATAATAGTTTAGTGGTACGCTACAACAGTAGTGTCGTCACACTGTACTCCTTTCTGGGTCAGAATTTTTTAGGTTCTTCAATTTCTGAGTGTGTTTCAGAATCAAAGGTTTTTGTTCTAAAGCATGCATTATATATATATATGTAAAAACCACGTGTTTTTATACAGACAACCTGGGACACTCCCAATGAGAGAACAAGAAATTGGGTTCTCCAGCAAAAAATGGAAGGAGCCGAGACAAATGAATCGACCTACCCCACGCTGACGGGAGGAGGGGATCTCTCTGCTGCTACTGAAATTCTGGAGAACATCAGGCAGAAGCTGCAAAACACGTCTCCAAAGCTGAAGCAGTTGGCTCGGAAAGCTGCTAGCAGGTTAGGCCAGTCTTCAGCTACTTGATTTTGTTAATAGCACCCAGCAAGCTAATATATTGGGGTTGAAGCATAGCTCACAAACTGCGGGCCTAACTGGTTTTGGAGCTGTTCTAGTTTTATAGTATATGCCATTACTTGAGATCTGCTGATGTAAGACAGGATCACAGAGTATCAACTGCTGCTTTAAATCTTATATGTTTAATATGGTCCTTTGTAAGTTACAGCAAAACTGTCTTTTTTTTTTCTCTGAAAAGTGATAAGATTTGTTGGGATGTGGTGTAGGTAGATCATTTTAAAACAATTCAGTAATGAATTAATTCATTGTGTAAGGGGACAAACATAGGGATTATTCCTTACAAATTAATATTTTATGATCGAGTGAAATTGATCTTGATTCTTATTTTCTTGGGTTACTATCTCCTGAAGAAAAAAAAATAGCATGGTACCAGGTCCGTGGGAGATTTGAATCTGTTTTTATTTTGCTGTGATGGTGATTTAATATTGAACATTTCTTCTGAAACATTTGGGCAAAGCGGAATGCATTATATCTTGAAAACACCCTAAGATATCCCTCACACAGATTGAACAAGTTTGTGGAAAGCAGAACCACATTTTTTTAAAGGTGCTTCACGTAGAACATCCTTTTCTCAAAATCAGTGGAAACTGTTCCATGCAAATTCTTCTTAAAACCGAGCCAATTTCATTTAGAGTCACTGAGCAGTCTTGAAAATGTTGCCAGGTCTCCAGTAACTATGCTGAAGAGATTTGCTGAAGTCCCAGTGCGTGTGGATGGATGGAAAGTGCTGCCAGTCTGGCTGGTGGTGTCAGACTGTACCTGCTGTTGAAACTGTCACTTGTGTTTCAGATTACAGTTTGAAACAGCAGATGATCAAGACTTCACTGCGATACAAAATACCATCGAAGAAGTTATTTCAGAGCTGCAAAAACTGCCCGGATTGTCCTATCTGGAAGAGGTGAGAGTGCAATATTGTAACTCTGGTGGGAGAGTTTGCATGATGAGCTGTGAGCAGAAAGCAGCGAGGAGTTGTTAAGTCTCTACTTATCCGGGTCTGTACTTCATAGAGGAGATTCTGCTCCAGTGAGTGTGCTGACTTGGAGTTAGTGAAGCGTAAAAAACCCTTTTCCTTTTATTTTTTCAATTTTAATTACCTTAAAAGTGAATTTTCACCTTTTGAATTAAAACTTTTCCAGTTTAAATTTTTGAATCTCCTGCCTTTTTCTTTAAGAAAAGATATTTTCCTTTCAGCGGTATTTCTGTAATTGAGGAAACTTTGCTCACTACTTCCCGATACTAAAATCAACATTTAATATTTACTATTTTGTGTTGATACAACACCTTTACTTAAACTGCCCTGTATTTACCAAAGGAAAGGCAGTTGACGATTGAGTAGTGTGCACCTGTGTGAAAAATTAAATGAGGTAATCTCTTGCAAAGACTTCAGCAACACTTGGTTATAACTGAGCTTGGCTAGGTCCTCACCTGCATTTTAAGCAAGTGTTTTCAACGTGACTTGAAAAGAGCTTTGGGGCTTTTCTTTTCCGCTAAGTTAGGTAAATCTAAACATATTTGAGGAACGACTGAGGGAACTGCGGTTGTTTAGCCTGGAGAAGAGGAGGCTGAGGGGAGACCTTATCACTCTCTACAACTACCTGAAAGGAGGCTGTAGAGAGATGGGGGCTGACCTCTTCTCCCTGGTGACAAGTGATAGGACGAGAGGAAATGGGTTCAAGTTATGTCAGACGAGGTTTAGGTTGGATATTAGGAAAAAATTTTTCACTGAAAGGGTTATTAAACATTGGAATAGGCTGCCCAGGGAGGTGGTGGATTCGCCATCCCTGGAGGTGTTTAAAAAAGGGTAGATGTGGTACTTGAGGACATGGTTTAGAAGTGGTTTTGTCAGGGTAGGTTAATGGTTGGACTTGATGATCTTAAAGGTCCCTTCCAACCTCAGCGATTCTATATTAGAAAAGCTTTGCAAATTGTTATAGCTGGTACAACTGACCTTGCGTGAAAATAATACGCTGCTGTGTTATACAGGGTAAGCGTAGAAGAGAAAGTACATTCATTTATACTTTACATGTTCACGTATGTTTTCTTTATATAAGTTATTGTGAATTTATTGTCATTATCTACAAAAGTTTTTCACTGTAAGCCAAGTATTTTCAATTTGGCAACGTGGATGTAGTACAAGCTGTGTTTGGCTTGCTTGCTTCCTTCTAGCTGAAGCTAGTGCTGCCAGCGGGGACTCCATCTAGCTCACTGACTGAGAGGCTGCTGAGACAAAACGCTGAGCTGACGGGCTTTGTCAGCAGATTGAGTGAAGAAAAGAATAATTTGAGGAATGCTGTTATGAAACTGGAGGAAGAACTGAGAAGATACCAGCACAGACAACCTTCTGGAGATTACGTATGTCTTCAGTGGCGCTGATAATAATGATGTGTATATATAGGCATAAAAGCATCGTGCTGTGAAATAACCCTAACCCTCTTTGTGCTGGTCACCTAAGTGGGAGTGATCGAGCTGTCTGTGTTTCCTGGTTTCCCTCCTGCAGAGTAAATGGGTGTGAGTTACTCTTGTCCTGTGGTCAAGATATCTTGACTCACTATGTTTATTGGAAACTTTGCGATTTTACCCAGCATTCTTTTGTTAACTACTCTTTTAAATTCCATGTGCTTCTCTTTTTGATCTGTATCTCATCACCATGATGAGTAGCAAATAGATCCAGATAGCTTCAAGATCATGAAACTGGTATGATCCAATGAGGGGGATTTCTTTTTTTGAGAAGCTATATTTTTCTAGTATATTGATCAAGCTCCTTACCTCACTACCTGAGGTTTTAGGATGCAAGGGTAGCCTCAAATCCAATCAGTGGGTAGGTTTTTTTCTCAATAATTTTGAGCTCTCCACCAAACCAATGACTAGAATGGCACAGCTCAAGCTTTTCCAAACCGTGTGGTTCAAATTCAGTTTCTTTCGTCTTCAGTCTTCTAGACACTCATCGGATGTTGGAGTTAATATCGATACTCTTGTTGCCTCCGAGAAGGAAATTTGGAACAGAGAAAAGCTGTCACTGCAGAAATCTTTGAAGCAAGCTGATGCAGAACTCTCCAAGCTGAGAGCAGAGCTCAGGAGCGAAGCTTTCCTCAGAGAACTGGGATCAGATTCTGAAAATGCTGTTTTAAGGGTAGGAAGACTTTGTTGCCTCCACACTAGCTACAGCTGCTTTTTTCATTTTGATTTGGGGTTCTTTTTCATTGTGTTCCCTCTGCTTATTTGAAGTAAATAGATATTAATTTGGTTTAAAAATGTTCATCCTCAGATACCTGACTCTTGGTTTTTCTCCCCAAGAATGATATGTTAGCACCTACGTTATCCTTTCGTGTGTGATCTATTTCTTGCTCTCAGGTCATCCTCAAATTATGAAGGCACATTTAACAAGTGTGTGCAGTAGTGCAGTCTTCTCCATGATAGCAAGAAATGAAAAATCACAGAAATGCTGTAGGAGTAATGATGTCAAAAGTCTTAAAACTGTAATAATTCTTGGAGCTTATGGTGCCTTTTTTTTTTTTCCCTTGTAGAGAATTTATGGCAAATACTTACGAGCAGAGAGCTTTCGGAAAGCTCTCATATATCAGAAAAAATATTTGCTGCTGCTACTAGGCGGATTCCAGGAGTGTGAAGAAGCCACGCTGGCCCTCATTGCACGAATGGGTGGACAGCCTTCCTACGCAGACCTTGAAATCATCACACAGCATTCAAAGGGCTTTACGAGATTTCGCTCTGCAGTCAGAGTGTCCATCGCAATTTCAAGGTAAACCGGAGGAAGTTAGATTTCAACCAGATGGCTGCAGTGTAATATATCCTTTTCTAGCTCTCTAGTGGAATCTACAAGTTGTCATGTTCCGTCCTGTTTAAGTTATACACTTTTGGTAGTTACGAACATAGTAGATACTGTGTAGGGTGACAAGTTGAGCAGAGCATAGGTAAAATCTGTAATAGCAATAAGCTGTCTGATTGTAGTTGAAAATGGCTCTGTATTTGATAATCGGTCAACGATGGAGTGTGTTGGATAAAGTTGTTATATTAGAAAAAAGCTATTAGCAATGCTAGGCTATGCACTTAGTTACAAAGGTATTTTCTGCAATTTAATTTCCTTTAAAGGTTAAATTCTTACGTGTAAGTATAATACAGATTTATGAACTAATTTTATCCATCTGCGTAGTCCTTTGAATTCACGAGACCTTAGGTCTCAGACTGAGGATGAATAGGAATAGAGGAGGAAGAACAAGGGAAGGTTGTTACTGCATAGTACTGCCATGTTGTTAGCAAACCTTCTTCACAAAGGTCTGACCACCCCCCGGCACTGCTGCTCGCTATTCATCTGCACCTCCTGCATAGTGTAAACTCAAGGGACTATTCATATGCCTGTTTTAAGTGAGGCTTTTACTCATAGTGCTCTGCAGTTACAATTTTGGGGATGTGATGGGACAAAAAGCCTCTTTAGTGTGATTTTAAAATGCTGATGCCCTGCTGTTTAGGTGCTTCAGCCATTTGCTGTCCGCTTGGACTTAACGCATCACCTCTGGAATTGCAGAGGTGAAGCTGAAGGCAGATTTGGACAAAAAGATGTTTTTCTTAGGGATGTGTATAAGGATGTTTTCTACTCGATCTTCAGGTTTTAGACGCCCATCCATTAATTTTGCTTGGTGTTCAAGAAATTCTCATGCCTTCTCGAATACAACAAGCAGGTTATTTTTAGCAGACTATTTCATTTATCCTGAAGTATTTATTATTTTTTTTTTTATTTGAAATGCAGAATGAAGTTTCTGGTTCGTCGATGGCACAGAGTTACGGGTTCTGGTGTACTAAGTATCAATAGGGATGTCTTTAGCCAGAACACAGGTAAATCGTAGTCCAGTAATGACTGAAAAAATCATATTCACATATCACACCACTGCTTGTTGGAGATGGCTTTTAATTTGTATTTGCTTCAATGTGGAATGAACGGGGTGTATTGACTGAAAAAAATGGTGTTCACAAGTCTCACCACTGCTTATTTGAGATGGTTTTTAATTTGTATTCTCCTCATGTGGAATGAATGAGGTGCTCTTCCCCCTTCCTTTTGCTATGATTGCTTGGATTCACCTATTTCTCAGGTTTCTGAGAGTTTCAGTGCTCAGCACAGACACCAATCTATTTGCTTTCTCTTCAATCTTGTTTTGCTCCATTGTGGGTGGGATTTAAAAAAATATAGCAACTTTCCCTATGGAGTGTGCTTGTAAAAACAATTTTAGCTGTGTCATTGTGTTTCTCATAAGACATCCGCACCCCCAGCTCTGAGAGGGGATGCTGAGGACAGGGATGGACAGAGGAATCGTAGCAGCTACGGTGTCCCTGCAGCGGTGACAGAGCCCGTTGCCCGGCCCTCCCTGGCCTTTTGCTCAGAACGAAAGCCTGTCATTCTTTTGTTACAGCTTAAAGCTTGGGAGATCTGGTTTTCTGTTTGCTTTTTGCTAGGAGCCAAAGGAGAATCAGAAGGTTCTCTGTTAATTCCTGGCTCTCTACGTCTGCACTGAAACCCTGTCCTGCTCAGGCTCTGAGAGTTCTCCCATTAACATCGCTGAGGCCGGAACTTCACCTCTGGTGTTCTCTGACGCGGTCTGAAAGTGGTCTGCCTTTGTTAAACACCATTTTTGTGATACACAACCAGAAAACTCACATTTGAGATTCCCAGTAAAGTGCGAAAGGTGTTACTTTTTGTTTTGTTTTCAAAATATTGCTTTTTATATTTCTAGGTAATGAATTACGGCCCGATTCATTCTCTGGTGGCGTGGATCTTTATGGAGAACAAAGGCATTCCTACAGATCCAGGTCAGACATGGGGTCTCCTAGATCTCCTGTAAACTTTGAACATGTTGTATTTCAGATTGTTCTCTGTCAGAACACTGTGTAACTAAATGAATGTGTCGGTGCTCACTGTGAAGGTTTGTAATCTTTGATGCTGTAGAATTTTTAACTTGTTTTGTGAGGATACATAACAAATTACATCTCAGGCCTTCAGTGTGCATCTACTCATTGCCTGATCAAGGCCAAAGCCTGCAGACTTCTGCTTTCTGATTTATGGCGTGTTCTTGGAACTGGTGGTAGGTGACAGGATGGAGCTACATTTATCGACCTCCATAGTGTGTAGGCGTTGTCACCAAGCGCACCACCGCTGCCTGTCCACCTTTCTGGTTGGCAGCAGGCTGCGGCGCAGGGAGGAACTGCCTCAGGTGCCCTCAGCCGAAGGAAGGGAAAAGCAGGGCCGTGGAGAAGCAGAGCTGCTCACTGTGGCTGCGGAGGGTCATCTGGTCACTGTGGGCTGAGAGGAATTACCGCGGCCTCATGGCCGGAGCACGGGTGGAAGCTGCTCGGTAGCTCCGCTGCTTGTTCTTGATTAAACCCTTCTGGTTGGCTCTGCTGAGCTGCGATACCAGAGGTATCAGTGAATTGGATGCCAGTGAAAACAGGTATTTTTCACCAAAGACAGGGTTTTTAGGAGTGCCATCAGCCTTTAATTACTTCATGTGGAGTTGTGGGCTCTGAGCTTTACCAAATATCAGATTCTTGCCAGTTTGGATCTTAATTTTTATATGAACCACCATTTGTAATCTTAGTTTGTGGCAACCATAGCAGTTTACATGGAAAAAATGTTTAATTATTTTAGCCACTTTTGACTTTCACTTAGAGAAAGTAATGAAGAGAGACACAATCCTGTAAAGACGGCTGTGTCCTTGTTCACACGAGCTTCTTAACAGAAAAGCAAACATGAATCTACGATGGCTTCTGCTGCAGTCTCAGTAGGAATTTGCTGGTCAGTCTTTGTCCCAGAGAAATGCAGCAACAAATCAGGCTCAACAGAAAGAAAAGGCAACAGGGAAAAGTGGTTTGTCTGGGGGAGGCAATACGATGGCTTGGGCAATAAATGGCAGGGAGGTTAAGTGGGTGTGACGTGCTGGTGACCACAGGGGTAAGGTAAGGGATGTGCAGTCAGTAAGGTTGTCCTCCCCTTACTGTATTTTGCTATGTCTGCTGATACTTTTACTTGAATTTTTGCTTTTTTAAAACCATCTGTGTTGTTCTGCCCCTAGGTTCCACAGTATGCACGCCGATTTAAACCCAGTGTCTTTCGCCTGTTCTCAACTGCAGAACTACGATCCTGAAAGAGCTCTGACAGATTACATCAATCGGCTGGAGGCGCTGCAACGGCGACTGGGCAGCGTGCAGTCAGGTGAGGGCTCGGGCAGTCCGCCCCGTGACTCCCGCGTAGCACAGGGCACAGTGCCAAGTTAGGAAGTCCGTGCTGGTTCTCTGAGATACGTAAGAAGCATCTTTGATTTTAGGCATTTTCAGCCTTAAACAAGAGGCTATTCTGAGCTGTAGCCAAAAGCTCATTAAAAAGAAAATTGTAAAAATCTTTGAAGGTAGACAGACAACTGTGCTTTAATTACAGATTTTGAGTTTAATGGTAACACTTTAACTTTGCCTGATCTCTAATAAATGTGCAGCAAGGGTTCAGTTGGCATCTTATGAAGATTTTAAGCTAGATGGAGAGAAATGTACCCAAAAGATTGAGGAGTGGGAGCGCAAGGCAAAATTCTTCTCCTACCACTTTGATTACAGAAGTTCCAGCCTTTTTGTCCCATAGATGATGATAACTTTTGTGCTGTAAAAGGAATACATCAAGAAAATTGTCAGATCAATGGGATGTAATTTATCAAACTTGATTTTTGCGGTTCCTGTGTTAAAGTCTTACTTCAGCATAAAACCCATCATTTGAGGAAGTTTTTTTCTTAAAAGATTTCCCCAGTAAAATCTTTCACGCTTGTTCATCTAAATAACATGTTGGTGAATCCTCATCTAATTATTCCAAGTAATCTTGATGAAAATCTTTCTCTCTTACAGGTTCGACTTCATACACTCAGTTGCACGCTGGTATGAGGAGATAATACCCTCCCACCATCTCCATCACGGGCAGTGATGTTAACGGATTGCCTTCTGTAAATCTGTGCTCTTTCTGTGCTTTTGTATAATGTGTATATTGTGGGACCAATATGAACACAGCTGGACAACTGTATACAGTTCCATCCTGGCTCACCCACCCACACTGGGGTTTATGTATATAGGCACTTTGTGTTCATGAAAAAAAACCAAACAAACAACAAAAAAAAACCCAACCCAAATCCTCCCCCTCAAACCCCTCCCCCCCTTAAATTACATGTATATTTGTGGAATGCTAATTTAAATGATTAACTTATGAAGTGTGTATTTATCAAAAGGGTGCGAAGATGAAACTTGTGTATTAATGAAATTGAGCTACATTCAGCAAAGTTTACTTGCACTTTTTCTGGCAAGGCTACTGAAGTTACATGACTCTCATAATATTTGCTACTGGCAGTGCAGACAGAATATCACTTGTAGAGACCTATTTTTGTAATGGTAGAAGTTTTGAATTTTATGGGTATTTTGTCAAAGTACTGAAATAAAGATGACTTCATGCTTTTAACTGTGTTCAAGATCCACTCCCTTATTCACACTGTGTTCCTCCTACTGGTGGTGGCTGCTGCAGCTTTACTTTTTACAGATTCCAAACTGCTTCTACTAAGGAGACGAGAGGACAGGCACAAGCTTGGTTTCTGAAGACCCCAGTTGCATCTTATGGGGCTGGAAGAGAAGATACTGCATTCCCTCAGTTGCTGTGACTGATACAAACACAAGGTTTTAGAAGTTACACCTGAGTTTAGAACAGGAAAGACAGGGCAAAGCCCTTGCTCTAGTGAGCACTGATAAAGGGGGTGAGCTCTTTGCATGGTATCTTCATACTTACAAGAAAGTAAGTTAGTTTATTACAAATTTACTGTAAAAAGCTTTTTGGAATTGCCAGGGATGAGCACAGAAAATATCCACAAGAGGTTTGTTTACAAATTTAATTCAAAGTTCCTGTGAGCCAGAACTCATTACCATTTATCATCACCACTCTTGAACCAAACACCAGTTAACAATCTTGCATGAGTCAATACAAAAGGGGACAACATTCAGCTATTTCACTTCATTTGTGACCGTTTTATACACGAACATGTTATTTACAAAATTAACGTTGTTTGTATCATCATATTGTTACTTTCACACTTACACCAAGCTTTCAGAGATCACTACTTTCAGAAATTTTTAGAAAATTACTTGTTGCTTTCTGAACCTAAGCATTTTACAACTGCGTCAAGTTAGACATTTAAATCATTTATTCTCAGAAAAGACTTCTTCATTAACATTTCAGAGTCTGCCTACTGCTCAGCTGTACAGTAACTTTTTAAAAATAAATTCCAAGAATCAGCCAAGACCATACCTAGTTCTCTTGGAACAGAATCACAGATATCAGAAGTAGGGCACCACCACGTACATTCCCCCTCAGTGCCTGTTCCCTGAGGGATTTACTGTAGTTGGATACAGAGGTCAGGTACAGAGTCTTACCTGTTACCTGGGGAAAAGTAACCTTCAATTATTTTTCAAAAGCAAAGAGTTCCGTTTGTAGAAATGACTTATTTCTTCATCTTAAAGAGCCAGCATGCACCTTAAACATGTTACACCAACAGAAGAGACACTTTTTCTGTAAAGACGCAATGAGGAATTTGTAGAACAAGGAATTATGCACAGCAGCATTAAATAGTGCGGGCAAACAAACAAAACAGATGCAAAGACTGCATTTGGTAGATTATCCTTGCTTTCCTAACAGCGGATGCAACGGTTTCCACTTGCCACTCATTTTGTCACAATTTTATTCAGAAGTCTGTTAGTTTACACAACTTAAATAAGTAAGGTTTTAGCTCCAAAATTTACAGTGACCTCCTCTTGTATCTGATAATGGGGTTATTCGGTGTGTGTATCATTGTTGTATAATTTATAGTTGGAAAATAGTCATTGATGAGATCAAATTCATACAAACGAAGCAAAGTAGACCAAATAGTCTTAATCTGAACATAAGCAAAGTTTTCTCCAATGCAGCGATGACGGCCTAGAAGGAAAGCCATAAAAAGCAGTTAGAATACTTACTTACTAGTTCACCTTTGACAACAAGCTAACTTTAAAAATTTTATGTGGACATAATTGCTTCTTTCTTTTCTAAACAAGGTAAGGCTCTGATGCTGCACCTACACCGTTACTAACGCCACCCAAGTCTTGTTTTTATAAGCTGTCACTGCATAAAACAGACCGAGTAATTTGAAGGAGATTGTGTTTTTCTGTCCTCACCAGAAAGCGTTAATTTATGAATCACCAAAGAAGTGTTTACAACACTGAGAAAAGATACCAACTGTAACCATACTGCGGTGATATTTTCAAACTGTTTTGGCAGCTACGACTCTATGCAGATTTTTGCAGTGCCTTAAACTGACTTTGTATTCCCAGGTTTTTACTTTGCCTTGAAGAGACTTGAGTCAAATATCACATGTGCTAACCAAAAGATTTGTTTTGATTGCTACTCCGCACGATGTACAGCTCCTACTAATGCAAAACTATCGACTTCATTCTTTTAACAGCACTTTCACACTAAGAAAACTTTCAGGAAGCAACAGAAAAAAAAAATACATCCTTGGACCCTGTGGCATGGGGAGGTGCTGTTCAAGGCGACCAGTATGAGCCACTTCAGTACACAATTGCTCAGGAAGGGGCTGTGTTTTCTAACTCACCAGCGCCAAATGGAACATAGGCAAATTTCTCTCCAGCTGCTGGGTTATCTTGGAGATACCGGTCAGGCTTGAATTCTAGAGCGTCTTTCCAGGAGTCCCTGAGTCTGTGGTTAACAGTGGGAGACACACAGACCTGATGGCCCGGGGGAATGTTATATCCAGCAACAGTCTACAAGAGAAGAGACAAGACCCACACACGTCACAAAATTTCTCAATTTTTCTTTTTAAAGTGTTACCTGAAGTGCTACATCATGAGCTGTGAATTTCACAAGAGATTTTGGCTAAGCTCATTTAAAATTAACGCAGCCTAATAGTTTATTGTTTTACTTGCACAGGGCACAACGTTCAAGTAGTTGCAGGAGCCTTTCAGCCACTTTAACAAGGCTGGCAATTCTACAGAAAGAATTTTTAAAAAAAATGAATGAACTTAAAATTTACTGAAAGCATGGAAGGGACATTTGTTCAAAAAATTGACTTATCTAACTATCTTACTTGTACAAACAGCAAGTTTTCTTTCAGATTTACCTAGCCTATATTACGTGCAAGTCAAATTTTTTCAAGATAGCTATTAAAAAATACCTGCAAACAAAAAATATCGTTAAATGGTAGCACCAAACTAAGCTCAAGTGGGAGTGATAGCTAAAAGAAAGGGTTGGTTTTGCTGAATAAGACGGCAAGTGGCTGTTACTATGTCCCCTCAGAGCCTTCCCTTCCCCAGGCTGAACAACCCCTCTTCCCTCAATCCTCTCCTCACAGGAGAAGTGCTACAACCCCCAACCATCTTGGTGGCCCTCCACTTGCTTCACTTCATCAACATCTTGATTGCCGGGGCCAGAGGGGTCAAAAACTAGACACAAACAACTCCAGATGAAGGTAACAACTACCAAGTTCAAGGTGTTAATTGCTTTCCTCAATCGACACCGGCTACACTCCCACTGATATAACCCAGGCTGCCATCAGCTTTCATCCCTGCCAGCAAACACTGCTCACTCATGTTCTTCCTTCTGCCCACCAGGACACCCCCCCCACCTGGCCTCTTCCAGCCCTGTTCCGTTGACGTGAAGTCAGCTCCAACAAGTGTACTCACTTGGGGAGTTCTGGCCATTCTCATCATGGTCATTATAGGAGGTCTAAGCCTTAAAGTTTCTTTTAGACAGCGGTCCAGCAAACTAAGATCCTTGAGCTGAAAATACAGAGAAAATGATATATCAAAATATAGCCAAGTTTATTCAACACAAACAAAAAGGTATTTTATATAATTTAAAAGCAAATTTTTAAAAAATCAACAAGTAAGCAGCTCATATTTACAGTAGCTACCCTGATAATTTTTTTTTTTCCATTTGACTGAATTAAGAAGGAAAAAATCTGACCAGTGCAATCCAATACAACTAGTTTCTTACAAATCTGTCACATTAAGTGTTTTCTGATGCCTAATTAAAGAACAAGGTCATGCTGCTTGGTCAACCCTTTCCTCAGTGGGAATATGAGGATCTTCCTCCTCTACGTTCACTTCATGCATCCATTAAGAAACTCTCATTTCTTAAATAGACATTGTAGGAACTGTAATTTCCTTTATCAGCACTGATTAAAAAAACAGTAACAAGCTGAAAATTTACTTGTAGAGGAGGAGATGGAGGAGATTATTGGCAAACAGTGTTATCACAGAGTGACCGTGCCGTTTTATGATCTTAACACAAAGCATATGACTATATTTCACATTTGTTTGTTAGTGGTTTTTTTTTTTTTTAAATATGCATCTAAAAGTATAAATATACACAGCAGGAATAATGTAACATACAAACCTGGTCGTAAGTTAATGGCGGCAAGTCATCCCCACAAACTGCTTTTTGTTCTGCGTAGCACTGTTCCTGGATTGATTTGTCCCTGGCTATGAAGAAGCCAAGCCAGGCGCTGGTGGTGGAGGACGTGTGCTGCCCCGCTAGCAGCAGCCCGATCAGCATGCCCGCTATTTCATCATCCGTCAGCGGACGGCCATCCCTAGGTTGAAGGGTGTTATGTTAGAGCTTCATTTGATCAAGTTTCCAGTTACAGTAGCATTTACAATGTCTTCTAACGTACTTTTTCTCCTCCTTCTCTTCTGTTGCCTACCCTAAATGGGGCAGCAAAAGACCTAGGGGTAGGGAGAAGGGAGAACAGAGGGAGAGACACTCTCTAGGAGCCTTAAAGAAAATCATTACCGAACAGCCAGCAAAGAGAAAGGAAGCAGCCTCATAACCACTGATGAAAAACTCAGAAATCTGAATAGCCATTTACAAGTAAAGTTTTTAAGCTGTTTTTAAGAATACAGCTAGGACCGATTGCTTGCAACAAAACAATTCAGAACACGGGGAAACATTTCTTATTTTTTGGTAGATAGTTTTAACTGAAGAGCTAAAGTAAAACATCTATAAACGACAAGTCTCCAAACCCTTGGCTTACTTGTATGAAGCATCAAGTAGAGTTTGGAGCATGTCATCCTCCTTTTCCTCAGACTTTCGACGTTTCTGGATAACCTTGTAGAAAATATTCTTGATTTCTTTGTGAGCTCGATCTCGACGTCTGCAAGTCAAAACACTTCTATTAGCAACTTTAAACAAAGTAACACATAAAATGCTTATGAGGATTTACTGGGATGTCTAGAATAGCTTACAAACAAGAAATAGGGGGGAAAGAAAACCCCAAACAACAAGTTGCTTCATCTGTTATTTCTGGTACCTGAAGCTAGGCAGAGGTAGCCAACCAGGCAGAAGCCAGGCGGCATGAGTAAAACCCCCATCCAAATCGGCGTACAGCTGAGCCACCTTCTCATTCAATAAGCTTCTTATTTCCTTCCCATGCAAGCAATGACTTGCTGTCAAAATGATAAGTTCTGAAAGGGCTTCAAACAGGTCTGAGGAAAGATTTGAAAAATGTTACTGAAGATGCATTTCAGGCAAGATGTTATGTTTTACAGGTTATTCTCTATTTTTATTTTGTAGAAGAGAAAAATAAGTAACTGGACACAGATGAATAATTTTAAATAGAGTTTTAGATCGTTTTACTAAGAGAATGAAGCATCTAATTTTAAACTTCTGTGTGTCTATTAGGTCTCTCTTCAAACAACTTTTTAATTAGATCGCCAATTTCAACGTTTTTCTAAGCTATTTTCTTCTAGAAATTTTTCTAGGAGTGCTAGTAATCCTTGCAAAGTAAGACATGTAGCACAAGCTCAATCCTTAATAAATATAAAAGAAGTCATACGAAAACTTAACCTTGAAATCCACATCCATGGGAAACCAATTAGTTTTGCTGCTCACTGAGCTATTTTCAAATAATAGTATTTATACATTTAATATGATAATATATAATTTCATCTTTAGCTATATTATATATTGTATCAATATATAAGTTATATGCTTATAAATAATAATTATAAATTGTATTAAAATATGTAAGTATTATATTGTCGTGGTTTCAACTGGGACTGAGTTGACTTTCTTACTAGCAGCTAGTGTAGTGCTATGTTTTGGATTTGGGATAAGAAATAGTGTTGATAGCACACTGNACTTTGTCTGCCCAAGTAACTGTTAGGTGTGATGGAGCCCTGCTTTCCTGGAGATGGCTCAACATCTGCCTACCGATGGCAAGTAGTGAATGAATTCCTTGTTCTTCTTTGCTTGCATATGCAGCTTTTGCTTTACTTATTAAACTGTCTTTATCTCAACCCACGGGTTTTCTCACTTTTACTCTAATTCTCTCCCCTGTCCCACCGACGGAGAAGTGGGCAAGCGGCTGTGTGGTCCTAGTTGCTGGCTGGGGTTAAACCACAGCATGTATGAGTATTATGTATTTATATAATATATATTATAAATACATATATTTAAATAACTGATATTTCTGACACTGTTATGCCAATGGGGGCTTGCAACAATAGTAACGCTACATCTAGCAGGCTAGTTGTGAAATACAGGTAGGAAACAAAAGAATTCCACTTAGATCATTAATCTAACCTTAGAGCTTCATGGATGCTGTTCTTCAGTGTAGAAGATCCCTGAGCTAAGATCTCTGACAGGCTCTGGGAAGTCAGAGCAGTATCATTTCCTAGGGACTAAGAGGTGGTTACACTGAGCTGACTCATATCGTACAAAATGAGCATGATTCAGCCAGGCAACAGGTACACTCTCTATTAGCCAACTAAGAATGCAAAAGTAAGATAGCCCTTTACTCTTGTCAGTGATATTCTAAGCAGATTTGTTCTCCAATAGCGTTAAATTTGATTAAACAAAATCTATTTTGCACTTGTCTTCTGATGTTCTGTACAGTTTTATCTATGTCATTTTTAATTTCTTTAATACTGCAGTAAATCATTTACAAAACCATAGTGCATTGGCCTTAATTACTTCCCAGAAAACCTGAGGAAAAATGTATCTGATCTTGCTTACTTTTTTCTCCACTCTCTCCCCATGCTTTGAAATACTCCTTTGTTTCTTCTTCAATCACAGATACATGCTGTTTGAACTGGGCAATATTTAGCCCAGTTTTGAGCATCTTCTTCTGTTCCAAAAATACCTAAAGGAACCAAGACAGCAAAAGCCATCAATGCAAGGATCGTCATATTGATGTAATTAATAACTTATTATCATCTGTACTATAAGAACACATAGAAGCAAAAAGATATTATGGTTAGGATTGTAGGGTACGACAGATAGCCGAATTTAAATCATAAATAACACTCCGTTTTCACCTTCTTTGTTTTTCAAGCAAAAGTTCAGTAACATCCAAGTAAAATATTAGCTCAAGGGAGCTACAGTTCTCTCTTTTACAGTACCAAAATAGAAAATAATTTTAATATCTTTGTTAAACTTTATCCCTGAAGATACAAGAAGCACTCAAGACTGAAATATGGAACACACTTAAAATACATAATCACAAACGTAATGAGATCTGCCCTTGCAAAGTCTGGATTCAGTCTGTGTTCCTTGTTATGTGGCCTCCTTGCTTTCTCTCCCCTAAAATGCCTGTCTTCTCTCACGCAGTAATACCTTATCTCTAGTCTAGAGATGCACCTTTCTTTTACAAGGCCCTCTGATCACTGCCCAGGAAGCAAACTGCTTCCTGGGAAAATGGTGAACTTCACGTCCTTCTCACCTCTTCCTCTTTTTCTTTGTATCGACTCATAGCTAACAAACCTACTGGTAAAAAGCCCATTACTAGATGAGAATCATTCAATAGATTGACAGGTCATCTACTCAGAAAAGCATTCAATGAACTTTTAATCCCTAATCATGAATTAGGGCATCTGCTCTACAGATCTGCCCTATACCATGAGCAATACACAAGGAGTATATATAGTGTACTATAGTTATTCACAGAACAAAAGGCATAACAAGAAAGGTTACTTCCTAGAAACTTCTGTTTTCAGAATGCAGTGGGGACTCCAGCAGTCTACCAGAGGGTACACATGCCAGAGAGAAGAGAGACAAGCACATTTTCCCTTGCAACATGCTCGCCCATCTCCAGCTTGATGGAGACAGGAAAGGCACACAGGAGTGAAAACACCCTCTGCCATTTCAGCTCCTCTCAATGCAAAACTACCTGCAAAAGGCTTGAGGGGCAGAGACAGAGTGTGAATATGAGTTGATATATAGACTATGCATATTAACAAACCATTACCAGAATTACTGGTAAATAAGTAACTTCTTCCTTTTAAAGAGTCATCAGTTTTACATTCTAACAAGTCGTCAACTGTAAGGGGTGGCTCTTCTAAACACACGAATGAAAGTCGCTGTCAGACTACGAGATAGAGACTTAGCAGCTTGAGCAGGGAGATTAGAGCCTCAAAAGAAGTTCTGGATGATCCATCAATAGTAGAACGCCAATGAAAGTTTGAACAGCTCTCTAAATGCCTTCCCAGTAGACGTCTGAAACGAAGATGTGGTGATAGCACTACGCAAAAAGAACAGCTCACTTCTAGCAGAATGCATTCTGGCCTCAACCAGACGCGTTACCTCACTAGCATCATATGGGGAAACACACAGCTAGAGATAATCAGCGCATGCCAATAACAAAATGCCTGCATCTCCTATCTGCGGGAAAAAAAAGGAGCCCAGGTGATTTTCTGAGGAACCCGAATCTGCAGAGATAAAAAGGAAGAAGTCCTTCTAGTATAAAAGGTATGAACGAAGTAGACATCCACAGACACCCAAAGGCTGAGTAATACGAAAAGATTAACCTCTTGACTAAAGCAGAACTCAAACACACCCTAGGGAAAAAACTAAGGTAATTCTAGAAAAAGACCTTATTTCAGAAAAAAAGCTGTATATGGCAGACCAGCAAGGTAGGCCTTAATCATCCCTATAGGCCTGAAGGCGTAAGAAATGCCCATTTCCAAGGAGTTTATAGAAAGTTCTATAAAACTCCTGAAGGACGAGATTAGATCCCATAGAAGAAGCAGCTCTTGAATGAAGACAGCCATTCAAATCCATCCATGAACTGTAGAGTGTGAAAGCAGAAGTCAAGACAGCTGTCACAACAATGGATATCTTTCACAGAAGAGACAAACCAGCACCTTTCAGTTCCAAGCAGACATCGCAATGCAGTCAGAATCCAAAGAACAAGCACAATACAGTGAAAATCTGGCCAACTTAGCAGTCTATGTCTGATTCAAAGACACTTTTCTGAAACTAGTATATACCAGAGAAGAACATGAAAGATGTATTGCAGAGAATCATGTACCGTCTCCACTCTAGCAGCTCCAAAACAGATCCCCGACTCCATCCCTGACTTTTTGAGGAAGACCTCCAACTGTTGGAACTGGTAAAAACAAGTCTGTTAGAATGACCCCACTTGTGGAAGAGGTCTCTAGGACTCAAGAAATGATCTCCTACTTGTTATCCAGGCTGCAGTCCTGCTGGTTTCATGCATAAAGGGATGGGAGGAGCTACGTAAATCCGTCAAGTGCAAAAAAACCCACCACCCAAACAATCCTCCCCCCAAGATTTGTGACACTGTCTATCTACAATTTAACTCTTCCTGACAAAACAGGAGACAACTAAGTTCTCCTTAACTTATTTACAAAGTGGCAAGTTGTTGGTAATCAGTTGCATATGAAATTTCCAAAAGAATGGGGTAAGAACAACATAAATAATTTGTGGGTCACAGCAAAATGTTGGTGTGGAGGAAAAGAGACTAGTGACTACTGCCCCTAAGCCACATAATTAAGAGAGCAACAATCACTGCAAGTACCTTTCCTAAGGAGGAAAAGTCTTGACAGTCACAGAAACTATTACTGGTCAAATGACTGGCATCTATACAAACAAAATTAAGCCAAAGCTGAAAACCCAAAAATAAAGTCTATCACAATGCTGTTTGTGCCACCAGACTACTCTGTTGAACAAGAGACTCTCGATGTCAACATACACTGAATACAGAGTCCCAGCGGAGCAAGTCTGTCCACCGAAAACCTGGCTTCTGCAGTTTAAGAGCCTGTCACGCCAGACAACACGCACAAACAAGAAAGCAACCAACGCTTAGCTCAGAAACAATGCCACATAACACAGCCGCTGTGCTTCCAGACCCACACAGACTGTATTGTGAAAACATACACAGACTGATTTTTGCCTGAGCAAGGCAAACCTTGTGGTGCAAACTGTAAATTTAATACTCCTGTATCTAGATTTGGCATGGCACAAATGAAAAAGTATCTATCTCTCTTAAAGCTCTCTCAGAAGGTAGAACTAAAGTTTCTTGTGAGGGAAAAACTGCAGTCAGTGGCATGCTATAAGGGAAGGAAAAAGAGACTCGCTTATTAGTTTTTCCTCTATGGTTGGATTAGATAGTTTCAAGCATAAAAAATAGCATCCAGACTGACAAATGGCCAGCTGGTAAGTAAAGCAACCTAAACCTGTTCAATCTTGATTATCCAACTGAGACAATTTACCTCAATATGCCAGAATTGTGTATGAACACACAACCCCATCATACAGAGCCAAGAGCTCAGGGCTGCCTATTCAGAATTTAAATCTCTACTTCTCTACTGATTTTATATTTAAAATACGTACCATATTAGGCACATCATAAGCAACTCCCTTGCCAAAAACTGGCGTAGTTAACCGAGAGTATACATCCTCTGCATTCAAATCTTCATTTTTACTATTGAAGAGTAGAGCAGCAGCATCACTACCCAGCAAGTATGTGAATGTCTTGCCAACCATAGTGAAACTGAACACAGGTCCATACTAAGAGAGAAAAAAACAAACCAGTTTATTTTAAATATGAAGAACACAAATCATTAAATCTGTATCTCTTTATGTACAGGCTTCCATAAATCACTTACTCTCCTAAGAAATGTCTGGAGATTTAATAAAGATATAAATATTTTAAACCACATTTAAATTCTGTTCTCAATATACTTACTAGTGACATCTAACATTATAATGAACACACATGATCTTGCACATTTTAAAACCATTTAGTTTAAAATGTAAATAAAAGATCAATTACACTACAAAAACTAGCAGAGAGATTACAGCACATATAGCCTCCAGTAATCTACAAACACTGTTTCAAAAAATTCTGGATTTGGAGTTATGCATAGGTAATTAAGAGCAAATACAATTTTAAAGTTTAAAGGTCATCTTCAGCAGATCTTCACGTGCTCAATTTGGCTTTCTCTAAGTTAACCAAGCTAAGATTTAAGTTTAAGTTTTAGACAATGCGAAACAGATCATTAAGTCTTCTTTCATTGGAATTAAGGCTCTACTGCCTTAGTCCATTTCTTTTGGGCTGTTATACTATGAAACCTACTAAGGTTTTATACACCAGCCCTTTTAGACATTGGAGAGGGCCCTAGAAGTCATCAAATTGCCTACACAGGTAGTCAGCTACATTCCAGCCGGGTCACAGGTTAGTAAAGAGTGAGATTATAAATCCCCAATTAAGGCAAGAAATAACATCATGAAAACGACTTTTTAATTAACTTGTGATTCAGTGATGAGCATTAGCCAAACACACAGACATATTTTTTAAATCTGAAACACATGAAAGATCTCAGAAAACACTATTTCTCTAACAATGATGTACATAAAGAGATCTGAAGAAACCAGAGCCTACTCTGCATGCTACATTCCATATTCAAGGCAGTAAACGAGAACGAACTGATTTCAAACAGGTTCCAGAGAGAGAACTTAATAGACATGCAAAAATATTTTAGCATATGCTCAGCCAGTCATGTCGGAAAACATACCTTGTCATAAGCGTTTTCCAAAAACTCAATGGGACTTTTTCCAAAGGCAATTGCATGTCCGAGGAAAGGGATGCTTGATGAAATATAAGGTGGGTATTTCTGAGGAAGAAAAACAAAAGCAAATATTGACTTTTCTTCAGAGAATAATAAAATCATATCAATTTACGTAAAAACTAAACACAGAGGAGGCTTTATACATGTTTTGTTTAAACTCTTTTGTGAAAATGCCAACCTTGGACAACTGGTTATTTTTTTTAATAAGAGTAACAGCGAGCCACATTTAAAAGCAGCAGAGGTTAAAATAAAATGAATACAATTAAGATTCTTGCTAACCTGCCTCTGAAAGCAAAGCAAAAAGATACTGCAGTTGGAAAGACAGCAGTCAGACACAAAACAGCGTTGACGTTTTTTTAAACAGTCCCCCAAAAGCATCAACCTCAGTTCAGCAACGAGTTTCAGACGTAGGTGGGAACCTTCTTTTAAGCTGCGCTGATGAGCCGGGAGCGGGCAGGGCCTTGGCCTCTACCAAACCCAACCACCTCAGCTTCATGGGTACCCCCCCGCTGGGCGAAGGCACCAGCCGCTGCCGCAACCTTCCCGTCGGAAACCGTCCCTGGGGAGGCCGCGGGGAACGCTCCTCGCTCGCCACAGCCGGCTCCCCCGCACGCTTGGATTTTACACCCCCATTTCTCTGCGCTCCCCACGAAGGGCTGTCCGGGGGCGAGCGCATCGCTCGTCCGTCCGTCCGTCCGTCCGCAGCCTGACGGGAGCCGACCCGGCTCCCCCCGACCCTCTCCCTCTCCCCTGCGTTCGCCCCGCGGTGACCACCCCTCCGTGTGAGGATGGCTGCCCTGCCCCGGCCCACCGCCTCCCCCCGGCCCCGCCGCCGGTGGCCTGAGGCACCGCGCCTCCCTCAGCGCCTACCCTCTGGTCGGACCCGACGTGGCGCCGGTAACCCAGCTGGAACAGGTAGCCGAGGCTCAGCGCGAAGGCGGAGGCGGCCAGCACCAGGGAGAGGGGGTTGCCAACGGCCACCCGCTCCAGCAGGGACCCGCCGACCTCCATCAGGCTCAGCATCGCCTCAGCACCCGCCGGGCTGCGGCCAGCCGCGCGCCACCGCCCTCCGCGCGCCGCGCCGGTGNGGGCTTCGTTGAGGGCGAGGGCAGTGGCGGTGTTGCCACGGAGCCCCAGTCGTCCAGCGGGGCCTCTGAGGGGGGAGCGGGGTCCCGGCGGCTTCTTCCCGCTCCCGAGAGGCTGCCCGCCGTAGCGGCCGCGCCCGAGGCCGCCCCGGAGCTCCTGATCTTCGAGGCTTCTCTGGCCCTGACCGGGCCGAGCACTGCTGCCGGCCTCCCTCAGCGTCCGGCGCGGTCCCGGCGCTGACCGGGCTCGGTGGCCTCTGCCACACAGCCCCGTGGGGCTGCAGCAGGTTCCTGGTGCCACGGCCCCCGGGTAGCAGCGCGATGGGGAGAATCACGTGCGTGTGTTGAACTCTCTGGGGGGGGGAATGTGATACATGTGGGTATAAGCTCGTGTGGGGATCACGCGTGTCAACCCCACCTGGGTTCACACCCACACATGCAGCGCTGCAGACTGGGGGAAGAGTGGCTGGAAAGCTGCCCGGCGGAAAAGGACCTGGGGGTGTTGGTTGACAGCCAGCTGAATACGAGCCAGCAGTGTGCCCAGGTGGCCAAGAAGGCCAGTAGCATCCTGGCATGTGTCAGAAACAGTGTAGCCAGGACTAGGGAAGTGATCATTCCCCTGTATTTGGCACTGGTGAGGCCCCACCTCAAATACTGTGTTCAGTTTTGGGTCCCTCACTACAAGAAAGACATTGAGGTGCTGGAGCGTGTCCAGAGAAGGGCAACAAAGCTGGTGAGGGGTCTGGAGCACAGGTCTTATGAGGAGCAGCTGAGGGAACTGGGGTTGTTTAGCCTGGAGAAAAGGAGGCTGAGAGGAGACCTTGTTGCTCTCTACAACTACCTGAAAGGAGATTGTAGTGAGGTGGAGGTCGTTCTCCCAAGTAACAAGCAATAGGACAAGATGTAACAGCCTCAAGTTGCTCCAAAGGAGGTGTAGATGGGATATTAGAAAAAATTTCTTCCCTGAAAGGGTTGTCAAGCAGGCTGACAGGCTGCCCAGGGAAGTGGTTGAGTTGCCATACTTGGAGGTATTTAAAAGATGCATAAATGTAGTGCTTAGGGACATGGTTTAGTGGTGGTTTTGGCAGTGTTAGGTTTATGGTTGGACTTGATGATCTTAAAGGTCTTTTCCAACCAAAACGATTCTGTGATTCTATGTGTTTATCCCATACATGGTCACCCCTCGCGAGTCCATACCCATGTGAGGGTGACATGCATAGGTATGAGCTTCCATGGGGAGAAACATACATGGGTATGAACTCACAAGGAAAGGCCACCCGTGGGCTGAACTTGCATGGGTGTAAATGCGTGTGGATGTGGACACGCGTGGCTATGAACTCACATGGGGTAACCATGAGTGGGTATGAATTCACGCGGGGGTGTCATGTGGACAAGCGATGTGTGGGATCAGCTCGCCTGTGGAGAAGCATGAGTGGGTATGAGCTCACATGGGGATAAACACAAGAAACATGCATGGGTATTAATTCACGTGGGGTGAAAGTCGCATGGGGTGTGCGAGTATAAAACACACATACAGAGAAACGTGTGTGGGGACACACGTGGAAGGATCATGTGTAGGGCCTGGCTGGGAAAACCCACACCATGTAATCCACCCAGGATAATCCATGCTGGATATCTTACCCGGGAAAACCCTCACTGGATAACCCACACCAGGTAATCCACCTGGATGACTCACACTGGCTAACTGACCTGCACAAGACAACCCACCCTGGGTAATTTACACTGGATAACCCACCTGGAAGAACCCACACAGGATGACCCACCCACGATAACCCATGCAAGTTAACCCATCTTGGATAACCCACACCAGAGAATCCATTCAGCACAACACACCCGGGATAACCCACCCGTGGTGATCCACACCAGGTAACTGCCCCGGACAACAGGCTGTACTACACCAGCAGTGTTACTCAGACAACTGGGCATGCAGACACACGCTCATTGCAGCAGAAAAAGGTCAATCTTGAAAAGTGCAGGACCCTGCCCAGCTCGTGCTGTAGTGATCCATGCTTTGTGCACATCAGGCCTTTATTTGCCTGATGATCACACTTGCAAAAATCATGCCACTTAAAAAGATTTCACGCATGGGACCCTTACAACAGCTGTATTAAAAATATTTAATTTAAGAGTGGATGCTTGGTTAGAAGCCATGGCAGATTACAACAGTGTACATTAAAAACTGGAAATCTGTCTTTTTCTCAGTTGTTGCTTCATCATCCTCTTATCTTGTGATATACTTATACTCCTCGGGGCATACTTCAATGCTTACATTTTACTAATGGATCGAATGCCAGATACTCACCACTTGGGTCAAGCTGCTGTAGATTTCTTAGTGATGTAATAGACAGGGGGAGCTGGCCGATATCATTATTATTTGCAATTAAATGGACCGAATACTCCAGTTCCCCTATGCTGTCTGGAATTTCCTTTAATGCATTGTGAGATATGTCCAGTTCCTTGAGGCAAACTAGTTTAGATAGATCCTCTGGATTTTTAGTTAACTGATAAAGAAATAAAACAATTAATTTACTTAGATAGAACTCATCTTCTGCAAGAAGTTTGAAAGGTAATTTTCCCACAAGCAAAATAACATTCCATAATTTACTTCAACAATAAAAGCTTCTGACCTTCGATTCTAGTGGAAGCCAATTTAGTATTTTCCAATAAAGATATGGATGCTGAGCATGGAAATTTGCAGGGAAGATTTTGGACATGATAGAAAGGCAATAAAAAACATGCAGTAGAATAATACCTCTGTAGGCGGAGCTTTAGAAGTTCTTTTGGTCGTTGTTATCATTAATGAAAAATTTTACCCTCTCAGAACACTGTTTTCTGCAGCCACAAGGAACTGAAACATGCAATTTTCTTCTTTTTGGTTCTTTTTGGTCTTTTCTAATTTTTATTTTCTGCCTTGGAACTTCAATTGTTCAATTATTGTGGAAACTAGAGCTACAGCTCTCTGAAAAATGGACATAAGATCACATTTTGCTCCTGAAGCAGTTTGCTCCTTTCCAGCCCTTGGAAAGGATCATAACCACATTTGAAATAATATAAAGAAATATGAGCCTTCTCTGAAATCAGGTATGAAATACTGATTTTGCAAATTCTGGTGAAAAGAGAGATTTAAATGCTGAATTCATCAGGATATTGTTTTGCTCTGTTCTTTAGTATTAAAAAAAAAAGATAAACTTTGAATTTTAGAAATGTGAAGCAATTTTCTCTGCTATAAGAAATCAGGGATTGAATATAGCTTTTCTTGCTTGAATTAGTGAAAGTTTAATGGCAAACTAATTTTAAGAGGTGTGACATGAGTTGGAAGGATTTGTTCATTTCACAGAGAGGAATCTTGGAGGCAGGCTTATCTACCAAATTCCAGCTAGTCGTTTTGTCTCTTCATATTCATTGGGATGGAAAATACCTACATTCCTACTAGTACTAGAAAAATTAAAAATAGATGGCCCATTTCAGATCAATCTGATTATCAAACTATCACCTCAAGATATACCTCAGTTACACTATATAAAGTGAGGTTCATGTCTAATATTTCTAGTTAAAAGTACATTCTAATAGATTTTTGTCCAGTTCTAATATTAAAGATAGGTAAATGCATACATGTATTTGACTCTTTACAAACTATTTTTCTGCTCTTTGTGTACTCTAGGCATATTCAAACACAGGAGCTTTTACATCTGTTAGGAGGAAGTCTATTAATAATAATTTTGCAGCACAATCTGTGCAACACAAGTTTTTCTTACCTAAAGGCAATGTTCTCTTACCTTCAGCCCATTCATTCGACACACCGTCAATGTCTCCAGTGAAGAAAGATGACATATTTCAGAAGAAAAAGATGCAAACTGGTTGGTTGATACATTTAGGTCTTTGAACACTTCCAGATTGCTAATATGTAAAGATCTTTATCTGATTATTTGAAACGTCGAGTGTTTTTAAACACTTTAAAGAACACAGTTCTTCAATAAATGAGTCAAACTTCTTTTGGTGTAACAACAGTACCTGGAGAGCCTTCATCTCGGACACCACTGCTGGCATGCTATTGATTTCATTCTCACATCCAAGTAAACTAGTTTTGCGAGGCTACACAAGCATGCAGAAAATGAGGACAGTTAAATTCTAGATGCTCCAAATCTTTCATGTCAGAAATTCCAGGTATTATTTCTGAAATAGAGTGGCCACTACGATTTAAGGGTTGAAGATCAAATAGTGCACACAACACATCTGGCAACTGAGAGAGCTTGTTATTGCTGAAGTCAGCTTTAGTTATCCGTATACAATTTTTTTAATTCAATAGGAATGTATGTTAATGCATTTCCAGAAAACTCTATTTTGGAGAGGTCTTTTAAATGTGATATTTGTTCATCCAGCGAGTCCAGTTGGTTTCTACTTAAATAATAATAGCAGGAAGCTGGGTTAACTGATTATCATGTATAATGAGATGTTTCAACATGGCACAGACGCAAAGATTATCTGTAATGCTTTTGAATAAATTTTTTGCAAGGTTCAGAACCCTAAGTTCTTATAAATTCTCCACTTTATCTGAAAGAAACTCCAATTTGTTATCATCAACTCGGAGTTCTTTTAGTTTTGTCAACCAGAAAAGCTGCACAAGCAAAAATAAAAGCTTATTGTTACTAACTGAAAATTCTTGTAGTTTCTTAAGCTGTTTAACATACTTTGGTAAACTTTGAAGCAATTTCTCACATATGCTGCATTTTACCAGATGAGGAAGGTAGCAGAGAACCCTTGAGAATATTGGGATTTGAGTGGAATCAATGTTGAGTACCTTCAAATTTTTCATGTCAACTATGGCATCTAGTAAAGTTTTTATCTTGTTGCCTGCAAACTCTAAAGGCTTTCCAATGCAAAAGGAAATTCATCAGTGTTGCAGTGATTTTCTGAGAAAGAGTTCCTTAGTATTTACAAGCTTTGACAATTCTTTAGGAAGACATAACTGGTTGTGACTGACATTCAGTACTGTCAGTTGATGACGTAAAGATATTTCTGGTGGTACCAGTGTCAGTCTATTTCTTTCAAGTAACAGGATTTCCAGATTAGTCAGATTACCTATATTTGAATGCAGTGTTTTTATTTCATTGCTGTGTAAGAGCAAATATTTTAAATTTTTGTTTTCAAAAGCGAGCAGAAGCATGTTCCCGAGTCCTTTATGATTTGGTCTAAGTTTGTAATTCTCATCTTTTTCTTCAGGCAACATAGATGCTGATCCATTTTCATCACTTTCAGGATTCACTGCTAACATTAATATGTCTGGTCTGGCACCTCCGTTGACAGCTTCTGAAAGGATTTGGTTTAGTTCTCCAGTATCCTTTTCGGCTGATGCAAGTAGCGTGTGTTTTCTCACACCTGTTTTAGACACCGCAAGGCATTGTGGCAGCATTTATCTCAGCTGAGAATTCACATTCATACCTTTTTTTCAGGTAAATCACTTCTTGATCTATTTTCAGTCATTTTACCGCTTTCCTCATTGCCAGCTGCTTTAGGAACTTCATGTGAAATACCACTCAAACTTTTCATAGTTAGGTTGGCTACTTTAGGATTCTCTGATGAATGTAATGGGTCTTTCCTGGCATCGTTAATTAGAATCTTACGAAAGCTTTTGTTTAGTCCTGTTGTATTTAGATGACTTGGAATGTCATCTTCTTTCTCCAGAGATATTGTTCCTTTTTCTGGGTTGCGAATTGATCCTTGCCAGTATTTTTTAAGAAATCAAACTATAAGTGTGAAACCTATGTGGAATAATACCATTTAACATTAATAGACTGAGCTAGCACTTGTAAGACATCTTGATAAAAATCTAGACTTCTTCCACATTTGTGAACTCTCCCACTTCTCTGTTTACCCCAAAAAAGGGATTTTACTGCAGCGCTTGCCATTTTAGTACCTTGTTTTTTGAGACAGTAGACTCCAGATCACAAAACATACATCAGAAATGTGTGATCTGTTGCTTGACAACAGACACTGCTCAGCTCAGCTGACATTCCACAGTTCTCCAGAGCTCTGTTTGTATGTTCTTCCTGCTTTAAACTTTTATTTACCACGTTAAATATTTGTTCTCCTGCTACTAGCGATGTATCATCATCAACAGCATTATCCCAACTTCACTTGGCTGCCAGTTGACAAACCAAAGGTATTAGTTGGTCTCTTCCTCTCCCTTATAGGCAGATTTATACCATCTCACTCTATAAATCTTCAAACATGAGTCCCTCGAATAGATCTACATTGTTTCCTGGGTCCTTTCATATAAGTCTTTTTGCTGATGGGGTAACGTTGTACAAAATTATTATAATATCCGTACTTCATACAATAAAAAAAGCTTAAAGGTCAAGCGGGACCTTTCCAAACCATGTACATTGTTTCTGCTGAGCCTGTACCTGCATTTTTTCAGTAACAGCCCATTTTCTGAAGCATATCTGACTGCAAGCTAACAATGGTAGGGAAACCCCTGCCTGTCCACAGTAACTTTTCCCTGTCCTGCTGCTGTTTTGGTGACACCTGTGCTGCACAAGGGGTTCCCTCAGGACCAAGGCCTTCCTCCCAGACAAGCTGCTGCCTTCCCCATGCCAAAGACAGAAGCAGCCCCTGAACTCAAACAGCTCCCGACCAGGATGGGAAAGGAGGCTGGCACCACATCTTGGCACCAAATGCTGGTGCTGGCGGCACGATCGCTAACCTCAAATGATGTAGGTTCACTTCATCATGGCAAAAGGCACCAAATACTAGGTGGGTCCACTCCTCACCTGAAGCAAGGCCCGCACTTAGAGGTAAACAGTCCTTGGGTCAGCACGCTAGTCTCAAGATTAATTAATCCACTTGATAAAATTGTGCCTTTTTCACAGTTTTAAGTTTTCAGTTGCTGTTTTGCCTTACTCTGCCTAGCTGGAGCATTCTGCTCTCAAATCTTTGCTTCATCAGCTACACGGTTACTCACTTTTTTAAAAAATGCTTGTTAGATAAGCTTTAAGAGTTGAGCTGAGTATCTCTTGCTTACAAAGGCATAATTTTCAGACTTGAAGCTTGTTTTCCTTTTTTTTCTTGCTTGGTACAGATAGAAGGGTCCGTCTCTACAGTGTGGGATTTCTCTCTGTTACGATTTTTCGTTTCCCCACTTTTAGATGAAAGGATTGTACACACCTTCCTTGTCACAGCAGCACAGTGGAAACTCTGACGTACCCAGGTGCCAGAAGCCTGTTAGGACTGCGTAGCCAGGCTCTCACTACTTAACAACTCCACTGACACACAACATCTGCAAACTTCTGGTTTGCCATGACTAACAGTTTCCAGTTTTCCTGATCAATTTCTGAGTGGTTTCTGAGATTCACTACCTTAATTTGTAGTCACCATGGGACCCTCCCTATGATCCTCTCTGATGATCTTCCTACGTACCTTGCAAAGATGAGCCTGTTACAAAATACTGCTTTTTGGAAATAACACCTGCTTGGTAAGACACCTGATGGCACTTTCATGCTGGCTGCAGTAATAAAAACAACAAACATGAATAGTTGCAAACAATTTATTAGGTAGTAATAAATAAAGAGTTTAGCAGAAAGAACTATACAGCAATAAGGCATATTAATACTATTGTTAAATATGCAACTGACACACATTTTAACATTTTTCCTCTAGTTTTCTAACAAAGTGCTATGTAGAGAAGTGTATTTCTGATACCAGTGCCAAGTGATAGCAAGGATGCGCTATGAAGGACCTGACTTTTGCATTACTTACCTTAAATAAAATATAACAATCCATGAAAATTTACTGTTATTTATGCCAGAGAAGTTTAAGTAGAAAAGTATAGCTTGCTAAGAAGATTACAAAATACAAAAGTCTCCTGTTCACTTTTTTTAACTGCTTACTAGTTTAATTTCTTAAACTGCACTTACTAGGAGTAAGGCATGAGTGAAGTTACTACACAACAGCAGTTCCTAACATTCATTTTATCTTTTATTTGAAAACTTAGAGGCAAGTGCTAATTTTTTTTTTTTTAACTTTTTTACAAAATATTGCACACTGTTTTAGCATGCAGTTTACACGGAAGAAAGAGTCAAGTGCACTTAAAACCCTGAAATACAACCAGAAATTTCAAAGATTTGCGTTACGGATACTATTTTAACATACAAGGATATGCTTCAGACTGCATAGGGTCCCACCTTACACTTGGGACCTAACTTGTTGAGACCCAATCTTGACTCTGCAAAGAGCAGGCAGAATGCTTACAAACTGTATCTGGCTTCCTTACATTATAAATCTTCATTCCTGCATCCTGCACTACTTGTAGCCTCAAGAAACCGAAATAAGTAATGAGCAGGAAAATTAGTTTAACAGAAATAACTTAGTACCTCCTATATGAGTTTTCATTACTGCAGATGTGTTGCAATCCAGGGTAAGATTTATTAAACTTTCTGAAGTCCTCTGAGTAAGATTCACTTGTAAATCTGTATCTCCCCCTCCTCCATATACACATTTTATATTGCACAGCAAAAGTAAAAATCCATTTTTTTAAAAAACAAACATGCTAAACATTTAATATGGCTTCTGAATGATTTAAAGTATTTCCCTTTTGACATCCTCATGCAATATTTTAGAATAAATATGAATACAAAGTATGAGAAGGTTAAGAGTAGAAATAAAGCCAGCTATAACGTTTGTCAGAAAACAATGAGTTTATCAAAAGTAGTTGCTCAAAGGTCTAACTGGTCTTTTAAGCATACTTATCAACAGTATCTTAAAAATAAAGTGTGTCTACAAAATACTGTAACATATACAACCTCCTTGATGTTCCACAGAATGACATGAAAGGTAAATAGGTTAACTGAGACTTGCTTAATGGCATTGGTAGTCCCATAGTCCTCTGGGAATATAAGCCTTACTTGATTCATGCTCGTCCAACTCAGTAAACCATTTACATTTCATTAGCTTTATTGGTTAAGCTCAAGCCCTACAATAGCTTATATATGAAACACAGAAGTACTTATAAAAATAATAGATATATTGTGTAGTTTTTTTAAAAAAATAAACCATGCAGCTTCTGTACAAAGGTAAAAAACTATACAAATTGACTTTTCTATTGTGTAAAATTCATGTACATGGAAGTCTTCTGTTACGATGAGAAATAAGTTGGTTTTTGCTTAGCCATAAGATGCTGTTTTGTTACTATTGTCCTTTTCCATCATTCATTTCTTTCACTTGGCATTAACTGGCCATTTAATTTCATCAGAAGTTTTACAACGAGACCTGCCTATATAAAGGTATACAATTAAATTCTATCAGCATTTCAGAACTATGACACAATTAACTTAAGTATATGACAAATGCAAGTAGATAAAAACAGTAAGTTAGACAGTGCATCATTTTAGAAATACGGAAAATAAAACCTAGATTTTTCTCAGATATCAGAAAGTGTTTTTCAAAATATTCAAACACTTACCCTATAACCACCTTAATATATAAGAATCAAAAGCAACTACTGTCAAAGTATGCAAGATACTCAAACCTGTAATTTTGTCTCAACACATTTTAATGTGGCATATTACCACTGATGCAGACTACAGGCAAAACAAGCATTTTCCATCAGACATCCACAAACACTACCAAAAGTTGCTGGCAGCAACTGCAGTGGAGTTGCTTTATAACACTGCCTTTACAGATCCTCAATTTTATCCAATCTCAAACTCCACTTTGCTTTGACAGTAAAGTTATGAGCTCCAACCCTGTGATTCTCATCATATTTGGAATTACCTTTAGAGTCTGAGGGACTGAGCACATACAACAAACAGTTTCAATTAAAAAAAAAGTTTACCCTAATGATTACAGATATATTTTATGTATTTTGAACCCTAAAGGTTTCACATGCCAGGAGAACAAGCAAACGTTCTGAAATATTAAAAAGGAAGTTTTAAGATCATTTTTGTGGGGGCTCGGCTTCGACTTCTTTTATACTGTACAAGGGTGGTCAATCTCAAGACAGAAGAGGCATCTATCTAGTCTAGAAAAAAATAACTGAACATAAAGGATGAAAAATGACAATGCTTACCTGTTTGGTATGCACAATAAAGCTCATTTTGTTTTCCAGACTGTGGATTTGAAAACATGTATCTCCATCTCCCAACTGCCACATAAAGCAACCATATTTTAGGCTGAGGAGTAAAGCCTACAATGAAATGTAGGAAACTATCACTCAGAAAATATTCTCAATACTTACAAATTGAACTTTTCTTAGTTCACGTAGACAGGACTCTGACTTAAAACAGTATGTTCCACAATCTAGTTGTAGCTTATAAAGTAGTCACATGGAAAAATACAAGGCTTTCTATTAATAGTGCCTTATAAAGATCTTACAAAATCTTGGAAATCTTCACAGTCAAGTTTAACCAAACAGTCAGATGTGAAATGACTACTAGCACAAAGAATTTAAGAGAACAGAATTAAGCTTAACAGTTATCATTGGCAGTTCACTTAAGCTGACCTTTGTTTCCATGTTGAGGAGGTGCAGCCCTTTTACATTTACTCCTACATACACTTTGATGACTTTATGGCTACTTGAACTTGCTTTGGTGAATATCTGTCCTGTGAAAAAAGCTGCTCCGTAAGTAGGAATTTCCCAGCAATTCTGCAAGAACATGCGCTGAAGATGATGCATCTCTTTACTTACACCTTCACTGGTGCTGAGATTCTAGAAATAAAGAACAGTGGCAATCAACAAGTCCTCCCAAATAGTTGTGGTTATTTGAAGAAAATCCATTATTTAGTGGAGTTCCCAGTAAAGGAATATTCCCAAAGTGCTTTCCCAGCAACCGTTTTCTACATCTAAATTAAACTCTAGAGCCACAGAAACGCTCAGATGCCAAAAGAGACTGAGGCAGGAAGCAGGCGTATGTATGAGCCTCAGAATCTGAGCCACAGACACCTAACCTCTCTCTGCAGGGCCCCACAATTTTGCCTCTCAGAAGTACATCAGACTCATCAGGTATAAGCAGCTATGCACCCATCTGACACTAAATGCATCACAATCCTTAAAGCTAAGCATTCCTCCTTTAAGGGGTCCAATCCAGTCAGGCATGGTAAGATGAACAAGTACCTCCCCCCAGAAATATGGATTATTTTTTTTTCTTTTCTAAGCAAAATAGAGGTGCGGATTTCTTTTCTTTAGTAGAGCCTTCATTCAGAATGAGACAGGCTTCTGTTTCTCCTCTTCAGTAGGGTGAAACAGTCACAACAAAGGATCGCTAGAGTGCTCCCACCTCAAAACAGACTGATGTAAAGTACCCTAACAAAGAAAAAAAACTTGTCTGGGCCACACACGAGATGAGAAGGCACAGGCACGAGAGAGAACACAAGTTAGGGGGTCATGACTGTGGGTGTGGTGGATGGGACCAACCTCTTTGGATTCACGCTCTGTATTACAGCTTATCTGAATTCTACACTGACATTTTTAAAATGTAAAATATATGATTATCTTTGCAACAAGAGATTGCAACTCCTTTCCCCTTCCCTCATACCCCGAAATGATGGCCTAAGAGCAGAAGTCAAGAAAGATATGCTCATTCTTACATATTATCTGATGCAAGAAAGAGTAGAGACTACTTTGTTATGCCCTCTGTTATACCATAGTCTTAGAAAGACCACCGTCATCCCCTACTTCATCTGTATTACAAAGAACAGGAATGATCTGCTGGTTTCTGGTAAAAAAAAAGTGTAGGCACCAAGAGAAAGTTTATGATTGAATAACCTCATCTCAAAAGAGGGGCAAGGCCTGAAAACATTCCCTGGGTGCCTCCGCAGTGTTTCCTGGCAGCTTCCTTTAGTGATGCCTGTCAGTTGGTATAGTTCTCCCTCTGACACATCTCACTTTTTCCACCATTTTTTGAGGTTCATGAATTTAATCTTCAGGTGCCTCTGACCCCGTTTGGAATCCACAGCCCTCAGTTAGTTGTCTTTTGCAGAAGCAGCTCAAGTCCATTTTTGCTCAATTGACTGCTCTAGTCAAACGAGTTTGCGTGAGTGCACATGCACACATCAGCAGCACTATCAGATCCCTAACATAGAAGTTGCAGTGGCAAAAAGGACTTTGTGGATCTATCGCTACAAGCAGATGTGAACATATAAGTCAGAGTAGACGTTTTTACATGTATGCCTGAATTAGCAATATCCTCAATACACAGTTAACACTGAAGATAAATGAACAGATGAGTTATATTTACTTCTAACAAACAGATCAATTGTAACTGTACAAGAAAAAAAGCATTCCAACAACCCATCCCAAAAATTCAGAACATACACATTTCTGGCTTTATATAGCAGTATTTTTGTTCATTAACTGAGAACCAGAGTCAAAAAAATTTAAGACAAGATTTTCTATTATTTGATTATTTATCTCACCTTGTATTCATGAAGTATCCTGTTTGTCCAATGAGGAGCTTTACTTTTTAGTTTAGTGATTGGTACTATAGATTTAAGATTTTCTTCACTAAGAGAAAAACAAAGCAGAAAGAAAAGTTTGTCTTCGCTAAACAAAGTAAGGAGAAAGAACAATGTCTGCCAATTTGTATCTTCAAGTCACATATTGAGCTAACTCTATCTCGTCTCATCAAGTGATAAGCTTTCCTGAAATGTAAGCTAAGGCTTCCTAAGATATAGGGTAATTCTCAGTTAATGGAGATCCAGCTTTGTGTTAAACACTGTGTCATGCATCATGGACACAGCAGGGAGAGGAAATGGTAGCAGCAGAGCATGTGACTCTTACTTGATTACAGACCAGTTTGGTGAATTTCAATTTGGAAGCCAAAATTACATATGAACAGCCATTTACACCAGAATGTCACATACTCAGGAAAGATGACACCTTACAGATGATCTTCCCTTCACTGGTGTATTCAGCACTACCAAGGATTCAGCCCAATTAACTTCCACATGAAAGTTATAGATTACATGACATGGAAGTGAAGCTATTTATATAAAGTGCCTTTTAAAAAAAACCCAAAACAGAAAACAAACAACACTAAAAGGAAGCCTTTACTAGTTTGCTTTTATGCACAATTAAGACAGTCTCAAAAACCTAGCGATGCAATCTATTTAGTAATTTTTAAACTGTATTTGTCAGTATCTGCACATATCATCTACTAAGCAAAAACCCTGCACAGGACAATGCATCCAGATCTTTAAGGTCAAGGAAACTCTCATACAAACAATAGCCTGGATATATTTTTGAAGTGATCAGTCTTTTAATAAACATTTGTGTCAACCACAAAAAAAAATCAGAATATAAATCTCTTCATCTGTCTGAAGAAGAACAAGTCGAGATATTTTCCAGTATCTTCATTTGAATAGGGATGGAAAGCATGCCAAATGCCCACGAGGCTCTTTATCTGGCCTAAACTGTCTTTCCAAGTAGTCCTGTCTACAGTCAAACACTTCCATTGAGCAGGGTCAACTCATAACCACATTGCTGATTTGCCTTAGTGTGGAAAGGAACACTGCCACACAGCTGCTGGGATTCAGCAGGGGCTAGTTTCGTATTAAACCCAGCTGCGTTTAACTGCACACTCCTGCAGGCGGGCAGTCCCACTTAAACCCAGTTCTCCTTATGCTCGATCTGTGTAACTGGAGGCCAAGATAGGTTAACAGCTGAACCTACTGCACAGCCCACCGAAAAGTTTTCCAGTCAGTAAGCTCTTTCACCTAGCTTACTCTGTAATGGTACAGTCTCTACACCTAACAGAAGGAAGAGAAATGAATGAACAAGTGCAGTCAGTACAGCCAGCCCTTTCAGAGGCAGCCCGCACTTACATCAGCGTTAAATGTAGCAGAAAACGCACCCTGATTTACTGATGGTGGAGAATACAACCAAAAAAAGCAAGCCAAGACAGCTCGTCGATGATGTGAATGAGAGGAGATAAGAAGTATAGTAGCATTCCAGAATAGCACAGCTGCTGTGACATGAATGAATTGAGGTGGAGATTGTAGGGGGTGGAGTGAAGGTGCACATGCAGTAGAGAACCCAAATCCTGATGTGCTCAGATACTGCTGTAGAAATGCACGTGGGAGGAAAAAGCCATATCCCAGAACAGCTCAGCTACTGTTGTACTGGCAAGCAGAGAGAAGGGGAGAGAAAAGCACCATCTGGCAGAGCCCTACTGGTGCTGTTTCCAACCAATTTAGTATAGCAGTTCACATACAAACGAGAGAACAGAAATACTATCTCTGTATTGTCTGTCCCCTTCAAGAAGGGAGGATAGCCAATCCCAGAAGTTGATCTAACTGGACATAGTAAGAGGTTTCTTCAGCATTGTCCAAAGTCTCAGTCAAACCCCTTCATTCACATGAATACTGTTACTCATTTTGGTATTATTGTACCTCAGTATAGACTTACAGAACCTCCATCTCTCTGCCTGGGACTGCAATAATTAAGATTAATATATTTTTCAGACTCCATGTCCAGCTTCTATGAATGCTATGAGGGTTATGCGATTACTCTGAACTAGAGCTCAGTGGTGGATAAAAATAATAAATATGTCAAACCTAAAATTTGAGAGTTCCATAGTAAGTGCTATCTAAAAATACGTAGCCTAAACCCATAATTTTTAGTTTTAAATACACATACTTACTTTAGAAAGCCCTGTTTATGTTTCTTGCTCTCATAATTTCCATAGACTATTTGTAGAA
Organism: Anarhynchus alexandrinus; assembly: GCA_008711295.1. Lineage (NCBI taxonomy): Eukaryota > Metazoa > Chordata > Aves > Charadriiformes > Charadriidae > Anarhynchus > Anarhynchus alexandrinus. The sequence goes on from VUYV01000012.1 coordinate 7,699,444, forward strand.
GCAGACTTGCCAGTGTGATCAGCTTGGCATCAGGTGATGTATAGAAACCTTTCAGTAAATTATATCTGGCTTCATCAAAAAGAATAAGAATAGCCAATGGATCCTCAATCTGTTGAAAAGATTTAAATAATATGATTTCTTCGTAAAAGAAAATCACCTTAGAAAATATAAATACAATTTCTCACCCATTCAGAGACAGAAGACAAAGGTGTGATCCTGACTGAAGTGTACATTTTAGTAATGCTTTGTAATAGAAAAAATGACATATTTTCATTGACTTAATTCAACACTTCACTGATCTAACGCATTTACAAATTAAAGGTGACTAGCATACCATGCCCAATCAAAAGATTCACAGAAATACTGACATCTGTGGGGGTTTTTTTACCCATGAATCCATCTTGAATAATATGTTTGAATAATCCCATTGAAATTGACCACTTAAATATCTGAAAAATCACAGCAGAAGGAAGAGAAAGAAAATTGGGCAGGTTGTTTTTAGCTGTATGACAGACAGATGGAGACTGAGGCACACAGACTTATGATAAACCAGACAGCTGGGAAGGTAAGAAAGAAAAAGAGAAGAGAGAGAGGGCAGGTAGGCAAGAGGGAAGGAGGAACCTGAAGACTCAATCTATTACAGAAAACGAGAAGAGTGGTCTGCTTTAAATAAGTTTGGAAATTACTACAGTCATTAAACACTGAGCGTTGATGGTCAAAGTGTTCTAACTCTGACCATGATTTCATGCTATCACTTCCAAGTGCAGACCTTTTTTTCAATTTCCAGTGGAAGTCTCACATCTCTTCTCAGGAAAAGCTGTGAAGTTTCCCTTTGAGGATCCAAGTTTGTCAGTTCAGTGAATATTTCAGGCCAATCTCGAATATGTTGCAAAGGCTTATGATATGGCTTCAGTTGGAGGCCTGAAAAATAACAGGGTTTTTTTTTATAAATAAACAAACAGAATAACCCAGCACCCGCGCACACACACACATATATATGATTAGATGCTTCATCAAAACGAGAGTATCTGAAACTGACTCATTAACAAACATTTTTCCCTATGTTTTCTAAACTGCTGTATATAAAAGGTTTGGAAAATATGGATTTATTGACAAAACTCTCAGCAACAATTCACTAAATGCACTAGTGATGAACCTTTGTTATTTTCAGCTTCTCAAGAGTGAAGTGGTATTTAAAAATTTAATGGAATACCAAGACAGACCTTAAAACCACAATAATAAAACATTACAGACTGTTGTCTCAATTACTATGGGAGAAATAAAAAGTCCAATAATCTTATTTCTGAGAGAAAAATACAGATATAGCTTATAAGTGTATTTGCCGTTTTTTATATATATAAACCATAATCTTTTCAGAACAGAAATTATTTTTTTAATCTGTAAAATGTCTTGATTCTTAACAGGCTAAAGTCACGTTCTCCTGTTTATGTGAGAGCTGAGACATTAATACAGAGCTTTCAACTACAGCCCTACTATGTACTAGAGTACACACCTTCAGTTATGCTCATTTCATTACCCTGCATGCCCTCGTGATTATTGCTTGGCTGTTTTCTAGTAGGGAGGAACAAGAAGGCTGTATCTGCCTCATCCTCACTGCTCTGGCTTTTACGTTGTGACATTTCATGTTATATGAAAAACTTCAAAGGACATGTTATAGTGCAACATCTTTTCACTGAAAATAATCTGTTCACTCAACTTACCCACCTTACATTCAAACACAGAAAAACTACAAACGAGAAAACTATGGTCTTCACAGTTGTACACAAACTGCAAGAAATGCATTTTATAATGAAACTTGTCCATTGGTTGTTTGAAGCTGTAAGTCAGAAGCTGACTCATTTTCAAACTTAGGCGAAATATCTATAGAATTACTTGTTTTTAAAAAACAATCTATCAGTGAGCTCTTCCCCTCAAATGCAAGGGTAATATTTCAATTATTTGAGTAAAACATGATGTACATATTTAGAAAAGGCACAAGCAGCAAGAATTCAATACTCAAACACTTCTTTTTCTTCCAGACATTAACATCTATGTTTAACTGAGGGTTACAGTAGTCACACGGCAAAAGGCGTGACACTGGGAGAAAAAGATTAAAAAGATTAAAAAGAATGAAGAAAATATTTCCTGCAATATTTATAGATAATAAAAAAAAGTAGTCACACAGCAAATGGCATGACACTGGGAGAAAAAGATTAAAAAGATTAAAAAGAATGAAGAAAATATTTCCTGCAATATTTATAGATAATAAAAAAGTGACAATGCCACTCTAGTGGATGATTCAAAATAGCAAATAAAATTTTAAGTGCAAGGCTTCTGTGTTAATGGTACTATCAACACAGTATCCTACCAGACCTGAACTGCGCTTTGTAAATCCATTATAATGCGTCCCATAGCTATTTTGTTGCAGCAGTACTGTTTAGCGTGTTTTCTGACAAATGCAATCACAATCATTGACTCTTTTGTGGTTCTATTTTTTTTTGCTACGTATCTCAAACTACAACTACAATATACTTTTTATTTAGATCAGAAATACCAAAAAATACAGCAAATGTAATAAAGACATTTTGCATCAGAATTCCTTCCCACTAAATATATCTGAAAACTTGTTTATCAAAAGTAATTTTGGTGCAAAATACATGAAAATTCATATGATAAAAGGACCTCATAAAAAAAAATTAATCTGCTTTACTTTAATTACCAGTTTTAAATAGATTAAACATTGGTAAAAAGAACTAAGTGCATCCAATTTCAGGTACTCTGGGAAGAAAAATACCACTACAATCAGGGTAAGTTTGCAGTAAGGACCATGACAGCAAAGGTGCCCTGTAAGAGAAAGGCAATCTGGACTCGTCTCATCTTGCTAGATGAAATACGTTCTAGATGCCATGGCGATACAGGGTCAGACCTACTGGAGGTATCAAAATGATAGCTGAAGTGGAGAAGCTCTCTGTAGCTCTGAAAGCACAGTTTGGAGACATCAGACTGTAAAGGGTGGGAGTTGATATATTGGAGGAAAGCTTAAGCAGAGGAAATAGAAAAATTTGAAAAACGGAAAAATGGTTTCACTCCCTATACATAAGATCTAAAGAATGAGACCTACAGGGATTACACAGTCTCTGGCAGGGGCAAAGTGTATTAACAGACAGTGCAGATACAAATTAATTCCTAAAGGATGGCTTTTACAAGCTGATAGAAATAAGTTAATATAGAACTGTCAGAAAGCATGTTTCCTATTTTCCTAAGAAAATACTGTTTTTTCTAAAGACAAGCAGAAATAAAAAAAACTATGATAAACTCTCAAGTATAATGAACTTCCTTGTTACTTACTGAGGTTCTCAGAACAGATCCAGATAGTGAAGTACTGCTGAGTTTCTTGAGACAAACGCATCCCCTCCATTATCTGCTGTACAGTAGTATTGTTTCCATGTTTCAACTCAACAGAGCGATATGACCCATCCATACGATAAATTCGTGCCTTTTCATACTACATAAAAATTTAAACATATTAAACAAAGAACTTGTTAAAATTGTTTCTCTTGGTGCTTCTGAAGAGGAAAGCAATTTTACCATAATTCAGCAACATCCATACTGTTGAGAAAAAGAACATTGCACAACTCCTGCATATTTACCATTTATCTACTATTCTATTATTCTATTATTAACCTACTATTTAGGTCCTATGCAAGTTCTTATACCGTGCTTCGTACCACAGTAACTCCAAGAAAGATCTTACTGATATTTTGAGGACTTCACTTCTGTTGAACTCAAAGGTAAGCAGGCATTTAAAAGTTTTCTGAGGGATTTGGGCTCAACTGCCTATGCATACGTTAAAATGTCCACCTCACTATTACTGACAGGCTATGTATTATTCTGTTCATTAATCTATACAAAAAATACCTTTTTTTCAGAGGGAAGCACCACCCTTTACACAGACCCAAGTACAATAAGAATACAGTCTCACAAAGATCTTTTAGCACTTCTGTATTACTAAAAATAAATCATTTTCCCCTTCAGAAGTCCCATAGCTTTCACTGAATTGCACATGGGCCCAGATTATGCCTCCTGAAAGACGTACTTAAATGTAAATCAGGTGCTTAAAGCATATACACACAAGTCATAAATCAATTAAACTTCTTGTTTTCATCTAACAGGTTAAATGTTTCATTTGCTTAAATAAAAGGTTGCAGGAATTTGTTATTTCTCTTCTTCAAATCTACTTAGTCATCAAGAACTGAGACTAGTCATCAAGAACTGAGACATCAATCCTAAAAGATTCTGAAAAAGAAAAAAATGAATGCCTTGGAAAATGACAACTGACTGAAAATGAGGCTGGAATGGAAAACATCAGTCTATTTTTGCTGCGGTAGTCACTGTGACTCCTATTGCAGTAACTTCTATATTTTTTTTTTATTTTAATGTATTAATTCAATGGTAATAAGCGACAACATAGTATCACCTATTACGCTGTGAAATCTACTTAAAGTGTGTGCATTAGTCTTTTAGAGCCATTAGACACACACGTGCCATTTGATCAACTGCATAATAATATCACTAAAATAAAGGAGGTCAATTCCTTCATTAATTATTTTGGAAGATTCATTCATATAGGGTGAAATGAACATAATTTAAAACATCTTGAAAAACTGACAGGTTTACTGCCACCTACCTACAGAGATACAAGTTGCAACTGAAGTCAAAGAAAAGAAACAAGTGGTTTTATTTCATTGGCTAATTTTAAATCTACTTCACGACTACAGAAATTGCATCGTAAATTTTGTTTACTATCTTGGCTAGATCTCCACTGACTGCTAAGGAAGCCTACACTGATGTAAAGCCTATTTTGTAGAAGCCTACATTTAGCAAGCTGAATGTTCCTGCTTATCCACATATAAGATGACAATGCATAAAGCAAGGAGACATAAAATGGGTAGCTGATGGGATGCTCCTACAAGTAAATCAAAACATCATTTGACATCTGACAAGTATTTCTTGAGCAATAAATATAGACAGAAACATTTAGAGACAAAATGTCAGTTTGTCAATAGTTACACCAAGAATTTCAGTATACTGCACATTTCCAATGACAGCTGTGAGCCTAGCTCTTCTACAAATTTATGTGTAAATTAAATATAAACTTTAAACTACTTAGAAAATAAACTCGTACAGGTTTATTTATGGCTTCCTTCAGTAGTTTTGCAGTTTCTTCCCACTCATTTTGTTTGTTCTCTTCACAGACATTCAATGGAGATCTTCCTTGTTGATCAGTAATGTGCTACAAACATAAACAGGAACACTGATAATACATTGTTTTCACTGGAGACAGGTAAACATTTATGCATTTTTTGAGATAATTAAAATCCTTGATCCTAGGGTTCAAACATTTAATTGATATATATAACAGGAAAAGTAGAGGTAATGTAAAATATTTAACCATTTTTAGTAATCTCTCAACAGGATCATTGTGTTTACACATTATGATCTGGACACAAAATATTTCACACACAAGATAGAAACTGTTGCTAAAATTGTTATTTCTATACACAAACAGAACTTACTCTGTCAATTTCTGGATGATTTAGTAGAATTTGTACTATTTCAGCATGCCCACCTCCAGCAGCAAAATGAAGAGGAGAGCTAAGTTGGCCATTCAAAAGATTTGGATTGCATTTCCCTTTCTCCAACAGCATTCGAGTGGCTTCAACTTTTCCATACCTGCAGACAGGTTTAAAGCAGAACAAACATAGAAAATGTAAAATAAAATCTTTTTTCAGATAGTCCTAAATATGGAAAAGTGTATTTCCATGCTTAAGAGTTTTTAGCTTTGAAATGACACCAAAGACAATGGAGTATTAATAAGTCTGTAGAAATTAGTATCAGTTTGGCACTTCTTTGGTAACTATTGGTGTAGTAACCATTTGTTGGATTAATTATAGACAAACTGAACCCTGCTTTAAACTAGCTAATTTTGGGTAGCTGTAGCAATTCAGTCATGGAAAAACAGAGTTCAGCCTTGTCTGAAAAAAAAAAAAAAAAAAATCTGTGTGAGAATCAAAGTAAAGCTTCTGATTGTCACGCAGATGGATCCCAAGTACTCTTAAGCCTCGTGCTCATAACTAGTAAATCTTGTGTATACTGTTTATGCAAACTTTCTGACAAACACTAAAAATCAGATTTTTTTTTTAATATCTAAATTTGATTTTCATGTTATTCATATCATCAAACACTACTATATACACAGAAGTCTAACTTGCATAAAGAGAAAACAAAAGCATTTTTACAACAACTGAGGAAAGCTCTCAAGCACTTACAGATTAAATCATAACAGAGTTATAGTCAGACAAGTTGACCTCTATAGATCACTTAATCCACCTTCCCACTTAAAACCTGACTATCACCAAAACGTGCTCAGGTCAGCTATTATTGTGCTGTAGAACTGCTTACAGCCTTTAACCAACAAAGACTGTAAAAGTTACCACACTAAACTAGACCCAGTGTCTCCAACAGAAATTAGAACAGACGCTTCAGGACAGATACAAGAGGCAATAGATAAGTGTTTGATGATACAATCTCCACACCTGGTCTCCTCTGAAACCATTCAGATTGAAATTATCTCAAAACCTGAAGCAATCTTTCTCTTCAGAAGGTTAACGCTAACATATATTAGAGTCAAAGTGTAAAATGGCTAGAGTTTTTTTTATTTATCATTTTTGAGTCTATATGATAAATTACATAAATTATTAGCGCTAAAGAATCATGATAGCAAGAATGCATTTGATTGGCAAAACTATATTCATCTGACTCACCAGCATGCATAATGGATAGGTGCCCAGTGGTCACTATCTAACTGATTAACAGAAAACTTTTTATCCAGAAGGTGGCTTAGTAAATCAGAGTCGCCTTCACAAGCGCTGCGGTGAAGAGGGAAATCATCTACCCACTGGTGTTCCCTATGAATTAAAAGAGGAAACAGGAGGAAAACACAATTCATAAATATTTCAATAGTTGAGAACATCAACTTTTCTTTAATTACTAACATAGCACTAACTGTAGATCTACGTGAAGAATAAAAATGCTTATGCATCTAAAACGTGCCAGTATTCACACAACTAGTATTTTCATCGTGCAGTAGTCAAGCCACAACTGTATTCATTATGCTAAGAAATACATCCCTAATGTTTATAATTTAAACCTTTCTTGATCTGTCCCTTACTGTGTTTCAGTACTTATAAATTTCAAATAGAGTTTTTTTAAAATATGTATTTATATAGTAAAGTCCTAAAGTTCATAGGAATCTCATTCTGACGAAGTCTACCAAGTACTACTGTAATATAACAAAACGTTAATGAAAAAGAAATGTAACATAATACTTGTCCTCTGTGACACTGCTCATGCTACGTTGCCACTTTTCTCTTTTAGGAATCTGAATCTTTGAGTAGTCTGGAGCTCCAAGGCCAAAGTACGGATTTATTACCACTTTGTCAACCTGTGAAGACATAATTTAAATACAACTGAAAACATATCTTACTGAGATATGGCTAAACAATCCCCCATCCAGGCTGGGTATTCTCTTAAGTTATGATAGTAATATTTTATAACTAAAGACAATGGTGTTCAAATGCGAGGATTTGAAAACCATTTAGCAGTAAGTGTGCAATAAAGAAATCTGATTATATTAAACATAAAGCACACGCATATCAAATAATTGAATGAATTGTAAAATGAAAATGTATTTAAGTTCCACAAATATAAAATGAAAGTATAGTTCTTACCCTATTGGTATACTGAAGGTCAGATCCAAACAAAGGATTATAGATGCACATATCTGCTTTCTCCAATGCCAGCATTTTACTCTTTATTTCCAGGGCAGTATAACCCATGTGTAACGAGCTCTCTGTTTGGCCAGGTTCTATAGCATAGGCAGGGTTTATTACATTTGTTTTAATTCTCTCAAGAGGAGATGGTCTGAACAAAGCTGGGATGGAGTGAGACTGGGTGTGCCGTTCATCCAACCACCTGCAGAAGACAATGGGCAAGTAATTCATTTTCAGGTAGAAAAGGACTATTTTGGTCGTGCCTGTCCATTATTTTGTTTGATTAAGGGTTGCATGTATGATCATCACACATTTTAATTAAAAAAAAATAATTTATTTATTGGCGCAGCCAATGTTATAGCACTAAATTGATCCCCAAACGTGAATTTTTTTCACCAAATACAGTTAAGCAAATGTATTTGCTCAAACACATTTCCTGCGGATGCAAACTCTCAAAGAAAAGGAAATTATAAGCTAAGGTAAGAGTAACATTGGTTATAACCAAAACACTTAACCACACCAGCATGTCACTGTTTTGTTTACTTTCAGTTTATCAGTATCACTACTCTCAACATACAAATTTTGAAACTTAAAGCAGTTTTTTTAAGGTTGAGTTTCAATATCTGTGCTGACTTAAGCCTTCTAACTCATGTGTTTCATTAGGGAGAGATGGGAAAAGGAAAAAGAACACAGAAGGTCCAGTTTCCAAACTCCTAAGTCTCTTTCACATAGGCTACCACCTGCCTTCTCACAAAGCTGTGCTGAAGGTTATTCTCTTCTAAGTGTACTCGTACTGACAGTACAGAAGGGCTTGAGGGCCCTGTTACTCTGAGCTACTGGGGAAAGACAGCACTGTACACCTGCTACATTTTTTCCTGCCACATATGCAATATAACACAGGGCACAGGACAAGTTATTAATTTCAATTTTTGGATAAATATATTTTCACTGAATTGCTAAATTATTTTAGTATTATGTAGAACGGGGCACATTTTAACTAAGGGTCTAAAGCCAGGTTTGCGTTTAGATTTCTGCGTGTACTTTCTCACAAGCTTGAGATAAACATGTACTTTGCTGGAATACAATAAATTCCATTTAGTGATTTAGCCTGGAAATATACAAGAAAGAGAAGGACATGCTTTGGAAAGCTAGACCCACTGACAGACCACTTGGATCTTGTCTGTCCCAGAACCATGTGTAAGGATGGCAGAACACGGATTTTTAAATCCCAGATCCAAGCTATTGTGTGCTGCAAAAGCTGTATATTCCCTTCACTTATTCATGGTCCTCCTGGGAAGGACAACTGTAAAATTGTGGTCATTGTGCTATAAATACCCTCTTTCCTCTCTGAGGTATTTTCAGGCATTTTGTCTAAGCAGCCGGTAGATAAATTAGTTATGGTAGTTTGAATTTTTGAGAAGTATTGTTTCAGATTACATATGTAATCAATATAAACTATTTTCTATTATACTTCAAAGGCTTCTCTCACAATTGTAAGGCTCGTAACATATTTTAAGCAGAGTTCAGAGTCTGAGGGCATTCATTAAGCAGCAAATAACTATATAATGGCACATGGAAATATCACGACTCTACTAATAAAACGTAAAAATCCTACACACAGGCAATAGCCTGTAACTTACAATTTTTCATGTTAGCCAAGAGTTTCAGCTAACTTTATGAATGCAAATAAGTCCATACATGAGTACGTCTGGTATTTCCTTGCTAAGGGTAAAAAAGACCAAAAAACTGCTTGCGTATTCAATTTTCAAACTACTATAAATCTGGCTAAACAACTAATCAACTTTCTGAAAGTTTATTCCCTACTGCAAATAAATTTGTATGGTTGGGGAAGATGCACTCCCTTTCTAAAGGGAGATTTAATTTACATGCAAATCTTAATGGTATACGATGAATAGGATATTTTTACTACACTGGCAAATACTATGAAAGATAGCACTTATGTCACTTGTAGATTAATCATTAGTATTTTATATGATTTTGCAAAACATTCACTGTGAGCAAGAACTTCCAAAAAGCCACTTGATTTAGATAAGCACACCATTCTTGAGTTTACAAAAAGATCTTTAGAAAGATTGAGAAATCTGTTGTCAATGTTTCAGTTTCTGATAAACATGAAGAAAGTAACACGATATCACAACAATTTTCTTCTTAATCACAAGAATGCTATAAAAACTATGTGCTACATCTACAAATCATCTTGCTTAACTTCTATTTTAATGTATTTTTACTGATGGTATTTCTTACTTATCCAAGGCAATTAACATTCTTGCAGTAAGCGTAGCAAAATGGGTGCTGGATTCACTGCAGACTCTCATGATGTCTTGTAAACAGTAGAACACAGGGCATCCAGGACTGTATGCATATTTTGTATTATCTAAAAAGGAAACATACTCTGAAGTTTCCCCAAAAGCACACAGGCATTTACTTCAGGCGTTTTTAAAAAATACTTTCCTGACGAGCAATTTACTTCGCCTTCTAAAGACTTTTTTCAGCATTCCTTATTAAAACAAAACTGTTTACAGACTTCAATAAGCATTCTTCTCTAAGAACACTGAACTGAATAGGATGTCTTACTTACACTTGCATTCAGTAAATATTATAGAAGTTAATGCATATGTTTTGAAATATAATCAAGTGCACAAATACAGCTTAAACCAAAAATGTGCTATCATTACAGAAACAAAGGCAATACATTAAACCCAAGATTTTTTCCTTAATTTTAAGTAACTTTTTCAATTTCTAAAGTATTCAGAGAGAGGTTTCCACCTGAATGCACTTTTTAATGTTTAAATACAGAAAAAGCCATATAGCATATTCATAAAATTTTTTAATAAGCTCTCAACTGGACTTCTGCTAAAATGGGTGCAACTTCAGAAATTATGCTCAACGTTACCTTTCACAACAGTTGGAACAATGTAAAGTGATGCCTCCTGGCCTGCCTTCTCTCCATCAAGAGGAAACTTCTTCATTAACACTACACGCTTTCCTAGCACAGTATTAAAAAAAAACAAAACAAAAAAAATCAATCTAGAGTTGGCTATCTGAAAGCTTACCAGACTCAATCTTCCTAATTTCTAGGAAGAAAAAATTATCATTATTCTGAGCTATAATCTAAAGCAAGCTAAGAAAATCTGAATACATATGAAAAAATACAGAACATAAATATGTATATAGCCATTAACATGAAAAATGACATGACTGTACCCCTTTTTTCATAGCAACTTTCCTATATCCCTGATTTTTTGTAGCATTCATGCCCAAGCCACATATCTTTAAGTTAAACAATATTCTTTTTGAAACGGGAAAGCACAGCTGCATGCTATATTCCATGTAAGGGTGAATGCTTTTTTCATATAGTGGTATGAAAGTATTTTCCATATTATCCTCCCTTCCACCCTTACAGAATTTAGCATTTTGTTTGCTTTTCTGACCTCAGCTGCATATTTTAGCAGTGGCCACACTAAGCTGTGCACATTAATGCTTGGGCCCTCCGTGAGTCAGTTTAAAACTCTCTGAACTGCGTGAGAAACAGACAGGTTTCGCTTTTACTAGGTATTCCTCAGTATGTATTAATGCTATTATGTTATTTCATGTTTGCTGCTCAGCTAGATTTGTTAAATCCACTCAACTCCAGTTATTGCCACCCTCAACATTTTACCATGCACCAAGCTATTCCTTTTCTAAATTGTTAGCACCGCATTGTCTTGTCTGCACTGACAACCTTCCCAGTATAACCTTACTTACAAAGCAGAGATGAGGTACATAGCAAAAAAAAAAAGTGCTTTAGTCAGTATAGTTCATACCAATCTGAAACTGAAATATGCTGGCTAAACAAATTTTTGTCAGCACAAGTGTGAGGTTGTTTGCTAGATCAACAATGCAACAACAATGGAAAAGAAAATGTACTAATCAAATTACATCTGTAAGCAATAGTTAAGCCAGAAATATTTTCATGTAGATACTGTCTACTGAGCAATGATGACTCTGAAACAGACTTTAGAAGCAATCAAGTCACTAGTTCAAGTCAAGTTTTAGCTGAAATTAAGGATAAAAAAGCCACTTCAACCTGGTTTACCAGAAGTTTAGCTATAAATCTCAATTTGAGGTGAAGTAGTAGTACAGACAGGCAAAGTTTCACTTAATAAAGTGCTTTTAGTAAGCATTTTATACAGTTGGAAGGCAAAAGGAAACAAAGGTAAATTAAAGGTTTTAGCTGTATACTTGGCTTAGGTTTTTTTGATGAACCTCAAAACATACCTTCTTTTTTTAAACTAATTTCACGCTTTTCTACAACCTTTCCATGCCCATTTAATTTAAAACATATTTTTACAGAGCTATCAACAATAAATCAGATTAAAATCTTTTTACCTTTAATACCCTGATTGGCTGGTGAAATTGGTTTGGTGGCCTCTAATACATAATCCAAGATGCTCTGGGTTATCTCGGTGCCTCCCTGCAGTTTAGTTTCCAGCAAAACTTTCTTTCTTTTTTTCTTTTGGCCTTCAATGGGAACTTCAAGCAACAAAATCTTTCAAACAACAATGAAACCAAAGGAGTTTAATCACAACTGAAACAGGCGCAGAACTTTTCTCTTTTTTTTTTTGGCATTTATTGTACCACTGTAAAAGCAGTAACAAAATTCATGAAGCATTGAATGTGGAGGAGCAGGATGGCAAAGTCAGAATGATCTCCATAACAGTAAGGTTAAAGAGAAAAGGACAAGGCTGCACAAGACAAAGTAGCCCACAGGGCAAAAGGCCCTGAAATGAAATGAAACAGAAACATATTACAAAACCTTAAAGTGTTCAAATACCATAAGGATGGGTCAATGCATAGCAAGTATATGACATACAGATATTATTTAAGCAACCTTATTGTCAGATTTTCTCTTCTGCTGTGTTATTATATATTTATGATAACTTATTTTTCTAAATAAATAAATAAATATAAATAAAAGAGTTTTACTTCATAGGATTTAGCTCGATACTCCCGAGAATTCAGGCTAGCAGTATTTTTTGGACGAATCACAGCAACATATGCATCTCCAATGTTTTCTGGGTTTCCCATCTCTCCTCCTTATTTTATCACTGGAAACAATGAATAAACAGGAAGTAAAGGTTCAGTTGAAAAAAAGAAAAAACAATCCAACGGCACGCTAAACTTCAGGATGCAGTAATTATATCCAGTGATTCTGTGCATTATTTATTTACTGTTCTTCAGCTGGAGAAATACCAATGGCTGATGTAATTCTGCTTCCTTTTCATGAAAGGGGAAAATCCCATATCACATAGATTTAATACAAATAATCTTGTTCTCTAACCCCCTTCTAAAATAAAAATAACGCATATTTTTTTCCACTTTGCAACTATCTTCCCATTTTGCAAGCCAGACAAAAAGCCAAAGAATTTTAGGACTCTGAAAAATATATAAAATTAAAAAAGAAAACCATTCTGAAGTGACAAGCACAGTAATTCTTAAAATGTGCTATGACAAAGTACTGCATTTCCATGAGTTCCACAGGGGTTTGAAGAAAATACCTGATTTTCCTTCCCCTGCCCCTGGAAGTAGAACACAGTCTTGCCTACAGCCCAAGTAACAAAGCTTGTAAAAATAAACTATAACATGGATTCATTACTTAGTTTTACTCCAATGGGGCTGCAAACTGGTGCATAATTCCCTCAAACACAGAGCTTCTGAAAGGAATACGTCTTCGGTTTTTGCAAAAAGTGGAAAGAGATTTTTAAATTTAAAACTTCGATTACCCTTCTGTTTAACCCGAAGTGACAATTCCTATAATCACAACATTTTATGAAAATTATAGGGAAAACCACCTAAGGCTAAATCACTTCACATATCAGATTTGAGAAAGGTGGTCATGTCTGGCCATTAGCACCTTCCAGCTGATCATTTTCTTCATCTGCAAATGAACCCCCTTTCATTCCATATCATCAGCAAGCACATGCTTTTTGCAGATTAATCCCTCCACAAAGATTTTTAGCGTTACTGTTTCTAGCTTCTTCACCTCTTCTAGGAGAAATGGAGATCTTCAGATTCCCATGCCCTTAATCCAGTATTTTTCCTGGGATCAGACTACCTGAAAACACATTAAAAAACCCCAACATAAATAACAGCATGCATATTTTCACCTTCGGTTAAGATAAATACATTAGGTAGATTATTTAATGGTGGTACTTGAACAGTAATATCTGAATAGAAAGATCTATTGATTTGCATTACAGTAGCACTGAGAAACATTAAATAAGGAACATGCTGACTTGTGAGAGCTCATATGTTGGGATGTTCTGAAAGGAACAAGAAGCAACCATCCCTTATGGGCAGTTGGGAAAGGGACACTCCCTGGCTTTTCTTATATGTACTGGGATGTACTGGGTTTGGGTCACAGGCTTGTGTGGAGGGAACCTGCACCGGCAGGGCTGGGCCACCTGGGTGGCAGGCGGTGGGGCAGGTGAATAAGCAGTGGGTGAACTCCCTCTGCCAGTGCTCTGCACTAAATCCAGGGTGGGGTGAGGATGTCTGGGACACAGACAGCCCCCAGAGCTGCGACGTGACTCCAGAAAACACCAACAGAGAACGAAGAAGGGTGGGGTTGTGAAGATGTGACAATAAAGACGACAAGGCACCACCAGCGAACCGACCCTGACCAAATCCAGGCGCCAACAACCCGTCCCCGTCCCAACGGACGCAGGTCGAGAGAAGGTACCTCAGACGGGCTTCTCCCAGAGCCGCCGGCCCCCATCCCCACCCCCGCCCGCCGGCCCCCGCAGCAGCCCGGGACCCGCCGGCAGGAGGCAGAGGCGGCTCCCACCACCCCCGTGGGGGCACGGGGCCACGCCATCCCCCGGGGGGAGGCCGCCGTGCCCGCCCCGCCGAGCGCAGGCCCCGCACAGGGAGCCGCGACGGCCTCGGCCTCCCCCGCCCCGCTTCCTCGCCTCGGCACGGCGAGACCGCCGCCACGGAGGGAGCCGGCCGCCGGCAGAGGAGCACGACGGGCGGGAAGCGGCCCCGCGCTTCCACTACCTCCCGCTCCGGCGGCAGCCACCCCGCCGCTCCGCGCCTCACGGCCGGGAAACGGCCCCCGAAGTTTTCCCGGTCGCGCCCTGGAGCCGGCCGGGCACAGGGCCCCCGGAGCGGGGCTCACGCCGCAGTCCCGCGGAGCGGGAACGGCTCTCACATCCTCAGGACCGCCCTTGCCTTCCTCGGTGGTGCCGGCCGCCGCCTCCCCCGCCGCATCCTCCCGCCGCGCCCGGCGCCCAGGCCCCGCGCCCGAGACGCGTCCCGTCCCGCTCCGCCCCGTCCCCGCCCCGCTCCCTCCCCCGGCTTCGGCGGATCCGCTTCCCGTCGGAGCCCCGCGGGCCTCGGCTGCCGATGAGTTTCCGGGTCGGCGGCCTGAACTTCTGCCGCTGCCGCCGCCGGTTGTTGACCGGGGGCGGAGAAAGAGGGAGAGAGACCGGGCTGCGGGCCAGGCCGGGAGCATGAGGCGCTGCCGGCAGGCAGGGAGGCGCTGAGGTGAAGCGGCCGCCCGGCCCCGCGGAGCGCCGCCGGCAGCTGTCAGCGCCGTCAGGAGCCGCCGCCGAACAAAGGGGACAACGAGGCGGCGGCAGCCGCAACGCCCTGCCTGCGCGGAGGGAGTCTCGCCGCCGGGCGGGCACTCCCCACCGCTTCAGCCGCCGAGTGACGGCCCCGGCTGCCCGCGGGCCGGAGCTCCGGGGGAGCGGGCACTCCAGAGGGCGCCGTATCCGGAGCGGAGCGGGGGAGAGGAGCGATCGCTGAGCAAATGGAGGCGCTGGGCGGCGGGCGCGAAGGCGCGGGGAAGGGCCGGGGAGAGCCCCTGTGAGGAGCCGGTGAGTGCCCCGCGGCGCTGGCGGCCATCCCCGGCGCCGCCTGGGGAGGCTCGGGCGGGGTCCGCGGGGCTGCGAGGGGGCGAGACGAGACGAGACGAGACGAGTCCGGCCGCGGGCGCAGCCGGGAGACTTTGCACATCTGGGCGTCGGCAGCCCGTCGCATCGCGGCTGGGGCGGGCCGGGAGGCGGCTCCGGGGGCGCCTCAGCTCCTCGGCGCCGTCGGCAAGCGAGGGGAGCGGAGGAGGCGGTGAGAGCGGCGGGTAGCGCCGGCGTGCGGAGGTAAACAAGCCGCAGGTGATCGAGGCTGGCCGTCCCCCGCCGCGCTGCCGGGGTGGGGACGGTCCCCGGCGACGCGGGCTCCGGTGGGCAGGGGGCTGTGGGGAAGCGTAATGGCGGGAGGCGGCGGGCCGCCGGGCTGGGTTGTTTATGGGTGTGTGGGGGAGAGAGGCCGCCTCCGGCCCAGGCTGTCGCCGGGCGCCGCACCCCGCGGTGACGGAGGGCGGGGGGGTAACCGGCCGGATGGGGGGCTCGGCGGCAGCTGCAGCCCCGCGGCGGTGGAGCTTCCTCGGCCGGGAGCGTCGGAAAGTTTGGAGCTGCCCGATGGCCTGGCTTGGGCCAGCTGCCGCTGTTGAGCCCCTGACCGCCCCGTTCGTAGGCTGGAAATCCTGCCTCGAAGGCAGAAGCGGGGGGGAGAAGCGCGAGTGGCCGGAGCCGGGAGCGTGTGCTGCTGGGTGAGCTGCGGCAGCGTAACCTGCCTTCCTTCCAGGCTGGGTAACGCCGTCCCCAGCAGTCTCTTGAATGAAATTGAACGCTCATGATCTCGTGGTTTGGTTGTCTTTTTTTTTTTTTTCTCCCCCTCAGAGAAAAATTTGAGTCTTGATACTGTAACAGTTTTATGTAAGTAGCAATACCGCTCTCCCAGGCGTGTCTAAACACATGCTGGAAATCGACCGACTTCTAAAAATGAAGAAGAACCTTAGTAATTTATGACTGTTCAGGCTGTCTTCTATTTACAGTTCAGATAGCGTGCAGAGGAAACGTGGAGTCACAAAAACACGTTCTGCAGAGTAAAGCGCTAAAACCGCAGCTTAAATTGTTTGCGTGGAGCCCTCCATCATTACTAACCATCGTTGATTGCGCTTTCTTTGAGTGCATTTCTGTGCTTACTAGTTCCAGAAATGGAGTTTTAGTTGTAGACATAACATCAGTAGGTGTACTGTGATTTAAGTGCATTCCCTACAGAGAGAGACCACTTTTGAGAGAATTATTAGCTGTAGAGGTTATCAGTGAGAAGAGACGGTGTCTTCCTTACACATACGGGTGTTTTAACCTTGCTTTTATCTCTTTGATTTTTAAATGCGAAGTGTGGTGGATTAATTCCGCTTTAATCTCTCTTGGGTGTAGAGGGAAAAACACTCTTCTTCCTTGAGGGGAAAAAAAAAAAAAAGACTTTAGTCGTATGGAAAGCAACAGCATTTTTCAGCTTCTAAGAACATGTGGCTTATTTAGTTGAGGTGTCTACACAGAAGTGAAGTGGTGGAATTTATAGCAACTTTTTTTAAAGTTTTTTTTTTTTTTTCTCCTGGACATCAAAAGATTAAATGGCTGTCCTTACAAATAAGAGACCAAATTACAGAAGAGACTTCTGGAAACTTTAATTCCAAGACTTTTTGTGATCCTATACTCAAGCAATTCCTTTTTTAACAAATTCCAGTTTAGTTCTTAAACAAAAGAATAAAATATTTTAATAATACAATATATTATTCCTGAATAAAAATATTATTAGAAATCTACTAAAAAACTAAACAATGTTGGTGGTGCCCTGTCTTCATGTATATGCATCAGCAGAATATTATGAATGAAAATTAATTATAAAAAAAAAGAAAAACAAAAAAAAAGAACAACAGTGGAACTATTATAATAATAATAGTCTCAGTAGCCAAAAGACAAAAATTAAGCAAGTAAGTTTGATGCAGTCCCTCTAATTTTTATTTGTGCCATGCATATCTAGATAGGACTAGGTAAGTACACGATCAGGCTTATTGAAAAAAACATGGTGTTTCTTATACATAGTTATATATTGTGTGTAAGTTTACACATGAACTTTTGTTCAATGGAACAACTATAAAAAAGGTTTTAGAAAAAGTCTTTGTTCACTATATAAGACCTTGTTAACACTATGGCGCATTTAGTCTGTCCTGAGCAGTTTCTCACCCACTGGTCTGTGACATCTCTGCTGTGGCTGATTAGCACTACATTGCTTTTTGTTTCAGTAATAGAGCTTTGTTTATTAATTGTTAACTAATTTGGCTAGCAGGGTTTGTGTTGATTTGTGGGTTTTTTTGTTTTTTTGGTTTTTTTTTTGTTGTTTTGTTTTTTTTTGTTGTTGTGTATGTGTGGTTTTGATGGTTTTTTGTTAATGTTGTTTGGGTGGTTTTGTTTTAGCTTTGCTGTTTAGATGTCATGTAGTTACTGTTACCTGACTAGTTAATGAACTTCACCTTGGAATCTGAAAACTTGAAGCTGCTCTCTGCAGTTGTCACTCTTTAAGTTTTGTCACCCTTGCTAAGGTGACTCATGCCAGTAAGAAAGAAAATTGAGAAGCTGGAGGTTACAAATACATGTGCTGAACCAGTTACATTTCTAATCACATTACTGTATTTGCATGATTGAAAATGATACACAGCAAAGAGAGGTCTGTTTTGCTTGAAGAGCAGCCCCATAGAAATTCTGAAATGTTCAAAATGACAGAGAAAGTTGTGTTTTCAACGCCATCAGCATCAGACGAGACTTTCACTGCTTTCTCTCCTTCCTCCCAAAATGCATGCCACATACTTTTCCATCTAGCGTTACTGAAATCGCACATGTGTGACAGCATTGTCTGTAGAGTTACTCATGTATTTTTTTTCTTGTTTGATTCTGTACTGACAAGGAAGAGGAGGGGCCAAAACTAATAGTCTAAAAGTAACTTTTATGTTGGTGTGTAAACTTGCACCTAGAAATCAATGTTTGCACACAGCCTGCAGTATGGTAACGTTATTCTTTGGCAGTAAGTTTGTGTAATTTAAATATTACATCATGACAACTGAGGCAGCATATTATTAATTACATATAAAATAGTACTTATGTGCAGGCATCTGTGTTGGAGAAAACTTTATTAAGTCTCTTGGGGATTTTCCCTACTTAAGGGAGTTTCCCAGTGGCTTGTGCTTACCGTTTTGATGTACCTGAAGAACTTGCAGTAGGCATGATACGGAGGATTCCCTATCCTCTCTCCACCTGGCTGAACACAGTGACTTAAGGGATAAGGGACAATAGCAACAGGTTCCTGCCCAGCACAGCAGGCGCGTCTCTCTGTGACTACCCCACCTTCCCAGGTGCCCTTGCATAATAGGTATGAGGCTCTGCAAGTGGAGCTGAACCATAACGAGGACGATGGTTCATCTAGCTTGGAGGTGTCACTGAGGTTAAGTAGGCCTACGCCCTGTGTCAAAACTGCTCCCATAAAGAGAAAAAGACGGGTCATCATCATAGGAGACTCCCTTCTGAAGGGAACAGGAAGGCCCAATATGCAGATCGGACCCACTTAGTGAAGTTGCTGCCTGCCTGGGGCCTGGGTTTTAACCCAGAGAAGCTTCCTACCCTGGTACAGCCCTCAGATTATTATCCATTATTGATTTTTTTCAAGTAGGCAGTGATGAAGTTGCAACAAGAAGTCTAACGGCAGTAGAGAGACTTCAGGGCCTTGGGATGACTGGTAAAGAGATCAGGAGCGCAGGTAGTGTTCTCCTCGATCCTTTCAGTTGCAGGGAATGATGAGGGAAGAAAACAGGAGGACCCAACAGATCAATACCTGGCTCCGAGCCTGGTGTCACTGTTAGAATTTTGGGGGTTTTGATCATGGGTTAGTTTACATCAGGCCTGCTGGCAACAAATGTGGTACACCTGTCTCAACGTGGGAAAAGTATCATTGCCCAGGAGTTAGCAAGGCTCATTGAAAGAGCTTTAAACTAGATTTGAAGGGGGAAAGGGATAAAACCAGGCTCGCTAGAGCTAGCCTGGGGGTGGGCAGGCCAATGTTTGAGGGATGGTGTGCTAGCGTGGTCCTTTGGTCTGCCGTCTCGGTGGAGGTAGGGGGTGGAGATCCATGCAGCAGCGAAGACACAAGGGTTATTGATGTATTAGAAACCACAGAAGTGCCTGAGAATGGTCATGTAGGAATTAGGGCTTTCCCCCTCAAAAAGGTGGCAGGATCAATAGCCTGACTGAAGTGCGTCTACACTAATGCATGCAGCATGGGCAACAAACAGGACGAGCTGGAAGCCATTGTGCAGCAGGAAAATAAATGATAAAAACCATAAAAACCATGATATAGTTGCCATCATGGAAACATGGTGGGATGACTTGCATAACTGGACAGCTGCAATGGATAGCTATAAACTCTTCAGAAGAGATAGGCCAGGAAGGAGAGGTGGTGGGGTAGCCCTGTATGTTAAAGAGTGTTTTGATTGTCTAGAGCTTAACGATGGTGATGATTGAGTGTTTATGGGTAAGAATCAGGGGGAAGGTCAACAAGACAGATATCACGGTGGAAATCTGTTATAGACTGGGCAACCAGGATCGAGGCAGATGAAATATTCTATAAGCAGCTGGGAGAATTCCCACAGTTGCTAGCCCTTGTTCTTGTGGGGGATTTCAACTTACCAGATGTCTCCTGGAAATACAATACAGCAGAGAGAAAACAGTCTAGGAGGTTCCTGGAGTGTGTGGAAGATAACTTCCTGACACAGCTGGTGAGGGAGCCAACTAGGGGAAGGTGCTCTGTTGGACCTGTTGTTTGTGAACAGAGAAGGACTCATGGGTGATGTAATGGTTTGAGGCCGTCTTGGACATAGTGATCATGAAATGATAAAGTTTTCAATTCTCAGGGAAGTAAGGAGGAGGGTCAGCAGAACTGCTATCTTGGACTTCGGAGGGCAGACTTTGGCCTGTTTAAGAGACTGGTTGTCAAAGTCCCTTGGGGGGCAGTCCTGAAGGGCGAAGGAGTCCAGGAAGGCTGGACATTCTTCAAGAAGGAAATCCTAAAAGCACAGGAGCAGGTTGTCCCCACGTGCTGAAAGACGAGCCGGCGGGGAAGAAGGCCAGCCTGGCTGAACAGAGAGCTTTGGCTGGAACTCAGGGGAATAAAGAGAGTTTATGACCTTTTGAAGAAGAGGCAGGCAGCTCAGGAGGACTGCAAGGATGTCATGAGGTTATGCAGGGGGAAAATTAGAAGGGCCAAAGCCCAACTAGAACTTAATCAGGCTACTGCCATAAAAACCAATAAAAAGATGTTTCTATAAATACATTAGCAACTAAAGGAGGGCTAAGGAGGATCTCTGTCCTTTATTGGATGTGGGGGGAAACATAGTGACAAAGGATGAGGAAAAGGCTGAGGTACTTAATGCCTTCTTTGCCTCAGTCTTTAATAGTAAGACCAATTGTTCTCTGGGTATCTAGCTCCCTGAGCTGGAAGACAGGGAAGTGGAGCAGAATGAAGCCCCCACAATCCAAGGGGATATGGTTAGTGAGTTGCTACACCACTTGGACACACACAAGTCTATGGGGCCAGATGGGATCCACCTAAGGGTACTGAGGGAGCTGGCGGAAGTGCTCACCAAGCCACTTTCCATCATTTGCAGTCCTATCTAAGCAGGGAGGTCACAGTTGACTGGAAGTTAGCAAATGTGACGCCCATCTACAAGAAAGGCTGGAAGGAAGATCCGGGGAACTACAAGCCTGTCAGTCTGACCTCAGCGCCAGGGAAGGTTGTGGAGCAGATCGTCTTGAGTGCCATCACGCAGCACATACAGGACAACCAGGTGATCAGGCCCAGTCTGCATGGGTTCATGAAAGGCAGGTCCTGCTTGACCAACCTGATCTCCTTCTGTGACAGGATGACCTGCTTAGTGGATGAGGGAAAGGCTGTGGATATTGTCTACCTAGACTTTACTAAACCCTTTGACACCGTTTCCCATGGCATTCTCCTGGAGAAACTGGCTGCTCATGGTTTGGACAGGTATACTCTTCACTGGGTGAAAAACTGGCTGGATGGCTGGGCCCAAAGAGTTGTGGTGAATGGAGTTAAATCCAGTTGGCAACCTGTCACAAGTGGTGTTCCCCAGGGCTCTGTATTGAGGCCAGTTCTGTTTAGTATCAGGGACCTGGACAAGGGGATCAAGATCTGCCCTCAGAAAGTTTGCAGATGACACTAAGTTGGGTGGGAGTGTTGATCTGCTGGAGGTTTGGAAGGCTCTACAGAGGGATCTGGACAGGATGAATCGATGGGCTGAGGCCAACTGTTTGAGGTTCAACAAGGCCAAGCACTGGGTCCTGCACATGGGTCACAACAACCCCATGCAGTGCTACAGGCTTGGGGAAGAGTGGCTGGAAAACTGCCCGGCGGAAAAGGACCTGGGGGTGTTCATCAAGAACCATCTGAATATGAGCCAGCAGTGTGCCCAGGTGGCCAAGAAGGCCAGTAGCATCCTAATGTGTATCAGGAATAGTGTGGTGAGCAGGACTGGGGAAGTGCCCTGTACTCAGCACTGGTGAGGCCCCACCTCAAATACTGTGTTCAGTTTTGGGCCCCTCACTACAAGAAAGACATTGAGGTGCTGGAGGGTGTCCAGAGAAGGGCAATAAAGCTGGTGAGGGGTCTGGAGCACAAGTCTTATGAGGAGCAGCTGAGGGAACTGGGGCTGTTTAGGCTGGAGAAAAAGAGGCTGAGAGGAGACCTTGTTGCTCTCTACAACTACCTGAAAGGAGATTATAGCAAGGTGGAGGTTGGTCTCTTCTCCCAAGTAACAAGAGATAGGATGAGAGGAAATAGCCTCAAGTTGCACCGGGGAGGTTTAGATGAGATTATTGGGAAAAATTTCTTCCCTGAAAGGGTTGTCAAGCATTGGAACAGGCTGCCCAGGGAAGTGCTTGAGTCACCATCCCTGGAGGTATTTAAAAGATGTGTAGATGTGGTGCTTAGGGACATGGTTTAGTGGTGGACTTGGCAAATGTTAGGTTAATGGTTGGACTTGATGGTCTTAAAGGTCTCTTGCAACCCAAACAATTCAATGATTCTATGATTCTAACTCCTGTGGCGTAGTCTGTGATGCTATATAACGTTCTGGGAAGCGGAAACTTAGTTATTGGCTACTACTTCTCTATATCTCTTTGCTACATTTAGGTTTTCCTTTTCAACAAAAATAATGACAAAAAATAGTTATTCAATTTTAACATATGCTTTTATTGTGAAAATAGTACCCCAGAATCATACAAGTCAATAAACCAAAAAAAACCTTTGGGAAATACTGCAGTCATCAAGTTCCATGGAATAAGGATTGTCATGTGGTAGCCAAATGGAGTATTCATTTTAAAGGAGTATTTTTAAACTGCTGTGAACCACTTAGTCCTTGCTTTATAATAAAGGCTGTGGTCAAAAATACAGTTTAGACGTTTCCAAGTCAGTGTGTTATTTTGAGTGAATCCTTGAGTTTGCTGGAATCATCTGAACTATTCCATTTATATTTACAGTTGACAGTCTGTAAGGCATAGGCATAACCCTCTCTCACTTTAGCATTCTGAAACAAAGTAGGGTTTAGAGGAAAAGACAAGAATGATTGAATTCTGGACCATCTGCAAGATTGTATACAATAGAAGTAGGTTTAAGAACCTTGACTTCTAGTAACTGGACAGTAGACTTTGAAAACCAAAAGAACCTAAAGGAAGTTGTTTTGCTATCGAAGAGACCAATTGGTTGTAGGTTAAGCAAGAAAGTAAATCACCACTGGATACCTCTTACATATAACTTTAAGAAATGTTTGTAATTTTGGACCATTTTTCTGTAATGTGGAGTAAGTTCTTATATTTAAGCATGGGGTTTTTCTTCCAGAAAGATAATAAATGCTTGTTAAAGAAAAGGTCCATTGCTTGTTTTCAAATTCTGGATTAACTTGAGGAACTAAAATACATTTCATGGAGGCAGATTTTTTCTTCATGTAGTGTCTTCGTGTCTGATGCATTTAAATCCTTTTCCATTTGTGCAGCTTAGTAAAAGTATAAGTTATCGATTAGAGGTTTGTTTATATCCTTGAACCATGATGGCTACTATTGTTGAGATTTGTGTTATTTCTCTTCTATACAGTGTCTCTGCCATATCTTGTAGTAGCTGTTCTTAGTGTTGCGTTGGTGTTTTCTCTGTATTTATTTATATGATATTCCAGCTTCTGAATACTTGATCTTATGTTTCGTGCTTTTCTTCTTTCTATCCTTTCCCCCTTATTTTTCTGGTCGTTGTTTTGTGTTTCATTGTTGTCTTGTACCTCTTGAAGCAAAGGTTTGTTTCTTCTGTTGACAACATGAATGGCTTGTAGCTTTGATCTGCTCTTGCAGAACATTTTTATGGAGTCATGCTTGTCTTCAGCGTTATCTACTGTGACAGTGGCTGGTATGTTGTGTTATACTTACCTGATGCCTTTGTCTCATGAAGTTAATTGGGTGGTTGACACCTTTTTAGACACGCTGTGGTGTTGGGTGTGGTTTTTTTTTTTTTTTTTGACCAATGTCAATGATTTGGCACTTCTGTGTAAGTAGAAATTCTAAACAGTTCTTGGCAGATGAAAACATAAAGAGATGCATAATCTTGCATAGGCTGTGCAGCAAAGCACTAAAAAGTGAGGTAAACAATGGGAAAACTAGGTCAAGTGGGCAAGTTTTTATGTGAATACCAACCTGAATTAAGATTTAGCTGTAATTTGCATAGAATTAAAGGTTATAGAGAGGAAAACATAATTTTGGTTTGACTTAGACTCCGATAGATGATGCCAGCTAGGGGTAACCTGTGACATAACTTAGTTGAAAAGTGATAAAAGGATGATTGTGGCTAATTGTGAAAATTCTTACGCAGTTTAATTCTGCAGTGATTGTCTTACACAGTTAAAATACTGACTTGAAAAATGTGCTGTAGGAGTGTTGGTGATCTCTCTCTTTTCCCACCCCACCCCCCCCCCATTGTGTGGGGTTTTGGTGGGGTTTTTTTTTGGTGTTTTTTTTTTTTTNTTTTTTTTTTTTTAAATGAAAGATGACTTGAGAAAAGATACAGCTTTGGAGGTTTCAAAGCTATTTCTGGAAAAAATGCATTTAAAGTTAACATATATGATCCTAATTGTGTATATACTAATGGCGTATTTCTTGACTGTTTTATATACTCTGTATTCAATTGCAGTTAAACGTAAACATAAGTTGGAAATTGATTCTTTGCCCCAACTACTTCAGCTGATGCTCACTCTTCTTGGAATTTAGCATAGAAAAGAATTAGATTTTTCTAGTTTATAAATATAATTCTGCTTTAAAAACAGGCCCTGCTCATTCTTACAGCAGGTACTTTAAGCAACTGTAGGAACATCACATCCTGTTTGCGTGCAGCTGATTTTGGTTGTGATTGTAAATTACTACAAATGAAATAACTTAGTGGAGAAAATTTTATTTGTTATATTTAGTAGTTTGAGCTGTGTTTACAGTCCACTTAAGATCTCTTCTTCAAGGAGTTTTCACAGATGTTAATTGGGGTAACAATCCCCCCCCTTTTATTTCAAATGGATTTCTAATAGGAATTTTGAAGGCAAAGTTAAAAAAGTATATTTCTGTCAAAGCTGTTGTGTATAAACTCAAAATCTTACTGTATTCAAAAGCAAGAGTGTATTTTTTAGGATGCACAGATGAAGCACTGATGATAATTGAAATATTTCCTCTTATGAACCAGCCTTTGGAGAAATAGCTGAAAAATTATGAGAAAAGGTCATTATATATACTTGCCTATGTTTTTGGACTACCATTATATTAAATACTGGTTCTATTAAAATTTATCATAGACTTAAGAATAGGAATTTCAGGGCTGTTGTAATTTACTAATGAATTCTTCTCTGTACTAAGGGTTTGATTGGTCCTGTACTGCTGTGGTATGCAGTTGTGTATTTTTCTCTGTATTTTTATTAGCTACTGTGCGTGTAAGATATAAAAAATAATATATGCAAGGCTGGATGCACATCAGGACTGATTTACAGCAGTATCAACCTGTAAATGCTGTTGCAATAGAATTTTTCTTGTAAACATTCTTTCTCTTATTACCTTGCCAGTGCAAATTTACTTGCAGCGTTGTTACTTTTTTAGGATTTTTTTTTTTTAAATCCAGGTCACTCTGCTGTGTTCTAGATCTCTAAACAGCTGGGAGACAAGCAAATGTATTAATCTCCAGTTAACTATTTTATGTTGAAAAACTACAGTTAGACACTTAGAAATGTCCTGGCAGAGTAAAGCCCAGAAAATTTTCCGTTAGTCTATCAAAATGTTGAATTTCGTCAGTGTCTTGAAGAAACTGCAAAAGTGTGTAGCTACTGAACTATGAAGACCAAAGTTCCAACTGTGCTAATACTGCAGGTTATATGTTTTAACATTTTAAGGAACTTATTGAATCATGCAGTTTCATTCAGAAACTCAGGTCTTGACACAGCTATATAGCAGACCACGATAGCAGAACATGCGGTTCTTCAGCAATGATCTGACGCATTTATTCTGTAGAAATAGTTCTACTACAAAATTGTAATACCAAATAATCTAGGCCTATGCAGCATGGTATGTTATATACAATTCTAAGATAAAGCATTTGTTCTTTATGAAGGAACTCCGCTTACTTGTGTTCTCTGAAAGCTTGTATATGGAGGTACACCGCCTGCAGTACTGAGACATTACTAACAGCTCTGTAGCTTATTGCAGTACAAATATACAATGACTCTTAATTTAGGCGCTCTTTCCTGACTTCTGAGAGTCACTGACACAGATGCTTTATGTATTTAGTTCTCCATATTTAGAAGGATGTGTTGGAGAGAAATCTTTCATTGGAACTATTCCAGTGAGTCACCAAGTGCAAACTGCCCATTAAAAAAAAAAATTCTGAAGAGGCTTTATATGGTGGCTTGTGTATTGAAATACAAGTTCTTTGTAACGTCCCATTTACCAACCTGTTAATTAGTTAAAATTAAACTACTTGGAAGTCCTTTATCCTTTTCAGGACATGAAAATTAGTATTCAGTAAGATTAAATAGTGCAGTTTTGCATTTATAATCTTCATTAACTACTTGGATGAGGCAATGGAATGCACCATCAGCAAGCCTGTTGATGACACCAGGTTGTGTGTGCTGGAGGGCAGGGCTGCTCTTCTGAGGGACTTCAGCAGGCTGAAATGGGCCGACAAGAACCTCGTGGCATTCATCAAAAGAGTCTGAAAATTGAAACAGAATAACCCTACACAATAGTACAGGCTGGGAACCAATGGCTAGAAAGCGAATGACATCACTTTCCTGGTGGACACCAAGTTGAATGTGAGTCAGCAACGTGCCTTTACTTAGCAAGAATGAAGCCAGTAACTGAGAGAAGTGAGTATTTCTGTCATCTTGGCATTTGTGTGACTGCATCTAAAAGAGTGTCTGGTTTTGTGTTCCCTGGTATAGGAGAGACGCTAACATACTGGAGCAGGTCTAGAGGAAGACTGCCAAAATAATTATGGGCAGGAGCATATAATGTAAAAAGAGAAGCTGAAAGAGCTGGGTGTCCTCAGTGTTCAAAGAAGACTAGGGGGAGGATCTTGTTTTCAATTAATGGGAGGGTACAGAGAAGTCAGAACCAGACTGTTCTTGGAGGAGCTGGGTGACAGGGCTAGAGGCAAGGAAAAAGTTCCAGCAAGGGATGTTTCAGTTAGACATTAGGAAAAGATTTACACTGTAAGGGTGGTCAAATGCTGGTACAAGTTGCCCAGAAGGCTTTGGGTTCTCCATCCTTGGAGACTCTGAACTTAATTGAGAATGGCCTTGAGCAACCTTTGAAGCTTTGAAGATTGCCCTGGGTAGAGGATTGAAGCAGTTGACCTCCAGAGGTTCTTTCCAATCTAAATTAAGTGCTTGCTTTATATCAGATGATATGATTGCACAACCAACCATTTTCTCCCTCCTCTGCATACAACTGGTTCTGGCCCAGCTGAAGTGTGTGGCCCAGAGGGCTGTGGAACTTTGTAGAAGAGAACAATATGATTATCTTATGTAAATTGTACTAAACAGCTCAAACGCTGTTTTTTAGCCTGACTTCTGCATAGTCAAAGATTTGAAATGATTAGTTTAGTGCTTTGAATTATCACATGTATCTGTAATGAAATAGACTAACCCTGAATAAGATTATCTTTTTTCCAGAGTTTTGTATTTTTAAATAACATTTATTTGGGGTTTGGGTTTTGGTTTTTTTCTGTAATACGACTCTAAAATTTTTTCCTGCTCTGCAGAAGTAGCCTGATTCCTTGTGCATCCTTTCAGGCAATGAAATAAATGTATAACTGTAATTGGAATGCAGACTTATTCTGTTTTTATTTGTTTGTTGAGGTTGGGTTTTTTGGTTTGGGTTTGGGTTTTTTTTTTTTTCAGATTCATAAATCCAGACTTTCTCAAAAGCAAGTTGCCTGAGGTTTATACTTATTTACTTAATAAAGCAATGGAAAGTTAAATTCATTTGTCTGGAATGGGAGTTAGGCAGCATGTTCTAGTATAAAATACTTTGTTGTAATGTTTAACTAAAAAGAGGAAATGTGAAGGTTTTAGTCTCTGTTATCATGGATGTTATTACAATGTAAAATAAGCAAACCTGAATAAAACAGTCACATAATTTTACTGTAAAGGCAATATAAAGTGCCTATTGATTTGGTCTTTATTTCATAGAAATACCCTGTAAGGTCAGTCTCACTGAGCTCAATTCAGAAATCCTATTCATTTTTTTTCTGCATGTATTCCTATTATAGATACAATGAATGAGGAGTCAGTATCGAGAACCAGAGTTTTAAAATCAGTCTTTAAGAAGGTGTTCAGTTAATTTTGTTTGGTTTTTTTTTTTTTCCCCTGACACTTCTGTTTTAGCTACTTGTATGGCTTTCTAAGAAGAGAATGAGTCAAATTTCTTCTAAATTAGTCACAAGCCTTAAAAGTATGCTGAATTAACTTCAGTTCTGTAGGTTGTGGTATCAGGGTAGCCATGAGGAGTTACTAATAACCATGACCTTCATTATTTTGCAAATAGACAGAGGTTCTCAATTTTAGCATCTACTCATGAATACGAGGGAAGAAATCCTAAACCCCAAAATCATGTGTTCCCTGGGAATAACTTCTGTATGGATTATACAATTTCTAGCAAAACCAGACAGTATTTTCTGTGTGTCTTCAGCATGTTTTAGCTCCTTCAAAGTAACGATGACACGTAGATCAAAGCAGACTGGGTTAGTGCCAGATGGAGTTGTTCAAAAAAGTTTCTTTTTGAAAGTTAAAACCTCAGTATGAACTTTCAACAAAAATATATTCCCAAACCAGTCTACCCACAGCTGACTGTGAAAATAAATCCTTTCACATTCCTAAAGCCAGACAGTCCACCCTAATCATGCCTTGCTTTAGCTGTTGTATGCTTTATTTTCCCCAGGACTGCCTGGGTCTGCTTACTCCAACTCTGTTGATTCCTGTTGTCCTTTCCAAACTGCCCACCCAGCTGCTGTATCCAAACAGCTATAACCAGGGGCACCCAAGAAATGTTCTGATGCAATAATTGTATGTTGTGGCTGCAGTTTCCTACAATTGGGGATGCTTCCAATAAAGAATTGTTTCTCTTTCTATTTAAATGTGTTGCATTCTTAAAAATGGAAGTGACTATAAAATTTGCGCACGTAGAATTGAAGACCTGAGAACAGTATTCTGTTTTCAAAATGGATTCAATGGGACATGAGGCTGTAAAATTATGAGGCTGCTTTTTTTTTAATACAGTTTGCTGTTCTAACTGATTAAGGAAATAAGATTTCCATGTTACACAGACACTTGATCCTGAAAATGAGCAAGCTATTGCATAGGGGGATTATGTGCCTTTTAGAGTAGGTGGTTCCAGCATCCCCGATTCCTGGAACATTCCAGCCTCATGCCCTTCTGCTGCAATACGATATGTTTTCATACAAACCACCATTTGAAAAGGGAGTCTTATATTTATTTCATTTCTCTATAGAGGTATATTTTTTTGTTACTATATATTGTTAGTCATGGCTGTTATTTAAGCTGTTACGTGCTTGCTTCAGAGATTCTTCTTACTTTTACTGTAGTACAAATACTGTTCCATTTCTCTCACTTCTTGTCTGTTGCTCTTTTTTCCCTTCTAAATCTTCTGAAGAGTAGTTTAATGCAATTAAAACATGCTTCTTGCTATGCAGGATGTTATATGAGTACATAGGGTAGATTTCTAAAGCTATTTGTGCCTTTTGAAATTTTCAGAAGACCTTAAGGCTTAAAGCCTCTAATGAATATCTTGACGCTATTGATAAAGTATTGTTGTTTCTACATATCCACCAGCAGTTGAAAATCTGGTCCAAGTTTTAAGTCTATTACAAAATATGATGCAACAGGGTACGCGGTATAGGATGGAAGGAAGGGATGAGACTCTGTTATTAAACATCACCCTTTCCCAAAGTGCAAGTTGATAGGGACTACATTAGACTTATTTCTCACTACCCCTCTCCCCTTCAAGACTGTGTTTTTTAAAAAAGCGTTGTGCCAAGTTGGTAGAGTTTGTTCTCACCAGAGCCCTGCTGGGCCTCCTGCAGCTAAACCAAACACTTTTCACCAGTACCTTGTTGCCCCGCTCCTGCTTTTTGACTGCTGGGGTAGCAGACCTTGGATGTCTTTGCCCTCTAGTAAATGCAAGTTCACCTGTGTGCTTTCACTGCCTGTTGGGCAGTGATTTTAGTTGTCTTTCCACCGAGGTTTTGCTTGCCTAGCATCGGGCACTAGAATAGCAGCAGCAGATAAAACAGATGATCTGTTTTTTTTGCATAATGAGGTTAAAAGTGGACCCAGACACAGGTACCAGTTCTGCAGGCACTTTTGCAAAGGGCTAGGGTGAAGTTGCTGTATCAGTTATTTGTTGCGAGTTTGCATCCTGATATAGTTTGTACACGGCTCAGTGTGGGTACTTGCAAGCTTGGGTGCAGTTACAGCAGCCAGTGCTGCCTCTGGTGCTGTGATCCCTGCTCTGTATCTGCAGTCCCCCACTCCACCCAGCTACACCATCCAGTCCACACTCCATTCATCATCCCCTTCTGAATGCACTGCCACTGTCAGAGTCATAGCTAATAAAATAATGCTGGGCTACAAGAGAAATTTCCTGAAAACTGTTTTGACTTTAACTAACGCAGTGGTGCTGGTGTGCTCCTGCCTTGCCTCCAGCACCCCAACAACTGTGGGCTTTGCACAGTTTGCACATTACTCGTGTTCCTGCTTCTGTCTGTAATTCAGTTTGAACAAATACTGTTTTGAAAGTATTTCCACTCTTTACAGTGTGCACTGATACAAATAATCCTGCCTCCCTGTCACTGCTGCCATGTTCAGGCCGCTTGGACCATTAACGTCCAGGAAGAAAACCCAAAAGAGGGTTTCAGAGAACTGATCTGAGTTACATCTATTCTGCTTCTCTGTGCAGTCACAAAGGCACAAAACAAGGGAAATTGCGGGAATATGGATGAACAGAAGGGGTGGATCAGAAAGAGAAAGGGCAGGATCAGCTCTGGTGTCAATTAAAGCCACTTTAGAAACTACAGCCTAAGTTTCTCAAACAACATTAGCATCATAAAAAGATAATGGAGGCAGATTTCCAGCTTGCTAAGTGCATGCTTCATAATAACTATAAAAATAACTTTGTAATTGCTGAAGCTTTGAAGGAAGTCTGATAGAGGTCACAGACTGATCTGGGCAGCAATAACAAGGAACTGGACTTGGGGGAGTACAACCCAAGACAGGGACAAAAGGTGTAGAGGGAAAAGAAATGCACTGGGTTTTTTGGGGTGGTCTCTTGTGGTACCTTTTACTTTACAAGCAGGAAGAACTACTCTTAAATAAGTGCCTGTATGTTACACTGGCACTGGAGCAGGTTTTTCATGAAGTGATCACCAAGGGATTCCTGAGCGTCACAACTTTGCGAGCTGCTGAAACTAATACAGCTGGTTCCCCCAGCTTATGTCTCATCTGCCACTGCTTGCTTTTGCTCCCACAGATGTGTGCAATGAAACTGGCAGTGGGATTCTTCTTCTAACAAACTCTGTATTCATGGACCTTACCCCGGTGGATTTCTGTCTGACTTTCAGGCAGCCAAATACAAGTTCTACCAGTACCTCGCAAATGCTGGATTGATAATTGAACTTTACCTAGTGATAGGTCAGGCTGCTTAAGAACAGCTTTACCAGTCATGGTAGAGGAAGGTGAATGGGCTTGTCAAGCTGAAGGAGAGACATGGCAACTTGACCGACAGCACTAAGCCTGCTCTTTTATGTAAACTGGCTGGATTGTGTAGCCTCAGGTGGCCGTGAGCCATATTTGGCTGGCAGCTGTCACTGCTTTCAACCAGGTTTGGTAGACATCAAAGTAAAAGTCTTCCCTTATGTGGGAAGGCATGCCTAGCTATGGAGGTTGCAGGAAGGGAACCCGTGTCCTAGTCACAGCAGCACCACCATAGTGGGGAAAGCCCAGGTGCACATGTCCTCTGTGACTTTGTGAGCAGCGTTCAGAAATAGCACTGGCTAAGAACCTCCTGTGCGGTGTCACTGACACCTCCCAAGTCAGGAGGATGACCTGGATCTTTCTGTTCTGCAGGACCTCTCTGTCTAATGTACCAGCAAATAAGTGACACAGAGGTCCTAAAAGTCACCTTACCTAACCAGAAGTACTGGATCCACTGGGATGCTATGTTTGCAGCACGGTCAGTCATTCTTTTCTTATGACCCTGAGAACTGTATGGAGCACATGTGGAAGAAACAGTCAGTGATGAACACAGCCTAGGCTGTGTTAACTCCACATTATATGTTTTGATACTAGATGGGCTCATGAGCAAGCAGTGTTAGGAACAAAGGGTAGGTAAGTCTAGTAGATGCTGCATTTCAGAACACATGCTTGCTGGCACAGTAACTGGCTGTAAAAAGAGGTAAGGCAGCAGCTTTCAATCCAAAAAAACCCACCCTATCCTGCAAAAACTTGGGCAGTACACAAAGGTGAATTAGTGGACAAGGCACAAGATGTTCTTGGCTACTGGATAGCAAGCCAAAGGCTTTTGCTGAGGAGGGGGGAACATTACTGTATGACCATTAGCAGTCTGATATTGAACAGGCTTAAATCTGGTACCTCATGGTCTGGTCCTACAGCGATCCAGTTTAACTGTCAAATTACGATCTGAATCTTTTTATAATGATTCCCTTTTTTAGACTGCAGTGTTCTGGTTTAAAGCATAAAAATTAAAGTATTTCCTGACCAGTATATTACATTGTATAATTAGGGTTGAATGCTTAAATGTTTCTGGACAGAGGAATTTTCTCCTTCATATTGGGAAGTCCAGTGAAATTTTTCAAGTATGCTTTGGCTATTCAAGTGTTTTCTATGAGGAGGTGTCTCCTTGTTCTTCCCTGGCAAACATGAACTGGAGAAGAACAGTAATGAGAGTGACAAGGTTTACAGACTACAGGATAGCATGGGAACAGGGGAACTGTGGGGAGGGGTGCAATTTTTTTCGCAAGTTTCCTTTTACTTGTTGCTATGAAATAGAGAGGAATGAGAAGCAAGGTCTGCGTACGTGATACCATGACCATTTTTAGAGTAGGAGAAAAAACACACAAGACTGCTTATACTTTCCTCTCTCTTTTGTAGCATCTGGCTACAATCTTTCCTTGATAATTCAGCATCTCTCAGTGAGAGAGGTCTTTCATGAGAAAATGGGGAGGGAAGTCTAAAATAATACAACGTTCTTAAAAGACAGAATATCACTCCTCCATCTTAAAGTAAAAAATATTCTAGATGTGCTTTACGGATTTCCTGCATTCTGGCTAAATCAAGCAAGGTAAAAGGAGATTAGCATAGACACCATCCCTTTATCAAGTATCATTTGCCAAAGTGAGATGTACGTACTTGGTGATGAGAGCCAGGGTCTAATTTTGTAGGTCTGATCTCAGAACTGTCAATCTGTGTGAATCTTGTGGAAAAGCTGTGGAGACTCTGTGTCGGGTTATTTTTCTCAGTGCAAATATGGTTTTCTTCAGTACACTTCTTGATAATTCAAATTGTGCAAAAAACCTGTGTTTTGTCATGTTTAACATCTCTCTTAAGAACTAACTTGGTGTGGGATTACTGGAGGTGAGTAAACATGATGTGTTTTTTAAAAGATTCCAAGACAGGCTTGTGGAATAGCAGATGCGTAAGCCTGGTGCCTGTTCCTGGAATATTAGTAGAAATGATGTAATAGTGGACCAAATTAGCAGACACGTGGATAAATGTGATGTCCCGAGGAACAGTCAACATAGCATCGTAAGGGAAAGTCTGGTCTCACAAACTTACTGAAATTCTTTGAAGAAGTTAGCAGGGAAAATGTGTTTGATATAATCTCCTTAGATTTTCAAAGGACATTTCACACGATCCCTTCCTTAGAAGTCTTAAAGAGTCTCTTTGGGAAAGAGATAGCGTCCATTGCATGGAGAAGTTGCTGGTTAAAAGACAAGAAATGTGTAGGAATTGCAAGACAGTTTTCGCAGTGGTTGAAGGTTACTGATAGAGTCCCAAATAGATGAGTGCTAGGACCTCTGCTGTTTAGTGTGAGGATAAATGATCCAGAAAGGATGGTAAGTAGTGAGATGATAGTCTCTAGACAGTACTACAAACACAGTATGAACTGCAAAAGGGTTTTGTGACACACGATGGTAAACAGCATATGAAACTCAGTATAGCTAAAGGTGATTCACATGGTTGGGGGAGGGTAAAGAGTCCTAAATTTATATAGATTATTATTCTCTTAATTATTACCGCTCAGGAATGAGATCTTGAGGTCATAATAAAAACTCTGAAGAAAATTAACTTAGTGCTTAGTACCAGTCCAAAAAGTAAATAAAATGTTGAAAGAATAGAGACCATGCCACCACCATGTAAATCCGTGCATTTTGCATGTTGTACACAGCTCCCCATCTCTTTACTCAAAAAGGTGTTAGTGGCATTGGAAATAGATGAGAAAAAGCAGAAAGGATCCTAAAAGTTGCACAGAATCCATTCCTTAAGAATTAGGGTTAATGAGTCTGTAAAAGAGCAAAAGATTGGTATGACAGAAGGGTGATGACCTGTAAAAGGTGATATGATAGAAATCTCTAAAATCACAAGTGGAATGCAGAGAATAAATAGGAAAAGTTTTTTACTGTCTACCTCTCAGTTCTTGTAGACAGTGAAAATGAAATTTAAGAAGTGGTAGGTTAAAAACAGATGTTTCTTCACAACGAATAATTAAGCTGTGAAATTTCAGGATGCTGTGGCTGTTAAAATTTTGCACAAATTCAGGGAGGTTTTGAACAAATTAATGGAAGAAAAATGCATCACAGACTATTAATATAAAAACGTCAAATCTGGCTCAAGAATTCATCCATTGGTAAAGTGCTGAAGATTAAGAGAGTATTATGGAAAAGTATCAGTTCACACTTGCCCAGTTGTACTTTTAATTGGTATACTCTGCTGACAACTCTCTGGACAATGTATTAAATGAGAAGTATCTGATTCAGTACGGCCATTATCGTAACTATGTTAGTAATCTTTGGAAACAAAATGGGAAAAAAAATTCATATATTAGTAACAGCAAACTTCTAAAAGAACTAAAGTTACATATCATCTGATTGATTTCATATTTATAAAGTCTAAAACCAATTGAAATGTTGCTGCAATCCAGATATAATGCTGTTTCATGAAAGCACACAATAAATTGTGTTAATCAATAAAATGTTGACATTTAAACAGTAGAAGTGGTAAACGAGATTGTTTACCACGAAATTGAAGAAGTAATCTAGTTGTCATTAATAACATTTGGGTATGTATAATGAAAATCATCTTGAGTTTGCTTTAAGCTAATGTCTTGAAATAGAATTTCTGTTAGGCATAGAATTCTTTCAAGGTACGAATAAACTAGGGTTTCTCCCATTTAGAATTTTGGATATTTATTCTTAAGCAAAGGTTGCCGTTATTTTTGAGGAGCAACACTTTTTTTTCCCCAGTCTGAAATAACTTCCAAAACAGCAAAGGACTCTTACCAGTCTTTGTTAGACCTACAGTAATTTTTCATTTATACTATAACCCTTCCAAATCTACAGAGCTGAAAAAAACCTGTGGGTTTTGCTTTAATTTTTTTTAAAGTCTTGTCTAATATTTTTGTAATTCCCCTTTTTTTAGCTTAGTAATGTAGCTACAAAAAGCTCATTAAAGTTTTTACTTTCTTAGTCTGCTGTAGAAGCCAGGTAATTTTTCAGGTTTCCA
This sequence comes from Anarhynchus alexandrinus, assembly GCA_008711295.1. Taxonomy (NCBI): domain Eukaryota; kingdom Metazoa; phylum Chordata; class Aves; order Charadriiformes; family Charadriidae; genus Anarhynchus; species Anarhynchus alexandrinus. The sequence continues at coordinate 7,735,576 of VUYV01000012.1, forward strand.
AATTGAATGTCAATTGAACCCATTATCTCAAGAACACATTGGCTCCAAGAATCTATTATAATTTTGGGGGTATTGGTCACTGTGGATGCAAGCAATTAGAACGCTTATACATAGATATAAATGGTGAATAATTCTGATTTCAGGAGAAGGTCAATCACTTAGTTGCTGGACTAAAGAAATTTCTTCCTTTAGCAGACTGTTCATTGTCTAACTAAGCTTTTTGCAGCTCTTTCTGTAATATATAGGACTGGCTGCTAGCAGGAAAGATAACAGATTATATCAATTTCTGCGGTTGCAATCCAGGAAAACAGTTTCTCCGTAGCATGCAGAAGGTAAATAAAACTGAGAAATGCAACTCCTGCAGGTCTTCAACGTCTTTTAAACTCATTCGGGTGTTACATCCACACACTTCCCCTGGAGAAGTTATCCGAGGTTCTGCCAGAAATTCAGCACTATACTGATCCTTTCTTATTACTTAAATCTTGATCTTGGAAAGCACAGGGATAGGAGCCTTTACTGTCATCCAGGATCCTTCATTTCTCAGTACCCAAAAGCTTGCTCTCTTTGGAGACCAAGAGTTGGACTTGAGTTGGACTAGAGTTGGCAAGAATTGGAGTCCAGAGTTGGACTAGATGATCTCCAGACATCCCTTCCAACCCCTACCATTCTGTGATTCTTCTGTGAAAAATCATGGATTCTTTCATAGAATGGTTTAGGTTGGAAGGGACCTTAAAGATCGAGTTCCAACCCCCCTGCCATGGGCAGGGACACCTCCCACTAGACCAGGTTGTTTAAAGCCCCATCCAACCTAGCCTTGAATTGGGGCAGTAGTTTTCATCCATAAACTGTTGCTCTACATCTTTGTCTTTTGCTGTATCAGGTAGCCATTTACCTAGGTCACACATTTCTTTGATATAATAGTTTCAGACCAAATTTGGCTGAGATTGTATCTTGCCCCACATACCTTTGAACAGCCTTCTTGTCTGCCTTCTCCTATCTTTTAGCACAACTGTAGGATGATGTCCAAAGAGATGTCTTGATGTTGTTTAATTCAAACTCACGGAAGTTGCTGGTAAATTACTGCATTGGGGATGAAGAAAATTTTTAAAAGACTTTGTCTGCAGGAAGAATAATTTGATTATATAGGCAGGTTAGTGAAGTGTGATATGATGTAGCCTGTGTGCTTAACTGATAAAACAAAACCATTCCTGGCTTTCTACAACAGTATTGCAATAATTTAAAATTAAAACCTACTGCAAACTAGTTAGCCTTAATCAGTACAAATGCTATTGGATTTGTTGGAGCACAGATGCTCTTTTATTGTTATGACACGTTTCTGCATGAACAGAGAGTTTTTTGTTTTCAGGCGTAATAAGAAATTGAAACAGGGAATGCAATAGTGAAATGTTCCATCAGACACAAGATGTAATGTTCTGGTAACCTGAATGCTGTGGTTTAGAATATAAAGAATGGGGTTTATATCAAAGTTTTGCTGTATAAGAAAGATGGTAACAGGCAAATGTAACAGTACTTTTAAAAGAATGGTTGAAAAAAAACCCAGTAGGTCTGTGTTCACTAACATTCTTTGGTCATGTGAGCTGAAGTGTATGCCAGGCAGGACTGAGCAGAAAACTTCCTGGCTGACACTCCCAAACTTCTCAGCAATATTAGTTGTGAAAAGAATATAGAAAAAGTGAAATTAAAAATTATTTTATTTCTATCATAGAATATCTGCTTTCTTTACTTATGGCTCAGATTTTTAATATAGATACTAATTTTAAAGCACATTGTAACATATGTTTTTCTTAAGCTTGGATGTCAGGAAGGGTAGTAATATTAATAGTTTGTTTATGTTTCTCTTTGTTTCTGAATGAAGCTTCATTGTCCTGTCTGGAAAATTGTATTGACAAGTGGCACAGGTACATACTATTTGAGAAAGTTTCGACAAAAGAAAAATCATTGTAAGAAACTTACACAGCCTCAGTCATTTCCTAGAAATAAAAAAATCCAGAATATGTTTGTTCAGGACAACCACAATTCATGTTCTTGTGTAGGCCCTTTATTAATACGTCCTTTAGTTTAAATGAACACCCACTAGTTTTGCCTTATTTAGTTTGCATGACAATGGCCCATGGATGATGAAGGTTTTGTAGTGTCCTTTATCCTTTCTGTTTTCACTTTCCACCCACTGACTACTGCAAACTGTTTTCTCGTTTCCTGCGTTTTTCTTGCTCCTGGCAATCCAGCCGGGCTTGTAACTGCTGCTGCTCTTTTTCCACTGCCTTATCTGGTTACCAGCAGGAGTAGTGACAGCATAGGAGAAATGGCATAACTGCTGTTACTGTCTTCTCTGTCTACCTTCAGCATGTCCCCTGGATGTGATCACGGAGAAAGTTCCACTGACCGTCAAGCACTGTTAGCTATTTTATGATTCCAGTGTCGTACAGTTACTTCTGGTGGAAGCTCAAGTAAATAGCTGAAGATCTTCTCAGTTAAAGTCATAAAGATTTTATTACTTGGGTAAAAAAGAATACTTTTCTTTAGAATGGTTCTTTAAAATCTTTGTAACATTAAGCCTGCATACTCTTTTCCATTTCATGCAATTTGATGCCAAATGGGTCAGATTTTGCAAAATAAGGGACTCTGGTAACTTGCATTTCTCTTTACTCCATTCCTTGCCTTACATAGGAAAGGAATACTATTCTACAAACAACGGCAGTCATTGTATTGTGTTAGTGTCTACATCAGTCGCTAGGTACGTTGATTATGTTAACAGGAGAATTGATAGGAGAACTGTGAGGCCAGCAGGTTGAGAGAGGTGATTGTCCTCTCCTCTCCTCTCCTCTCCTCTCCCTTCCCCCTCCCTTCCCCCTT
>VUYV01000012.1:7738478-7820802 GCA_008711295.1 Anarhynchus alexandrinus
TCCTCTCCTCTCCTCTCCTCTCCTCTCCTCTCCTCTCCTCTCCTCTCCTCGACCCCACCTGGAGCACTGTGGACCCCAGTACAAGAAAGACATGGACCTGTTAGAGCAGGTCCAGAGGAGGGCAGTGAAAATGGTCAGATGGCTGGAACACCTCTCCTATGAAGAAAGGCTGAGAGAGTTGAGGTTGTTCAGCCTGGAAAAGAGAAGGCTCTAGGGAGAACTTGTTGTGGCCTTGCCATATTTAAAGAGGGCTTCACAAGAAAGACAGAGACTTTTAACCAAGGCCTGTAGTGACAAGACAAGGGGCAATGGTTTTAAACTAAAAGAGGGTAGAGTTGGATTGGACGTAAGGAAGAAATTTTTTATGATGAGGGTGGTGAGACACTGAAACAGGTTGCCCAGAGAAGTTGTGGAAGCCCCACCATTGGAAGTGTTCAAGGTCAGGTTGGACAGGGCTCTGAGCAACCTCATCTACTGAAAGATGTCCCTGCCCATGGTAGGAGGGTTGGACATGATGATCTTTAAAGGTCCCTTCCAACCCAAGCCATTTTTTGGTTCTGTGATTCAACCTCAGGTTGTTTAGGATTTTTTAAATAAACTTTATTCTCTCTGTCTTTCTCTGTTGTCTTGGGCTTGATATTTATCTTAAAGCCAGAAGTCATTATCATGCAACAAGGTTGTGTTTCATTGCAATTACACTAGAGTCAAGAATAATCTTCATAAATACAAACTGTAAGTGACATACTATAATTAATTTTTGTTATCCACAGCCTTTATGTAAATGATTAAACAGCATGTACACAGTGGGGAAAACAGCCCAATATTTTAGCAGAGGTGTTCTCGCAGAAGTTGAAAATATTTCTTCAAGTTATGTGTTTGTGTGAATTAATGTTAGATTAGATCCAATGTATCTTTTGCCATTTCCCTGCCAGAGTCAGAATTTTGCCAGTGGGTATATTAAATATTTTATCGGAAGTGCAGCAGTTGCAGTTCTGCTAATTTTCTGGCATATGTAAGGTGCAAGTAATGATCCTTGTCACTGCAGTTACCTGAATGGCTCGTTCTTAGCAATGATGACTCTTGAGATTCTGAGAACTTAGCACAGTGACAAGCAGGACGTGTACCTCTTGGGACAGAAAGAGTTAAATAATTCCTAAAGTTGCGTCTCAGAAATGTCGCAAATATTGTGTAGAAAACATATTTTGCTGTGGGAATCCATCTTATTTTAGACACGGAATGATCTCCGGGATTCAGTGTTTAGACCTTAAATGAATGTGTTGCTTTGAAGGAGTGCTGACCAGTTAAATTACCTCTTTGTTAAAAGGAAATTGATTTGTTCATTCATCTGAAAAAAATCAAGATCTCTTTGAAAGATCAGTGGGGTCACATTGTCTTTTAGCTTTACAGAGAACAAAACCAGCACGTAAGAATGCTTCCAGGAAACAATAAAAGTATGTGTGTGTGTGTTTCTAGTCCGGTACATTTGTGAATATTGTTCGTCATCTTTCTCCGACAGTTGAATGTGCTTTCCTCACCTCCCACTTGAATAGCATAGAAACTGATACTTTGTTAATATAAGTAGAGTATATTTTACAAGATTTCACCCCACAGATATTTACAAAATAATTATAATGCACCAAGTAGAGATGTACCCTGTCAGTCGTCAAAGCATAGCTTGCTTAAGTGAAAATAGGGGACTCTGCATACATTGCATATTCCTTGAAATAGTCCTGTAATACTCTTTTCAATGCTTTCAGTTATTTGGATAATAATAGAGAAATTACAGTCAGTGCTGCTTCATTTATTCAGAACGTGCAATCTGCGGACTATCAGCACTCTACAGACAGAGCACTGGTGCTCTCAATAGTGTAGTTATCAGTCAGGAGTCAGTGGTAGGATACTGTGATTGTTGCTTTTCTCTGACAATTTGAAATACAGCATGATATTTTGGGAGATTCTACATTGAAAAATCTAGATTTATTTATTTGCTCACCATTTTATTTTTACTTTATTAAAAATACATTGCTGTTTATAAAACAAGTAGTTTTTGTATTTAAATGCTCTGACTTCAGATACTAATTATTTCTAAATGCAACTGTATGCTTTTAGAAAGTGGTGGAACAATGCTTACTATGTGCAGTCTGACTGCAGTTGGCTGACCTTGTGTACTAGCTATCCTTACTTTTTAAGGTCCACCGTGTAGGCCTCTTGCATATTTACAAGATCCGGCGACAGCGTGACCCTACCAACTTTCCTATGAAAAAGCCTCAAACTGTGAGACTTCTGCTTCAGGAACATGTGAAGGTTTCTAAATGTATAAGGGATTTTCACACTTTGCCGTGGAGGAGTGTGCTTGTGAGCAGCCCTGTGTTGCCATCCTCTTTATTTTTGCTTTCTGTGGATATGCCTTGGCAGCCAAAAAGTTTTGTTTTCAATTGTATCATTTTAACGCCACTGAAAATGAAGTTGACATTAAAGCTTTTGGCTGGCCAGATTGTACCAGAGGCTCTTCAGGGGGTTGCTTTTAGGCTGCAGTACAGTTTCAAACTTGTTTACCTGAATCTTAACATGGGTTTTACATGAGCAAACATACTTGAAAAATACGTCAGTCAAGTCCAGGGTCAAGGCACATTGCACCCTGTTTAAATTCATTGGTTAGTCAAGCTCCCCTGTAGGGTTTTCTATAGCTTCATGTCCTAGCAGCGCATGAGGGTAAGGAGAAAACAATCAGAGAAGCATTACACTGCCTGAACGGGGTTCTCATACTGCCAACATGAGAGACATTGCACTGGTTAAGAACATTACCAGTCTCTGGTTCATATTCTTTAGCTTAACACTGATGCTGACTGTCCTGTGAGTCATCAGCTGCTGGTACTTCTTTATATAGCGGCCAGGTGATACTTATTCACTTTTGCTTGATGAAAAATTAGTGCTATCAGCATTGACCTGTGGTGGAGAAGTCACTTTTATAGACATTTATTGAACTAACAGTGTTTTATGCACTGTATGAAAAGTGTATTGAGTTACTTTAGTCAGTGGAACAGTCTATGGTGAGCTTTTTGTACTAAAACAAGCAGTGTGCTTGAGATTAAAATGTCAGAACTATCAAGGATGTCTGTCATTAGTTTGACTTAATCTAATAAAATGTCAAATATTTCTTTTTATTCTGCTTTGCCTTTTGATCTACATATAGGAGGTCTTCGGGTGGTAGTGTTGGTATTACACTAGGTACAGATACTTTATGTTATTTTAGATTTGGTTAGTCTACTTAACCCGAGGAGGGATGAGCTAGACCTAAAAGAGTTCTGCTGTATTTTATGACTGGAGCCTAAAAAAAAAACATTAAGAAGAATATCTCTCTTGTATGAGTAACTAAGCTACAGTGAATTAAATCAGATTATTAAGGCCTTGACATGCGGTTGCATTGGGAACAACTCCAAAGTGTTATCTGGACTTTGGAGAATATTGAGGCGTTTGTTATTATTTTTAAAATAATTTTCTAAAGACAAGGTGCCCTGGAATGAATATGAAATGATCTGCCGTTGCAGATGAGACTATGGGATATGCCAGCGCATAATTATAGAATGACAACACTTTTGTTCCGTCTTACTGAGTTGCTGCTCCCTAAGGATAAAAAAAAAAGTGGATGCACCAAAGCAGATGGTCCTTTTAACTTGTGCCGCTGAATTTTTTTCCCTGGACTATCTGCAGGGATGCTGTCTTCATCTAACTATCACAGTACACCTTTGATTTGGCTGCACAGTATCTTGTCTCTCCTACTGTGTGTGTAACCCACAGTGGATTTACCACATTTCATTTAGATGATGAATGCAAGTACTGTAGACAACATCATCAAAATTAATGTAGCAATTACTTTAGCTACATCTGTGCAGAATTTTTCCTTGAAGTGATGACCGCTTCTAGTCTCTGTTGCAGGTGCCCCTGTTGCATCCTTGTAAGTGCATCAACGCAAAGAAAACCAAATCCCTTTTTCTCCACAAGCTGGAATTGTGAAAGAAGTGTGTCTGAAAGAAAATACTCCACCTGGATGAAAGTCTTTGTGCCTGAGTCAGTAAGCCAAAGTCTCAAATTACTGAGTTGAGCAACAACTGTAAGCCTTCTACTTGTGAGTACATATGCCAGCATAAAAAGATTGTAACATAAGTTGCTAGACTTTCTATCCCGCAAACATATAAACGAGGAAATAACTAATTCTTTCACTACCCTACACTATGTTTTATTCAAGTCAACTCTCAACATTATTGCCACTTTTCAACTTTGGTATTTAAAACACAGAGAGTGTTATATGGGTCATCATTCTCCAAAGGGTGAGATGTTGGCCTAGGAATTATTTCCAAATAATACCAGAACCAAACAAACCAAAACCAAACAAGCCCTTCCACCACCACTTTTCCATAGCTTGATTCTCAAGCTTTGCTAGTGTGTTTGTTACTTAAAACTTCACAGAAGTGTTCCTCTAGATGCAGGTAACCAGCAAGAGCAATTTTTCCCCATTAATTAAAATTTGGCAAATCTTAAATCTTTACTGTAACCATGCAAAAATTAGCTTTAGCCTGACTTTTTCTGCTATGTCTTCATTATAGACGTCTGTGCCAGCCATACATAAAGTAGGTATGCACATTTGAATGTTTCATTTTTAGTTTTGTCCTCATGGTAAAGTGAGCAAATTTTTGGCTCTGTGGTACTCTTTACTTTGTGAAGAGCAGAGAGTGCAAGCAAGGAAGAGGAGTGCTACCAGGGCTTTTTCTGCTGTGTTTGAGAGAGAGCTTGGTATCCTGAGGGTTCTTAAACATAACTTTTGACTTGCTTCGTTTGTGTTAGTTCATCCCAGTAGTGAGGATTAAAATTACTGACATCACAACGTGAGACTCCTCCTAAGTATACCGGGTTACTAGGCTTCCCTCTAAACCACAAAGCTGTTCATGATTCCCTTCTGCAATAAATTATGATTTATAACGCAGGACAGACTTTGCAGTAAATATTTTAGAACCTCAGCTTTTAAAAATGAGCTGTTTAACTGCAGTATCCAAAGCAAATAAAATAGTTACCTTTTGAGCTAACACTGCTTGAAACAGAAGACGCTTTTAGAATGCAATATAGTATTTTGTACTTTCAGCAAAAGCCCTAGGTACTTTTAAATAACAAGTAGTTTTGATATCTTTTTTCTTTATCCTTTTTGTGTAAGCAATTCATTATCACTTGTCTTCCCAAGGGTGTAGAAACCATGTAATGTACACTAATTTTAGTCAATAATGTATTTTATTTTAATAATATTAAGATTTAATTATGAGGGGCTATGTAAAGTCTTAGTTCTTTGAGCGTGGCTTACTTGGCTATTCTACAATAACGTTCTTATAATTCACATGAAAAACTACTTTTATCAAATAAGAAGTGAACTTTTTTTAAGCTCCAGATTGTATACAAACTTTTTAAGTTTAAACAGTGGAATTACAGTGTTACATTGTAAAACAATGGTTGCAAATGATGAGTAGATCTGTTGCTGATCTTGCTTATTATATAAATAATAGATATTTTTTTTGTGTGCAAGAAATACATAGCATTTTCTTCTCATAGTTAAACCTGAGTATTTTTTTAGTGATTGTGATAGATTTCCTAAGCAGTAGTACAGTGTAGCACAGTATGTCTCCCTTCCTTTTCTTCATCCTTCAAGATATAGAATAGCTGCTGTATGATCACATGCTAGTGCTACATTCAGTGACAAATTCTGCTTCACTGTTAAAGCAATTCAAATGTAAATTGAGTCATGAAAGACTCGTGTTCAATACGTGGTTCCTAAATGAGTGTTAGAAGTAGGATGTTTCAAAAATGCTTAGCTGATCCCACTTGTACAAGATTTGATCAATCATTACAAATTTCTAGCAAGCCCCATGGCAGTATTTCAAAGGAGGAACTCTTTCTAAAGTCCTATTAAGCCATTACAATTGTCCTTCTTCAAACTCACTTCTATGATGATGTCCATGGAAAAATCAATAGTAATTGGGCAGCTGGTGCAACTGCTCTCAAAATCTCATTGTTACCTTACTCTACCCTTGTCTTTCTGTATCCATCCTTTTTTTCATCTTGTACTCGGTCTGATAGCTCCTATAAGAATGGCTCTTTGTTAAATATTTATACAGCTATGATACCACAGCGTTGCTTTTAGCAGTGTTGCTAATAAGCCTATATAAGTTTTACTGTTCATTGTCAAAGAAGAGAAGTGTGATGCCCCGACTGAGTTTATAAGAATCTTTCCTTAGACTTTAAGGTAGGTTGTGTAACCAGTATTTTGGGGTTTTTGTTTAAGCTGGAACTTTTATTTGGCAATAGTAGAGTAGTAAGTACAGTTTCTAATTTTGAATGAGATGATTGATGTTTGGAATTCTGAAATAATTAGCAAACATTGCATTTAGTTTTTCCTGTATTCTTTGGTGTAAAAGGTTATGGTGTTTGTGGTTATGATAAATGTTAGGAGGTTATGGTAAAGGCTATGATATAGCCCTTCTGTTAGCACAGAACTTGAAAATTTAGTGAATATGTCTGCCTACCAAACAAATACCTTGTCTTTGTCCTGTAAAATTCTATTCGTCTCATTTTTTTAAGATAAAATACTTGAAAATTGTCATTTTCGTGTTGTCATTTTTGTTCCACTGTGATGTTTTTGTAATATGGCACATTAAAAAATAGCCTAAGGATTTTAAATGCTGGGTTTATGCAAACAGCAAAGCAAGACCAGTGACATTGGCACTACCCATGCCAGCCTGGGAGCTGCTGAAACTGCTTTAGCAGCCCCTGTATTCAGACCACAGGACCTCTCCAGATCCCTGAAGTTGTGGACTGGCTGGATCTTCCTGACGCCTTCCCTGCCACCCATTTCCCACCTTTCAGGAGGAAATATATGTATTACGTGCCCTTCACCTTCAAAAACATAAGAGGTTGAAAGAGCGAACCAAGTTTCCTTTCTCTGAACTGCTGCCTGGTTCTGGCATTGGCCTTCTTAGCTTACTGTCCTCTGAGAACATGTAGCAGGTTGGAAGCTCTTAATGGAAAAAAAACAACACAAAAAGAAGGCATTCTGGGCCTATTTCAGCCATTTTCAGATCCAGAAATTTGTTGCATCAGCTCACATTTTGTCCCTTTTCTCCTTCAGTTGAAGTAGAGGCTTCTTAGGTGGCCGATGTAGTTGGTCTGTTAGCTGAAGACTGCAAATGGGCAGATCTTGAATATTTTACAGCAGGGCACTCATGAGCCACGACAGCTTGAGAAAGGCAGCAGCTGTCACATCGTGGTTTCTTCTGGACTTCCAAACATGCTGGAAGCCAACTGTTACATCCAGGGTACAGAGGCAGCTTCTCCCTGTCTTTCTGTGTTTCTGCTGGCATGTTTAATGGATAATTCAGAAAACAAAACTACAGCATGGCCCACCAAATTTCCAAAGCATAAAAGGCTAATGTCTGTTGTAGTGTTAAAGATGAAAGACCTTGTGGACACTGTATGAAGGTGAAAGGCTTTAGTACAGTTTATCATATTATGTATTTTAAGTAGGGAATTGTTTTCTGAGTTAGTTTTGACCCTGTCACTTCTCTCCTTGAATTCCTCCAGAGGTTGGTTTCTTGCTATCACATCAAATATAAGCTGTTTGCCTTCACCTGAAGGGCTTTCATGGACTTATCCCCATTCTATCAACTTTCATTTTATTTTGATAATATGATGATTATAGTTACATTAGCCATTTGCTAAATTTTCAATACCTCTGTGCTGATTCTTGGTTTTGCAGGGCGTTTCACTTGAGTCTTTTCAAAGCCACATCATTGCTGGGTTTCGTAATCCTTCTTCAAATTCTCTCTTTCCTTTGACTGAGAATCTTTTCATTTGGAGAGTGGTCATGTTATGCAGACAATTATTTTACTCTTTTTATTTCGTTCACCTTTCTATGTCATGTCTTTATCGTGTATAACCCTTTATTGTGTGCATAGGCTGTAAGCTTTTTCTATGGAAACAGATGTCACTGTTTTGTTCAGTGACTTATGGAGTACATGCTGCATATTCCTAAAATACCCAGATGTTATGATAATGTACATAATAGTTCAAGCAATGTGCCAACATCTTTTATATTATTAGTTGTTGAAGACTGTGCTACCATCTAGTATATCCATACTCCATAAAAAATAAATTTGTTTGGCGTGCAATAGAATTAATGGAATTCACAATTTTTGCCTTTTCTGCACTGCAATAACTTGAGCTTTTTATTTCTGTAGAGCCACCCTACACAGACCCTCAGTTCTTCCATGCATTTCCAGACCCCTGCCCAAGTGTATTCAGAGCTCCTCAACATCTCAACAGTACCGCACTGCCCCAGCTTCCTCTCAGACTGCCCGAGGGCACCATCTTACCTCCTTATACTCTCAACACCCTCTGTCATCCCTACCCAGGTTTGTTTAATGTTTCAGTTTTGGGCAAGAGGCAGCATATTCTGCAGCTGACGCAAGCTATCCATGTGCTAATTTCCAGAAATAAGTGCATGGCAATTGGTGCTGTTACCTTCTCATTTCAAATGATGGAAGAAGGTTTTGTGCTTTTCTTGTTATGAGCGCTAGTGGGATCTTCATTATTTATTTTCATGAAAATTGTAGGAACTTGGTATCTTTCAGGCACTTGTTCTTGTCTCATTTGGTTTATAGTTTTGAGAGGTATTGGTGGTGGATAGGGATTGACAGATAATATAACACCATAAACTAATCTCATTAACAAACTTCAGTGAAAATCATTCTTTCAAGTTATTTTTGAGATCCCAGCTGTTGAAGGTAATATGAACTACTGGTTGATTGAAAAGATTGTAGAGTTCTTGGTTTTGTAGTCTTTCATTAAAGCCTGAAACTATCCAATATTTAGAGTAATGCAGCTGTTTCTGCATCTGAAAACACATTAATCTACAGCACTGAGAGCTGTGACATGGTAATGTGAATATGCAGTGGCTTTCTTGAATAATATAAATATTATATCTGCATAGTATCTGCATGTTTGTATTTTAAAATGTAGAGAAGACAGAAAGATACAAAATGGTGCAGAATCCTTAGTATAATTGAAGAATCTGGACTTAGGTTTGTGTATATAACTAAACATATGAAGGGTGTGCATTTGCTTTTAGATGAGTGCCTACTTTATTATTATTATGAGAAACTTTCAGCTGCTTAATACAGTTGCTTGTTAAGTACCTCTTGTCACAGAGGAAAACATGGGAAACATGTTTAGCATGTTGAGTCAGCTGATTCAGCAGTGTCATTGTTATCTCACACAATGACATCACAAGGTAGGACACAACTACTCCAAAACAGGATTTGCCTCACCAAAGTTTTGTAAGAAAAGGGGGTGAAAGGGAGGCCACCAAGGCCACCACTCTCCTCCTCAAACAGCACTGACAGCACTGGTGAGATTAGGATGAAAGTGTTTTTTTCCCTCCTTTTCACGAAATGACCTCTCAGAGTGGTGAGGACTACGCTGGGGAAACAAAAATATCTCATTGCAGCTCTTCCCCAGGTTTCCCAAAATCCTGTTCACATTAATTGCATCCACATCCTGATTCCCTTGGATTTTCTGCAGCTCTAGACCCCTTGGATTCCTCTATTTCTTCTGTCTGTAAGGCTGTCTGGGCACCGGTAACTGTGTTGGAAAGCCAAGGTAGAAATAGAAGTTTTGAGATAGTCCCAACAAGTTGAATATAAGGTACTGGACGCAAAACAGCTCATGCCTGATTATATGTGCCCAACATAATAAATCTCAGTTTCCTAACCTGCTGTGCCTGGCATATTTGGATCCCAGTGTGTGCTTTGTGAGGTGAAAGGTCTGGCATGGAGCAGTCTGAATGGGGTGACTCATACACAAAAGAGACCTCCTAGAAGGTTCACTGTGCTACCAGCTGCAGCCTGGTGCTGAGTCCCCTATCTATCCCCGTGACATAAACCAATGTGTGCTCTTTCTGACTGCATGACCTGATGAGTTTCTCTTGACCATCTCATGAGCAGAGATGCTCTGTCTACCCAGCCTTGATGCAACTCGATCTGCTGGTCCCCTCCATCAGATAAAGGTGAGAGGCTGGGGAGCATAGCAGCTGGAAAGTACTTTGAAGTACTTGTAAGGTCCAGTTGGTTTGTGCCAGTATAATGCCTGGCATTGTATGGACCCATTCATTGTTGATTTCTAAGTGTCATTTTAAAAATGGGGTTAGGTGTTTAAAAGAGTCTGCTGAGCAGAACTGTTAAGATGGGGCCATGGTAATTCCTGTGTTCCTGTGCATTCGTCTTGCTGGCACAGAAAGGTGCTGTTTACACCCACCTACACAAGCACAGGTGTTTCAAGCACATTTTCACATGCTCTTCTTTAAGTAAAAGTTAAACTGATGTCTGCTTTCTCGCATGCTTTTGAAGAATTTTACCTCCTTTTTTAAGGATTTTGCTTTGGTTCTGCTGTGTTTTGAAATAATTTCTAATTCACTTCTCATTCATGGAAATTTAGTGTTCATCCCTGTCTTCTAATACAGGTGGATATTGGCCTTTTTTTTTTTCTTTTCCGTATGTTCAGAGAGTATAGGTAGTGAAGATATTTGCACAGGGAGATGGCACAATTTATCAGGGAAATAATCTATGAAGAATTGGCAATCTGTGTGTATTTACATAGGACTTCAGCAATACATGAGTAGAGTTTACAGGCCCTGTGTACTTCTTCACATGCCTGCTTACAGTGCTGTATCTCTGGGTGAATTCATCTAGGACCGAGTGTTTTACAGAATAACTGAAATATTGTTTGTCTTTTTAGGCTGTGAAGCATGTTACAGAACCGTACAACAAGTGGATGAAGGGGAAAGGAAAAAGTGCCATTGATAGCTAGGATAGCAACATGGGAAATACAACCACCAAGTTCCGCAAAGCTCTTATAAATGGAGATGAAAACTTGGCCTGCCAAATCTATGAGAGCAACCCTCAACTAAAAGAAACTCTTGACCCAAATACTTCTTATGGAGAAACGTACCAGCACAATACTCCGCTCCATTATGCTGCTAGGCATGGAATGAACCGTATACTAGGGTGAGTATGATTTGAAGTTATGCTTGGGTGTGAATAACTGACCTAAGAAATGCAAGAATTTCGGCTCGGTTATATGTACCTTATGTATGTACACATATATGCACACATATATGTGCATAGGTATGCGTGTGTTGCAGACACAGAATCTGTAACGTTCACGTAGTAATAGAAAACATGCAAATTGGTCTGTAATCGCAGACTGGTATAACAGGTTCTGATTTTATTTTTAGTATCTTTGTTCCTTCCTCGTAACATTAGTCTTGGACAGTTTTAGCTTGCTTCCTGAAGACTCCCATACCACACAGTTCCTTGAAAATAGTGAGTCTTCCATCATTCTTGATGTGTTCTCCTGTCTTAAAATAATCTGTTTGTAAAGCTGTACCAGTGGATACCATACTGATTGTATATATGTTTCTTCTTGTGTTATTCAGGCAGCTTTTATTTTTCATTTTGAATTACAACTGAACATTAATATCGTGATAATAAGCAAGTTTATTATTGCCACAGTCAACATGTACGGCAATCCCTAATGTTAGCTACTTCCATTCTTCTGTATTTTTGTCAGTGCTCTAAGATCAATTAAAGATTAACATCTTATCGATGTCCAGACATTGCAGGTACAAGCTGTTCTGTTCTGGTCTAGTATTTCATGAAGCTAGTACTGAGTAGACATTGCTAAACCTCTTCTTCAGTAAGTAGTGAGTTAGAGAGAATTTCATAAACATCCTTCTTCTAATATTAGGAAACAGAATGGAAATATATGCTAAACAGTATTATTGTTAATATTCTTTTCATCTCTGTGTTTATACCTAATGATGGGCCTGTGGTATTCATAATGTTTGTTTTGTCCCTCATATGCTGTAACTTTACTAGTTGTCTGGCCTCCCACCATAAATTTTTCCTCAGTGTTTCGGATTCCCTTAACAGTTTTTTATACTTTATAACTTCTCATTTATCTTGTTTTTTGATAATATTTTTCTCTTCTCTCCCACGTATTTTATATTTCTATTTTTAATTGTTGTTTTCATTTCATCACTGAATCTTTTTGTTCGATCCTCAAACTTCCCCCATTCCCGACTCTTGAATGGTAGGAAAAATTTAACGAAACTTCATTTAAAATAGCATCCAGTTTTTATTTACGTTTTCTGTGTGATTTTTTTC
Source organism: Anarhynchus alexandrinus (assembly GCA_008711295.1). Lineage (NCBI taxonomy): Eukaryota > Metazoa > Chordata > Aves > Charadriiformes > Charadriidae > Anarhynchus > Anarhynchus alexandrinus. Next base: position 7,750,739 of record VUYV01000012.1, read on the forward strand.
CTCTGAGATTTTCAGGTTATTTCTCTCAAGACAATATCTCTTTAAGAAAATATAGTGTCATTGAAACAACAAGGGCACATTGAATTGTTTGCACATATGGAAAGAAATGGAGTCATAATTACTGACTTCTGAGCAGTCTATTAATCAATTCATATTGCACCATTATGATGAGATCTTGAATAATTGCTTTGTGTTAACAAAAAAAAAGGTAATTTAGAAATGACATTTTACTACTAGCTGCATGGGACCTTTAGTATCTAAGTCTCACAGGACAACTCAGTTTTATTTTGCACACATTGCAAACAAATAATCAGAAGAATCATTCTTTTTTCTAGTTTGAGTCCAAGGTTTGCAATACATTTTTTTGCCAGTAAACATAATTGAGGTGCTATTCTTTGCTAGAATCTGCTTCTGAAAACCTGGACTGTTAGAATTGTCACTGTTGCTAGGAGTAATTTGCTGGGTTTTTTTTACTATTTATTTTTCTACTGTCTTTCTAAGGCCTTTGTTCAGAACTCCTCTCTAAGACATGCTGCACAAAAATGTAGCCTTTTTATCTAAACAAAGTAGTAAGAGTGAATAAATATCAAACTTACAGTGTGCCTGTTTGCAAAGTTGATAGTAGAAAGGGCACAAGTGATTTCCAGTTAAGCCTCTTCCTTTTGATACAGAAAGTCCTGGATATGACAGAGATTAAATAAATTGAATAGTAAAATGAATGCTTTGATTTACTGATGAAGTACAATAGCTAAAAATAACTGAATTTTTAGCTTTATATTTTGAGAGATATTTACAATTACAAGATGTCCATAATACTATAATATTTTATATTTATCTCTTCATTAAATATTTTAAATATTTGGGAATCTATAGCTACACTACCTTGTAGTTCAAACTCTAAGTGTTACTTACATGTACACCATATCATTCAATTTTTCTTTATAGGCTGATATTTCTATTATTGTAGGTGGATATGAACTGATGTGTTTTACGATTCACTGTGTGAAATTTTCTCTAAATAGAGTAGCGTGATGCAGTTGTCAGTACACCTTTTGTGTAACAATACATTGAGAGAGATATTCTGGGATGTTTAGAAATAGCCTATCTGGCAATGCGGTTACCAAATTCTGAAGCAAAGGGACAAACTCCCTGTTACCAGATGTATGACTGGTGGTGACTGTCTGAAGATGTGGTGATAGCACAGGCACCGAGCTTGCAATGAAAGGGAGTTGGGGACATCCTGGTGTAGCAATTTCAGAAGTGAAGAAACAAGAAACTGGAGAAGAGGTGAAAGTGTCATAAAGCAAAACTCCTCACCTGGACAAATTTTGTATAGTCCAGCATGAAGTCTACTGGCAGAAACATACACCAGCAAAACTTTCCCAACAGTTTTGAGCTGCGCAGTTGTTTTACAGCAGGTGTCTGAGTCATACGGCTGCTGCACCTTTCATCCAGCATTTACAGCCCAGAAACTGGATTTTAGTATATAATCAAGCTGTAAAAATTTGAAAATTTGCTGTTGGTTTCTTTTCTTTTTACAAGATTCAGCAAGAGTGTGTTAAAATACTAGGGATTTTTTCTATGATAATTTTTCATGAATATCATGGAAAGCTTTGGTATATTACAAATGTTGAAATAAAAAATGGAAAACAGTTAGACATTCCATTAATATATAACTTTTGTTTGGTCTGCAGCCCTAAATAATATTTACCTGACAGGTCAGTGTGTTTTAACAGAGCATTTAATGTTTAAAAAAAACAAAAATTGCTGGTCACAGCTAATTAGCACAAACAGAAATTTTCAAAACACTGCTTGAAGTTGCCAGAAGTTATTACATAGCACTCAGCAGTTCCCCATAACTGACAGCTATCTCATTTTCTCTGTCCAGTTAGTGGGGCTATATAGTTAGAGTGTGGGTGAGGTTGTGTGATGGAGGGCTCATCCATCAGCACAGGAAAGACATGGACCTGTTGGAGCAGGTCCAGAGGAGGGCCACAAAAATGATCAGAGGGATGGAACACCTCTCTTAAGAAGAAAAGCTGAGAGAGTTGGGGTTGTTCAGCCTGGAGAAAAGAAGGCTCCGGGGAGACCTTATTGCAGCCTTCCAGTACTTAAAGGGGGCTTATAAGAAAGATGGGGACAAACTTTTTAGCAAGGCCTGTTGTGATAGGACAAGGGGGAATGGTTTTAAACTAAAAGAGAGTAGATTTGGACTAGATATAAGGAGGAAATTTTTTTTACAATGAGGGTGGTGAAACACTGGAACAGGTTGCCCATAGAGATGGTAGATGCCCCATTGCTGGAAACATTCCAGGTCAGGTTGGATGGGGCCCTGAGCAGCCTGATCTAGTTGAAGATGTCCCTGCTTACTGCAGGTTGGTTGGACTAGATGACCTTTAAAAGGTCCCTTCCAACCCAGACTATTCTGTGATTCTCTGATCCCCAGGAGCACAGGGGAGCCCAGTAAGCTCATCAGAGGGAGGAGCCCCCTGCTCCAGGGCTCTCACAGGAGAGCTGTCCACCCCACCTCTCAGCTGTGACACCCATCAGGAGTCTACAGAAGGGGATTGTACTGGGTTTATGTGGCAAGGTTTTGGTAGCAAGGGGCTGCAGGGGTGGCTTCTGTGAGAAGAGATCAGGAGCTGCCCCATGGTGGACACAACCACCTCCAGCCATCTCCAAAACTGAGCCTATCAGTGATGCTCGGGGCACGTCAGTGATAACGTATTTAAAAAAGGGTAAAATTGCTGTGCTGCAGCTGTGAGAAAGGAGTGAAAAAAATGTGAGAGACAGGCCTGCAGACACCAATGCCAGAGAAGGAGGGGAAGGAGATGCTCCAGGCACTGGAGGAGAGACTCCCCTGCAGCCTATGGTGAAGCCCATGGTGAGGCAGATTGTCCCCCTGCAGCCCATGGAGGTCCGCAGTGGAGCAGATATCCACACTGCAGCCCATGGAGGACCCCACACCAGAGCAAGTGGATGTGCCCCAAAGGAGGCTGCATCCCGTGGAGAACCCATGCCTGAGCAGGCTCCTGGCAGGAGCTGCGGTCTGTGGAGAGGAGCCCACACAGGAGCAGGATTTCTGGCAGGACCTGTGACCCCGTGGAGGACCCACACTGGAGCAGTCTGTTCCTGAAGGGCTGTACCCTGTGGAAAGGACCCATGCTGGAGCAGTTCTGGAAGGACTGTGTCCTGTGGGTGGGACCCTATGTTGGAGAAGGGGAACAGCGTCAGGAGCAGCAGAGTTGAACCCCCATTCCCTATCCACCGCTGCTCAGTGGGGAAGGATGTAGAAGAGTCAGGAGTGCAGCTGAGCCTGGGCAGAAAGGGGAATAGGGGAAAAGTGTTTTCAGTTTTGTTTATATTTCTCACTATCCTACTCTGTTATTAAGTGGCAATAAATTAAATTAATTTCCCCAAGTTGAGTCTGTTTTGCCTGTGACAGTAATTGGTGAGCCGTCTCCTTGTCCTTAACTCATGAGCTTTTTTGTTGTATTTTCTCCCCCTGTCATGTTGAGGAGGGGGAGAGAGAGAGTGGCTGGGTGGGCACATGGCAGCCAGTAAAGATCAACCCGCCACAGGGATCAAGGTGGTTTGAGGAGGAACACGCTTGGGACAATAGAGCAAAGGCTAAAAGGGGCTGGTGACATGGAAATGGGTGGCATGTCAGACCATGATGTTTGTCTGACCACACCTGATCACCGTAGTCTGTCCTATCTTCTCATTAAACTCTATTTCTAATTATTTTCTGGGGTGACAGTATTCTGCCGTGTGCATGTTTGTGTATGGAGGTCTGAGTACCAGCAACTGAAGTAGGGACCTCATGACCATTGATAGGACAAGGGGGAATGGCTTCAAACTGGAAGAGGGCAGAATTAGGTTAGATATTAGGAAGAAATTTTTCACTTTGGGGGTGGTAAGGCACTGGAACAGGTTGCCCAGAGAAGTTGTGGAAGCTCCATCCCTGGAGGTGTTTAAGGCCAGGCAGGATGGGGCTTTGAGCAACCTGGTCTAGTGGGAGGTGTCCCTGCCCATGGCAGGGGGGTTGGAATTCAATGATCTTCAAGGTCCCTTCCAACCTAAACCATTCTATGATTCTATGACAGAGGGGTCTCGGAGCCTGGGATGCCAGCAGTTGGAGAGACAAGTCTGCATGCGTGTCAGTACATATATCAACATATAATGGCCAGTGAATATCAAGCCGGACTACCCAGTGAGGATAAGTGGCCTGGGAGTCATGTTTTGAATCAGCTCTAAGTCCCCAGGTCAGCCAGAAGGCCTGTTTGAGGCAACTGGAGATGAGAGGATCGAGGGGCCAGGTACCGGTAGTGTCTAAGGCAAGTTACTGGGGATCAGCAGTATGTGTGTGTGCAAGGTAACTGGCAGGTGCAGGTCATCCAGCACCGGTTATGGGATAAACAGCATCTGAGGCCAGCTACTGAAGGGATCAACATTGTTTATATGCATATTTTTTCCCACTAGTGGACTTTCATCCTGCTTGCCTGGAGAGGGGAACAGAATGAGGCTGCCCGTGTTGTTTGTGGTCATGTGAGTGCTGAGTGTTTCTGTCCACGTACATCCGTGTGGAACATGTATTCCATGTGTATGTTTGTGTGTGTCTATTGGGAGTGCAGCCCAGCCTCTCTACGGGCTGGACCTGGGGACACGGAGCAACAGCAGCCTTGCCTCCTGTGGACTACCGTCTTTGCCAGCCCCTAACAGTCTGAGGCCTTTTGCTAAAAATAGAAGGGTACAAAGAGAAAATATATGCCTTGAAATCTCCCCAGAAAACACGAAAAGGTTACTTTCCATTTTGGGAGAAAAAAACTAAACATTTCGAGTTTGCTTTATTGAATTATATTGTAAATACTGCAGGAACAATTTGAGTGTGATTTACCCAGTGATTTTCTGCTACAGTCTCTAGACATCTGCTGGTGGTGCTTAGATTCAGCACGAATGTTCAGAGAAGTTTGCCTTGGTTGTTAGCAGCTCTAGTTCAGAAATGTCATCTCTCTGTTACAAAACTGTAATGATGTTGTTCAGACTGTGTTCACTGCAAGCTAATAAATAGGTAGTCTCTAGAGGGTGATAAGTAAGACTTCTGGAAGTAAGAGAAAAAAGTTACATGGCACTTCAGAAACATCAAAAAATAAACATACGTCTCAGATGGATTTTGAGAGCTTTGTACAACATACACATTGGTCTTATTCCACTAAAACCAATTATCACGATTCCCTGTGAATGAAGGTCTTGACAGAAGATTCCTGTTCAAGAGGATAGTTTAAATTTCATTCACTAAATGGGTGCAAAAATATCACAGAGAGAGAGCACACAGGAAGTTTGTTTTCTTTAGAAAATGCAGTCTTCAGATGATCAAGCACCTCCAATACCCTCAGGCATTTTTCACCTAATCCTAAAGTACTTTTGAGACCATCTGACTGCTCAGTTGGAGAGAATTGCTGACAGTGTGGAAAGGTGCTCCCAAGGGTCTGGCTGTTGGTGAACCACTCCTGAAATGCATCAAGAGAATAGGCTTTTCCAGAGGGTGGCTGAGATGGAGTGGCTGGAAATCACGAGGACACACTGCTTGTGGTTGAAAGGGAAAGACATCTTCGATAACCTGTCATTTTGCAATATATGTTGTGGTGTGACTTTCGGTGTTGTAGCTTTGCTGGGAAGCTTTTTGGATCAGTGACAGATTCTCCTCCTTGTGTGCTTCATACTGTTACGTCTGAGCACTTTGTGAGTATTCAAGCCAAAAGCAGATTGTTTGTAGCACTTGCTGCTGGTCCTGGGCTGAAGAGGGAGGAGTAGGAGGAGGTGATAAAAACATGGGGCTGTGGGGAGGCAGGATGGGTTTGTGAAGCTGATTTTTTTTCTAGAACAGGAAAAACAAAGGTTTCCAGTTACAGAAGGTTCTGGAAATCGAGGTGAATGCTGAGGCTGAAAAAAAAAATACCGCTTTTTTAAAAACATTCTTCATGCCTGCCTATCAGTAATAATAGTAAAGGAACTCTGGCATTGAAGGCATAGCTAAGCTAGCCAGAGAGAAACATTGGTAAATGTGCCCAGGATCTGGCTATAGGAAGTATTTCTTGTTTCATTGCTATAATTTGGGAAGTATTTTTCACTGCAGTAGAATGACAGAACAAAGTAGTGGTGTTTTGAATTTCAGGTTGTTGTAGGCTACAGTCTTGTCTTGTCTTGTCTTGTCTTATCTGGTTTTTATGGATGTTTAAGAGGTTTCAGTAGGGGCTGATCAAAGCAATTGTGATGCAATCAAAGAAAGTGTATTTAGATTCCTATAAGTTATATAGGATGAATTTAACAGAAAATTTATTGACATTAGAGGGAATGTTGCATTGGTCGCAACACTTGTCTCTTCCCATGTCAGGTTTTGCTGGTTGTTATTCCTTTTGCAGTCATGTTGAAAATTCGTTTTGGATGTATTGGAGGGAGATATGTGCAAACTGTTTTTCAGAACATGACTTCTCTCAAGTTAAGAGGATATCAGGGGATTTTTGTGCTGCAAAAATATATGTCAAGGAGAAGCATTAGAGGAATCCCTGTTAACTTCTTTGCAGATCTTCTGGCTTTAGAGAGGTGCTGTAGTTGACTATTTTCTGATAAGGTTGAAGCTGCTCTGAATTTCAGATTATTTTTTTTTGAGATGTAAATAAAAAAGAGGCTACTTCAGGCTACTTCACTCTCCACTGTTTTGACTGAGGCAGAAGTTCTGCAAATGTTTAAACTTTGAATTGACCTAAATCATTCATGCTGAACTGTTCAGGAAGATACTACAAAATATATTCTTTGTTCATCAAAGTTCTGAAAAATCTATTCAGTGCTTTGCCAGTAAGACTGGTGTTCCCTTTTAAATTACTCTCCTAACTGTACTTCTGATATAAATGTGAGCAAAAGAAAAGTAAGAAGAAGGTTAATAGCAGCTCTTTGTCTAATCAGGGCAAATAGGAAAAACATGGAGTGATCAACCAAAACAACAGGGTCCCAGTGTAGGGAATGTATAGATTGTATTGAATGTATAGATATTTTCAGTAAGTTCTTCAGAAATCTTGGAGGGGTCTTAATTTATTTATTTTTTTTTTGTTCCTCATGGTAACTCCTTGAATTATTATATTTGTTCGGTGTTTTCCAGGCAATTTTACATCTCATTTGGGAAGAAAATTATGAAGGTGTGATAGTTGCGTATGCTTCTTTCCTAATAGTATTTTTTTAAAGTTTTGTCTTCTGATTTTAGTATAAAAGATATCCATCTACCTATTTTCCCTTTCTCTAAGACAACAAAATAATTCTGTCCTGTTTTACAATATATTATAATACTTCATCTGAATAATACATTAGAATGTCATTGTCTAGATTATTCATTTTAGAACAACAAAAAGCAAGCTTCTTTTTAATTATCAATGATTACACAGGTAAATTGAATATTTAGAATATAATTTTATTTAAGATTAATTTTATTCATAAAGGTAAGTATGTCTGCATTGGAATTATTCATAGTAGACTCCCTTTATAGTCAGTGTAGACCTAGGTAATAGATCTAGTCAGAATAATTAGTGAAGGCGACAGCACAATTAGTTTTATTGTGAAGTTGACCCTAAAATATTTTAAATTAATTGTGTGCCAGAAGTGCCTGTTTCTTTCCATTGATTATAAAGGGAATCTAAGAGGACTGCATCAACTGTAGTTGTCTGCATTGTAGATCTCCAGAGCTGAAAAGATTAATCTCATCCTAGAATATGCTATCCCGTAAAATTGAATAGTAAGCACCTGCAAAGCCGTAAATTGAACATTTCACAGTTTTACAGTATCAGGCATGAATGCTACTTGTGGGAGATAACTGCTTGTGATACAGTGTTAAATGTTTCACTTTTGTGGTCTGCTGTGAATAATCGGTGCAATGTTTGGATCCATCCAAGCGTGAGCACTGGTGTTTATCTGAATGTTTTGTTGTCATTCCGCTCAGCTGCTGAAAAATACCCAGGTTTTGGCTCTGTAAGACCCTTCTCAGATTAATTATTTTATATGGTTATGAGGCTTGGTCACCTACTAAATGCTTATTCAATATGAAATATTGAAGGGAGTTTTTGATCTGATGTAGGAGAATAATATATGAAGAGCATGGTCTGACCAGGATTTATGGGAGTGTTTATAAGAAGCAAGAGGGCTGAGTGAATTGAAATGCCTGTGACTTCAGTAGCAGAACATGTGACTGGATGGTAGAAAATAGTCATTTATAAGTTCATTTCATGATACCCAGTCTCAAGAGCAGTCAAGAGGATGGAGGAATGATAAAATTAGGAAGCCTTTAAAACTGAGTAATTTCTTACACTGAATCATCACTGGAAAACACTGCCAAAGACGTAAAACAGTGGGGGGCAACTGCAGTCATGGAGCAGCAGCAGTAGTTTGCTGGGTTTCTCTAAGGCTCTCACCCAGTTGGGCACTGTCTTCTATAGTACAGCTAAGGCAGGATGAAAAACTCAGACTCTTTTCTGATTTACACCCTTGGGTTTTTTTCCCTAAGGCTCAAAATCTCTTTTAAAAGCAGTTGTCAGTAACTAGATGTGTGGTCTCCCAAGGTGGCTTCCCTGGTGCTCCTCACATCTTCCCCACAAAATACAAAACAGTGGGTAGGCTTTATCTTAAGAGTAGTCTGATCTACAAAGTCTGACCTACAAGCAAAGCTCAAATGCCAGTCAGCTGCTGTTTTCATCTCTTAAAGCTGACCTTTTTCTCACTGATTTCTGATTATTTTAACCTTAATAGGTCAAATATATGTGATGCCTACAGAGTTCACTAGTCACAACACAGCCTTGCTCTCCAGGTACAGGTGCCATTGTTGGGCGTCTTGAGTTATTGCTTCTCCTTGCTACTAGGTTTTCTGCACCCTTTAGAAAAGTGGGAACCTTAGGTTGCTGTGCTCTTCCCTGCACATGTTTAGACACTGTTTAAGTGCTCTTACTGAAATGATCATCTATTCCCCACTTTGTTCTTATTTTTCTTTCCTTGGAAATCAGATAACTGCAGAATAAGATCGCTTTGTTAGTGACTTTTAAAGATTTCTTATTCTGCGTTGTCTATTCTCCTTAGTAGAACCCTGTGATTGTTTTACCACAGGCAAAGTAAAATGATATTTGGGTTGTAGAGGAGTACAGCTTTGGTCCTTACCAGCCAGGATAACTGAATCTTTATTTCAACTGATTTTGTTACCAGATTGAGTTCGTTACTCTGTCGAGTTGATTGGTAACTGCTGAATCATTGTGTCAAATGGCTTAACTTCACCCTGGGGTTAGAGGCTCACGTGGCTGCCTTACCGGAGAGATCTGTTGGCTCAGTAGTTACCGGAACAATGACTGAGAGATTTGCAGTTTCTCATAAACAGAAGTAAATTTATCAGAAATAATTAATTAACTTTTATAGCTAAATGCAATATCCAGCTAAAATATTTGGTGACATCGTATATGAACCCAGTTTTCCTTTTGGCCAAAATGTAGACTGTGTATTATTTGATTTTTTAAATTTGTAATTTTTTTCAATTTAGATGTAATGAAATTACTTCATTGAGACATTTAAGGAAAATAAGAATTAGTGTCATTAAGGATCAAGCAACATACAGATTGAAAGGATTTTTCTGGAGGGAGGGATAGAGAAAGATGAGACAATCTCCATAATACATTCATAGGTTTTAAGAAATTGAATAGAAACAATGCAGAGCCCATTAGTATTTGCTGTGTAATTTCATCATTATTGCCATATAAATAATATCAACACTAGATGTCATACACTGCTAGGTGATTTACAAGCTGATATGCAGATAGTGGTTCCTGCACAGGAATACAAAGCTGTGTGTTTAAACGGTGAAGGTGATCCCACTCGTTGGTAGTTTCATGCTTATTATTTCATCAGACATTTGTTTGAAACCAATCTAAACATAATAGTCTAACAGTTATCTGAGAAGAGAATTCAGTGTGGATAGTCTTTTTGGAACAAACTGTGTTCAAATGAGGGATTTGGAGAGAAGGCTGGAAAGATGACACCTAAGTTCAAGAATTGGTTCTGGCTGTAAAGAAATGTATAGAAGAAAGGGACAGAGATGAAAATCACACAGATTTTGCATTACAGAAGACATTTAGTCACAAAAGCTGCTGGTAAGCAGCCAGCTCCAGTGGAAGCCGCTTCTAATTTGGCACTCGGCTCTTTTTCTTTTGAAATCTCACTCAGAATATTGAAATAAAAGCCAGAAGTGGCATGGGATTATGGAACAGTATTACTGACTGTCCAAGGGAAGGCCAAGCACAAGTTGCTCATAAATAAATATAATAGTTTTCTGGTTAAGGATAACTTAGGGATGTTGTTGATACTTTGCATCAGGAATGGTTTAATTCTGTGGTTTGATGCTGCTGTTCCTCCTAACAGGCATAGGAACCATATATAAAGCGTGATTTTTTTGACCCACAGTATAACAAATGTAAGGATTAACCAAGTTTTGTGTTCCTCACTTCTAGTGTACTCTGTCTTTGGATCTGTGCTCCACAGTTCAGTTGTATCCCTTTGCCACTCCTGCACATTGTCCATCTTGGGTTTTTTGTGTTGTACCAAGCCAAAGATTACTATCTATCTACAGAAGGTCATACTTAATCATATTAGCTGACAGAAAACCATTAAAGAAAATAAACTTTTCAACCTATTTGCATATTTTTAATGAAGAGAATAGCAAGTTCTTTATTGATGTGTATTTGTAAAACATCTTTCTTAGGTGTCTTTAGGTGATGGGCTACTATATTAACATGAGTCAGCCTAGAACTGGAACTAAGACCCAGGTGCTGACCTACCTTTAATCACTTTAGTAGTCTTTTGGAAACAAACTATTTGGGGAAACCATAGGTGAAGTGACAGCAACACAGTGAAAAAGATTGTAAGGCTTTTTAGAGCCAGTTTAGGAGAGAGTGAAGTCAGTGCTTGTGTTGTAGGCAGAATTTTTGTACTGAACATTACATTAAGTCCATAAGTGAAATAGGCCCAGAAGACCATATGTTCTCAGAGTCAAAGATTTGCATTTGAGCCTTAGATTGCTCTAAGTAAAAGACATGATTCATATGTGCCATCGTCTGGACTTCATTCTCAAAGCGGTGGTTGTCTCTGAAAATGCAGAAATTGTTTGAGTACTCAGGAAATTGATTTAACCCATTTTGCCAGATGTGCTGTACGTAGTAGGAGTCATATGGATGGGAACAAATGGGAGGCATTTCAGTTTAGGAAAAATACAGCTTTGGAGGCCAGAGTGGAGTACTTGACGTAAGGGAGCTTGAAATGTCTGTGAAGACTTCAAATTTTGGAAGGAAGAATTAGCTCTTCACAAACTTCCATCAGCAGTGGAGATGGTATCATTGATGGATGGCCTCTCATATGCTTCCTTTGCTGTTAGCCCAAATAATCACTGGTATAACCTCACTTCTCACTGTAGCAGGTTATTACTAGTGTTTATGGGAGTTCTGGTAGTGTTAGTGACAGTTCTTAGGCAAGGAGGCAGATGAATTTAAGGCTTACAAAGTCAGGGTAATAGTTTGTATTTTTTCTTTGATAAATGGTTAATGATCTGTTAGGAGATTCTTTATCTTAGAATAGAAATAGTTGCTGTCTTCTGCCCAGTTTTTTGCTGCATGCAGGAGATTCCTGGGCTGTAAGAGAAGCTTAAGAATTTTAATGAAACAGAGAAGAAAGTGTAAGTACTAATAAAGAATTTTCTAGCACTATGTAATAAATAAAAATATCAATACTTACTTTTACTAGATGTGGCTTTCAACATGAGGTAGATAATAGTACTTTTCACAAAATTATTTAAACCAGCTCATACAGCTGTCAGTAATGACTAAAAATATTCCTTGCAGTGCTTGCTAGTTCACTGGTTGTTTTGTTATAGTACGTTTGGGGGAAAAAGAACTTTGAGTTAATGAAATAACCATGATTATGCAAGGTTTAATGCATCAGTATTGACCTACTGTGTTGGAAGCTGAATGATTCAGTAATTGTATGAATTAATTCGTTGCATATGAGTTTTAAATTACTGGGTAACAGGGCTTGGCTATTCTGTGTGTTGTGGTAACTCATGGCTTACCCATACTTCTCTTAATGCTCAGAAAGCGATGAGCTTTAGGTTTATGCCTGCACTGGAGTTTGCAGTGTAACTTTTTTAATATCAAGCTGGACTTACAAGGGCTATCTAACCCAAGGACCAGAGGGGATGGTTTGAAAGGCAACTGCGTGCAGATCAGTTTACCTTGTTGCTGCAGCTCACCTTTTTCTAGTACCTTACTTGTCTTACTTAAAGCAATGGTACAATTTGCTGTGTAGTTTCTATAGTACATGTAAGTGCTTTGCATGCAAAAATCAGTAAGTTTCACTGTCTTTGAGCAGGTTCATACTTGCTTTAGTCTCCAGCTGTCAGAACTACCTTTATAATTTCATTTTACACTAGGTTTTATTTTGTTTGTATTTTTCTGTACATAGGTACATTTTCATATGTTTTTATATGCATGCATGTGTGTATATATATGTATCTATAAATATATAGCATTTGTTTAGAGAGACAAAGAGACTGTAAATATGGCGGTTTTCATGCTCCAAACATGAAAGATTTTATTAAAACCTGAAGAATTGGCTGTGTTGATGTTAGTATCCCAGAATGAGGGAATGTGCCAGTTGTTTATTATTCAAGTTCACAAGCTTGTGATCTTGAGTCTCTTGCTGCTTTTCTGCAAATACAGATAGTAGTAGGTGTGAATGTTACAGCCCTTTCTTTTTTGTCACTTTTTTCAACACTTTTTTCATGCTTTTGTCACCTCAAGTTTGGATTCTGCAAAAAGCTACAGCTTGAAGCAAAATCTGGAAACTGCAAGTAGAGTAAAGTCTGGCTGCCTTGTGATTAAGTGCTTTTTCCCACAGGCAATGCATATTTTCATTCTACCAGTACATTTCCAGGCAAAATACAGCTTTTTATACCTCTGAAGTGAGGCAAATTGCAGGGGTCTAGAGCATTGCTCTGTGAAAGTCTTACGCACCAAATACCACTGGTAAAAATGGAGCCCTGTCGAATAATGAATTTGTAGATGTAAAATGTATTTGTTTACCCTTTTTTGGACATTAGTCATGTTCTCTGAACTTAAAAGTCATGGGTTCAGCTGGGCTTTTCAGTGTTGGCTTGACTTCCCCTTAGACTGAAGAGCTGATCCTTTGACTTTTGGAAGAGATTAAGGAGAGAAAAAGAGGGAATACTGTGGCACTTTGAAGCCCGTTTTTGGGTCCAGAGTGAGGTGCTGGTTGCCTTTGGCAGCTCTAGTGTTTGTCACACCTATTTATGAGGCACAGATGTTGAGTGACAAGCAAGGAGGACAAGCAATCAAAACTAATTTTTCCCCAAGCCCAAGTGTTCTTTACAAATGCCACAAAACTGTTCTCGGAAATTTGCCTATGCTTCTTACTGAAGTTTTCAACATATTTAGAAATGGTTGGACAATTTTTTAGCAGATGACTTTGACAGAAGGGCAAATGTTGAGCTTAGGCGAGGGAATAGCCTTCTAGGGAAGGATCTTGGATTTATCTCTTGGAAAAAAATAATCTGCTGATACTTCTTGCTGTGGGGGTTGAAAATCTACCTTGCTGATAGACTTATTTGAGTCGGGATATTCTCTATGCTATGAAGCGAGAGTAAAACAGCACAATGACACTTTTAAAGATTTAAATCCTCCCTAGAGCTTTTCATCACTTGGTTAATACAGGAAAGTGCCTTTCTATTTGTTTAAGAGCAGAGAATCTGCAAGCAGGCAGGACGTGAGCAATTCCGATTTTAGATTAGGATATACATAACTTCTTACAACAAGGGTTTTATTGTTTTTTTCCCAAGACCTTAATTTTATGGTGGAAAAAAATTATACCAATAGTTACTTACTACTAAAGCTACCTTTTGAACTATTTTTTAACCCTTTGGAGAGAAATTTTGGTCTTAAAAAGGGATACTGGTTTGACAGCCTTCAAATTCTGCTTTTATGCAAAGAGTTTCAGCCTAGGGCAGAAGCATCTCATCACTGAACTGTTAAGGATAAGATGAAATATCTACCTCGAGCTGAGAGAGAAAATTTGTATCCATTTAGCACTAGCGTCTTCTACAAAGATTCTTCTATAAACCTACATTAGTCTTAGTAATGGAAAACTAATAAGTTACAGTATATAGTCAGTCGAATAGGGATGAAACCCCTATAGCTTGGGATTATTAAAGAAAATTTTGGCAGAGTTGTTGGGAAAAATATAGTAAGTTTTTAAAAAAAATAAAGGGGGGGAGATGAATATAGGCAGGATGGTCTCTTTAATTGATACAACTCAGTTAACCTTGCTGTTATGTTAGCAGAGATTATTATGAACATTTTTTTTGTGTGTGTAGAATACGGTTTTGTATGAAGAAGTGTCTGATTTATGGCTTTTACGGGTCACCATAAAAATGTTGTGCTATTCTGAAATCAGATGCACTGTAACCTGATTCAGGAGTGAATCACGTGCTTTAAAATACCACAGCATGGAATTCCAGTGATGATAAAGAGCTAAATATTGAAAACAGAAAGGTACATTATAATATTATCAAGCCTAGAAGATAATGATAAGATAGCTATAGGTACTAGAGAAACTTCGTCTGGTTTGGGAGGAGACAATGAAGGTCTTGCAATTAAAAAAACTCGAACCCTGGTCCGGTGTAGTACAGAAACCAGAGGTAGTTCTTCACTGAATTTTAAAGTAACATTTTGTTTTGAGTTAGAGAAGTATCAGGAATCAGTATGTTGAATATAAAGCCACTCGAAGTGGGAGGAAAAGATGTGGTTAATGAATACTCAGAGGACTCTCCTGACATTCAAAATGTGCAGGTCTAATTCGTTCAGCCGTCTAGCATGTTATATAGTCTAAGTGCAAACTTGGAAATAGCGTTCAGACACTTGATGTGAAAGACAAAGTCCACCCTCTTTGCAATATTGAATTGCTTCTGTTAACTTCATACTGTGAGCTTGGTGCTATGCCTTTGTGCTGTTTGAAGGCTTTAATCTCGATCCTTCCTCAGTATCCAGGGATTCCTGCTGAACGCTTCTGCACAGAAACTGGTACTTTTGCTACCATACTGCAGTCCGCTGTAGTGATTGCAGAAGGGCTCTGTCCCCTTCTTTACCACCCTTTCTTCTCTACTCATTCCACAGCTAATTTGAAAGTAGCAGATGTCTGCTACTTTCACAAACTTTGTGTTACAGACCAGGTAAAAATAGCTAGGCCTACTGACTTGAACATCAGTGTTATCTACTTTTAAAAACTACTGGAAAAGGAGCCATGCATGATGTCTTTTGCAATCTTTAGCTGCTGCCTCTTTCTTCCTAGTGCTATGATCTCTATCTTTTTTTTTCTTAAGGAAGATGCAAGGGTTTTGGGATGGAACATGAGGAGACGCATGGATAGTAAATGCCATGGGTAGGAGGTAATAGTAAAATTTGAAATAAACAACTTCTATTTAATCTTGACTTAAGGACTCTGAATTGAAAAATGAACAACTTCTGTTATACTACAAATGCATTGAAGGCTAAGTTGAGGTGATCTTTACTTGAAGTAAAAATATAACAAAAGAAATTGTAAAAGGGAGTTAACAGAAGAAAAGATACTAGTGTATCGTAAAACAGATTTTATTGTAAAAGTAGAGAAACTCAGATTTTAGTGACTCTCCAAAGTTAGATCTCACAGAGACCAAGATGACTTAGATTTAGCCTTGTATTTTCTATATGCAGATTTTGCTGTGGGTACTTGCAAAATCTCATGTCTAAGGCATCTAGCATTCTCCTATCTAAGTGCCTCCATAGAATTCATCTCCTTGTCCCTCAGTAAGTTATATTTTTCTCCTTCCTCCCTTCCTCGCTCCCTTCCTCCCTCCCCTCCCTCTCCTTCACCTTCTTCTGTCTTTCTGTTCTTTCCCACCTTCCTTCCCCTCCTTTCTTTCTGTCTCTAGTTTCTTACTATATAAGGCTAATTCAAACAGGCAAATTCATTTTGGATAATGTTTGATACTTCAGTTAGTCTTATCATTTCACGTAACT
Organism: Anarhynchus alexandrinus; assembly: GCA_008711295.1. Lineage (NCBI taxonomy): Eukaryota > Metazoa > Chordata > Aves > Charadriiformes > Charadriidae > Anarhynchus > Anarhynchus alexandrinus. The sequence goes on from VUYV01000012.1 coordinate 7,766,878, forward strand.
GGCTGTGAAGCATTTTGCCTGTGTTGCTAAATCCCTTTCCTCTCAAAACAACAAAAAAACCCAACCCAACACAAAACCCAAGTAAACAAAATGTGCTAGAACTTTTTTGGCAACATCTTTAATCTCAAGTTTGGCATTATCATATTTCCTAACAAATGCATCTATCATGTCAGCTATCATGGAGAGATTTCTCTAAGGAACATTTTTGCTGCCAAAATAGGGCAACATAGACGAAACTGTTTTGTTTTTATCTTTTCCTCTGAATACTTTGTTGCCACTTCTTTAAAAGAACAGTATTTTAGTAATGTTTCTTTTCGAACTCAAACTGCTCAGAGATTTTTCAGAGGGAAGAAGGGACAGAAATACGGCTGACCAAATGGCTGTCATCAAGACATCCTTCCACCGCAGAACCAGATCAACTGTGGCTAAATTTTTCTACTGAAATACTTGTCCAGTCTGTTTTCAATAATTTCCAAAAGGGATATTCCACACCCACTCTGTAGAGCCTCTTTCTTTATTAATAAAATAGTTTCAGGATTATTCTTTGTCCTGAAAAACACATGGGAGAACTCCTGAGAGAGAGAGGAAGGACTTCGATGTAGCACCTGGTGGGATGTGTTCAGGGACAAGGGAAAGGGGAAGTGGCATTTAGACTTATAATGGTAACATAAGGCAATAACTGAGGTAAATAATGCTTTCTTTTGTCAATTTGTTTACTGAGTTGTTCTGCTCTCCGCTTGTTGTTCTTCTTGTTCACCAAGAGCAATGTGGCCTGATTTTGTATTTAGGCAGTGCCTGCCTTCAGGTGCCTGAGCCGCCTGTTTCAAACGGAAAGTGATTGGAACTGTTTTTAATTAGTCCTAGGGGTGAGATCAGGGAGGGTGGAAGCTGGTCCTCTGTATTGACTTAATGAGGATTCCAGAATAACTGTTTTTTCATACCTGCAAACTGTTCGGAGTCAGGGAGCGGCCTGGAGAGGGGATTAAAAGTGAGTTCTGCTGGTTTTATGTGTGAGGGGGCTTATGAGAACAGTGCAACTGTTTCTGCAGTGACTACTTGAACATATGTGCCATGCTTCTGATCTAACCTGGTATTACCTCTCTGCGAACTGTCCTTCCTACCTTCACACGGAGTTCTTTCACCATTGCTGTCTCTCTGACCCCAGTCCTACAAAGAGACAGTTTTCTTTTCTGCCATTTTATTATTTGATTATTTTAGTGTGCCTCAAAAGGCTAAAGCAATTTTGGATTCACAGGGTTTATATGATATGTCTCAGTTATTCCATTTCAGCATTGGATTGTAACTTCTGTAATTCCTTGCTGACAAGAAGCAGCAGAAGCTGTGTTGTCTCAGGGGCTATCAGGAATTAAAGTTGTGATTCCAGTAATCAGTCTGTTGTTTCCCTTTCATTCCTAAGCTGATCCTTTTTGCCGGTGTAGTTTATTGCCCACGTTGAACTGCCTCTAAAACATTCAAGAGAAGACTTAAATTCTTGCCAGCCTCTGTCATCTGCATAGGTGAAGGTTTGCATTATATTGCGCTTCCATATATTCTAGAGTGAGAAAGCAAATAGAGTCTTTCCTCAATGCATGCAGTGCTGGCAGGAAAAGTATTTCATATTGCCTTGACACCTGACTAAAGATACGGGGAAGAAGAATGATTTTTTTAAGAAGTTGCTGTAGCATTATCTATTTGCAAACTACCAAGTGTGCTACTATACAGGACACAGAGTAGAAAAAAGAAATTATCTATTTCATCATTCTTGTCTCTTAATAACATTTATTGCAATAAAATACAAAATCGTAGAATAAACTTTGCCAACTAAAATTTATGTCACACACTGACAAAGTAATTATATATGGGACTTAAAGATATTTCAGTAATTCATCCTGATCTTGGCTATGACTCCTAAGAGAAATGGAGGAGAGCTGTCCAGTAGTAATTATCTATTAAGAATATTTATCACTCACATGGCTAATCAAACTGTTGGCAAGAAGAAAAGAGTTGTCATAATAGACCCTTCCCACTTCACGGTAATGAGTGGAATTGTGTGTTAATTATTTTTCTTCTATTTTTTTCCCCCTTGCAGAACTTTCCTTTTTGTTAGAGACGGTAACCCGAATAAACGGAATGTGCACAATGAGACATCTATGCACTTACTGTGTATGGGACCTCAGATTATGATCTCGGAAGGAGCTCTCCATCCTCGCCTGACACGACCCTCAGAAGATGACTGCAGAAGAGCAGATTGTCTGCAAATGATCCTGAAGTGGAAGGGAGCAAAGCTGGATGAAGGACAATATGAACGAGCAGCCATTGATGCTGTTGATAACAAAAAAAATACACCTTTGCACTATGCTGCTGCCTCAGGGATGAAAACCTGTGTCGAGGTAAAAATTGATACGTAATCAGAAGTCTGTATACTGCTATAGTAAATGACATGCACAGTGTTTCACAAAGCTGTTTCAGGGGGAAAAGAATCTGATATAGCATATTGAATTAACCATTTAATTCTATTTTTCATTAATTGGAAAAATGACAAAGATAAACAGCGCAAAACATACACTGTCTATAGAGAACAATGGAAAAAATGGATTACATATACATTAACTTCATGACATAAACTCAACACAAAGAAGACTCATAGGCTTATAAAAATTGGAAATAGTTACAAGACTGTAACACTGGAGCAAAAGCTTTAAAGGTAGGCATAGGCATACCTGTATGTGTAAAGAGAAGTGAAATAACTGCCTGAGAGAAAATTAGAGCTCTTTTTATTCTGCTCTAGCTGAGACTGAGAAACACTGGTCATGTTTTAAGAACAGGTTCGATGTCTTTAATTTACGGTGCCCAGCTTTTTTAGAGGATGCCATACATCTGTGCCAACATTCTTCAATATAATTACCTTTTACAAATGAAAAATTACTTTAATGTTTGTGAATGTAGCGGATAGTAATGAGTAATTGGGAATCATAATGACTTTGAAAGTCTCCCATCAAATTTATTTTTAAACTATACCAAGTAATGTGGACTAGTATTTAATTATGTTGGTAATTTAATTTAAAGAAAACAAGAACATTTGCAAAAACAGCTAACATTTTCATAAGACTGTCTATTATAACATCAAGATTTGTATTTTGAATGGTAATGATTAGTTCAGAGTTCAGCATTTATATGTAAAATTTAGGTTATTTTGCTACTGTGTATAACTTTATTGAGACTACACTTCACTTGTAAACTTAGTATTATCAGCAAAGTTATGTCCTCGTTCTTCACCTGCTTTTCTAGATAACTTCTGCATATCTTAAACAGTAGGTTCCAGCACCTGTGGGACTTCTCTGTTAACCCCTCTCTGCGGTAAAAACTGATGCTCTCTCAGTACTTTCCTGATTTTCTCTGGAGATATTTTTAGTATTGGTATTACTTTTACTACCTTCTAATCTTGTACCGTCACAGATTTAAGGAATACATTGCATATTGTAATAAATAGTTCAGAAATTTTATATTTGAGTTCCATTAGGACTCATGAATAAATAGCAACTGGTGCTGGGGCTATTTATATTAGTATTTGGTTTATTGGTTGTTCTCTTGTGCTGAGACATGAATTTGAAACAGACTTTCTTTTGTGTGCTTCATAAGGCACGTGTGGTACATCCACAAAGGGTCTGGATTCCAACGATTCATATCACTTTTCTGCTTTATGGTATTTGAGATTCCTTTTGCACTTTGTCCCGTGACCAACTTTACAAACACATTGACAGATTTACTGTGTGATGTTTTAAAATTATTTATTCTGAGTTGTTATGCACTTAGCATACTATTCAAAAAAACATTCAGAACCTTCTTTATTGTGATTTTACATTTACCTTGTCCAGACTTTCTTCCTTACATTTTCTTCATCTGGAGACAATGTCAGCTTCTTATTTCCTGTACAATTCTGTCCCTTTGTTCTACCTTCACAGATTCCTCTGATGTTTCTAGATTTTTTTTTCCACTCTTTTATTTGGTGCCACTTTTTGAAAGTAGGCAGTGGATTGTTTGTCTTCTTTCTGCTTCTGCAAGAATAGTGAATCTAAGTACATATTGGGAATTGTTATTGAGTGGTTCTTTGATAGTAACATTTTGAATTAGGTCTTGTAGACTACTCTGGATAAAGTCAGGCGTTGCTTTTCCACTCATGTTTGCTAACTAGTTTGTCTATTATTCAGTCACTTATGGAGTCTGAAATTTTAATTTAAGTATCATGCATTAGCATAGCATTTTCTCAATATACCTGGGAGACGCAGTGACTGAAGTTCCCTTTATTTTTGTGGTTTCTGCCCTTGCAGCATTTCTGGTTTTGGTCAGCGTGTCACTTTTAGTTTGGTCACTTTTTTAGTTTTGGTCAGATAGTCATCAAAGCTTTTTTTGTTAAGTCACAGAATCACAGCATCACAGAGTTAAGTCACAGAATCACATTTGTTAAGTCACAGAATCATTTGATAAGTCACAGAATCACACAAAAAGTCCAGAATTGTATTCCACTGGGTTTCTCTTGTATTTGTTGATAGAGTTAGTTTATTTGTCTGTGGGTTTGGTGCAGAAAAAGGTAAATAGCACCACCCTTCCAATACTGTGAACTCTATGATTCTTACATAGTATGTTCTGTGGTATTACTTTGTTACACTGATTGTATTCTGTCAAGTTTCCAGATAAGTCTGAAAACTCTCGTTTAAAATCTGTCATTTCAATTCCCCAGCCTTAGCTGTGCACCATCTTGAGAACTGGAGGGTCTTCTTTATCTTCTGGTTTTTCATTAGTCCACTCTTTAAAAGCTCAGATAGTGTCTTTTAATTTCCAATAGCCAACACTTCTTTCATTCTGTTAGTATAAAGATCATCCTTCCTAATTTTCTGAGCTTCTGATGAATGGAAACTCAGCTGCCTTATGCCATTTTCTTTGCTATAACTTAAGCCTCTGTCTCTGTGGTCCCTTACTCAATACTGAGAGGAGTTAAGAGGATGCTGCTGTTAGATGCTGATATTTAACCTCCAGTATCACAGCCTAAATCTTTCCCTTGTGCCTTCTCTCTTCTCTGCCCCATGTTATTACAGCTCCGCAAGCTCCATGCTACCAGTTTGTCTTCAACATGTCCCTAGAAATTATTAACACACTTAGTGATTTCCACCAGGAGAATCAGGGTTTAGCATTTAACAACCTCTTTGAGGAAAGCTGGTGAAAAACACTCACATAAAATGATTTGACATGAGAATGATTGCTTCTGGTAGAGAAATGGTAGGCAGAAGAAAAGTTTAGTAAAAGTTCAGTAGCCAGTTTCCAACATATTTCAATTTCCGGTATTAACAAGCTTGCTTACTCACATTTGTGAAATATTATGTCTATTACCCTGGTTTGTAAAGTGCTTACAGTTGGACCCATATCAATATATACTGAAAAAAAAACCAAACCAAACCAATTACGTTCTCCACAGAAACTCTTATTTCTTTGTTTTCTGTCTCTACACTTGAGATCCCCAGGTGACTTAGACTTCAGATTTACAATGGATTTGAGCAAGAAGTCTTCTGCCTCAGTCATTCTTCCTTCACGCCCCCAAATGGGGCTATACAGTGCTACTAGAGGTAGACACAGTTGTTCAAAAGTTTCAGTTTCAAGACCATGAAGCAAACGGGCTCGCACAGTGAGATCCAGGCAGACTATAATGTCAGAAAGAATCACAGTCACTGCAAAGTGAGTTGTGGTTCTGGAGCTGGGCTCCAGACTGCCGCTTTTAACTGCAGACTGTAAAATCAATTGGTTTTAAACTCACCATGAAAGTTCACGGTTTGTGTTTCTTTACAAATTATCGTTCTATTTCTCACTGTCTGTGATATGATTCATTAGATGAATCCAGCTACTAGACTGCTGGTTCCCCATTTAATTATATAAACTGGGTTATCTTATCATGACAATACATACTGTTCAATTGACCAAATCATCTCAGACTCTTAATTTGCTTTCAGTTTGTCTTTGAAGAAGAACTTACAGTCTGATCCACGTGGATTGCTATTTGCCAAAGTTTGGACACAGTTATGTAGTCTAACTAGTCATGGTTTCTACATTAGAAACATAGAGTACACCCCCAAGGTCAAACTTCATTATGTGCCCTACCATAGGGTAGAAGACCTTGGATCCTAAGATTAGTATATGAGATATCTGAAGTCCTCCAGTATAGTCTGTAGTCCTTCTAACTCCTTCAACAGGAACAGGATTATGAGCAGGAATACTACATTATGAAAAGCCCAAAAGGAATTTAATAATGATCTCTTTGTTCCTGGAAGTACTGGAGGATTAAAATTCTTAACAAAACAAAAAGAGATTAAAAACTGAATTGCCATATCCTCAAGTCATCTTCCCTCTCTCCAGTAAACTGAAGGTTACGTAGAACCCCAGGACCACCTTTTGCCCATTTTTGTGGTGGTTACTCTCACTTCAGAGCAGCATTCCTCTTCAATTGTATCCTTCTTTTTCCATAAATTTTCAGGAAAACCCCAGCCTTGTATCTTTCCCTATCCACACCATAATCACATAAAGAAAGGAAAAAACATAGGCCCTTGTGGGTGAACCACCTACTTGTTGATTTGTTCAGAGCTGATAGTCAAATGTGCTGTCTTGATACTTCTCCGATACTTCTCCATTCACGTGTTAAATTTCTCGTCTGAGCAGAACAGCTGTGTGGAACCCATTTTAGGGGATAGTTTGGGCAAAGTTAATGTATTTACCTCAAAGTACTGAATAGAAAAAAGACTTAACTTTCACGCTGAATAGATTTGATTTTATGCAGATATATTCCACTCTGTCACAGCACATTTGGCATATTAAATGGCATTTTTGCGATTGTTTAAATTATTAATGTGATTATTTAAATTATTAATGTCCTTTAAATTACTTAAGAGACACAAGGCTTTTTAACAGTGCTTCCAGAGAAATATGTCATCATTATTAAAAACTTGATTTGCATATTCCTGCAGATTAGATTTTGAGCTGCATGGGTCTATGGAGTGTTCTTTCAAGTATATTTATTATTTTTCTTCCTCAGAAGGTGTCTTAGTTGCCTCAGTTAAATTTCTGCTAGAGTTTAAAATGTACAGACAGAATGTGAAACTCAAGTTAACTAAGTTTTGACAATGTTAAGTTTAGATAGAACAAGGTAGCTGTAGGCTGGGTATCTTGATAGTTATCCTAGTATTATCTTTATTTCTGCCTGATACTCTGCTATGAAGATAAAATATGGTGTCATACTTAATGACACTAATATCTTCTTGACTAAATCTTGTTATTACACTGGTTTGTGGGATTTTGGGGTTTGAATTTCTTTTTACTTTGGAGAATGTGGGAAAAGTTTCCAGAGAATCTACAAGTGTGATTCCAGGTTTGTAAAACACGTTCTGTGTTTTACAGTGACAGGTGAAGGAAACACAGTCTGCTGAAGAGAAAAGTAAGAAGTGACGGATCATGGTCTAAAAGGTTTATATGAAGAACAGAGCATTTTGAGGAATTCTGGTTTTTTTTTTAGAAGTGTAAAAATTAGAAGCTGAGTTTTTAAATATCCTGGTTAAAAATACAGGTTAGTGTTGTTACAGCCATCATGTTCTGAAGGCAAGATAATGTTAATTGATTTTAGTTTTATTTAGAAATAAGATGAATCACTTTAGTAGTGAATGATTGTCCTGGGTGCCCCATCATTAGAAGTTTAGCACGTGTTGTAAAAATGTCATAATAAATCAGAAAAATGGTCCACTGTTGGCCTTAAATATCTGTGGCATTTGTTGTCCTTGCTTATGTCAGATCAGTTTATAGCAGGAGGCAAGGTTGGCAAGGTAATGAGAGCAGCATAATTAGTGTTTATTAGCTAGAGACTACATTTCTCGGTGGTTACTGACAAGAGACAAGGTTGGTGAAATGGCACAGTACTAGAGCGTATTAGAATTATTAGAATTAGAATTATTTCATTCCACTTTTCTCATGTCCTCAAAACTACGGTAGAGCTACCAGTACTATTATGTGCTATCTGCGAATTGGTACCCCATCTTTCCTCCTACCAAAGGAATCTCCCATTTTCTGTCACCACCAGTGTACCAGGGCTGTGAAGAATGGTGGGGTTATACCCATATATAAAGAATATTTAAAGGTGATTCTGCCTTCATCTGGGCAGGTGCTTGAGGACCTCAGGCCCCTCATTTTCTATGGAGCACTATCCATATCAGCAGAGCAGAATTTTAGTGTTTAAAACCCAACAGAGACAAATTGTACAGCATTGCCTTGTAACGTATTTCTGAGGTTTTGTGCTTCCCTGGAGTTACGGTGGGTATAGGTATAATTATGTATGAAATCAAGCAGTAGTTTATTTAATAACAATAGAGAATCTTTGTTTCCCAAAGACGACTGCTATTATATTTGTCCCTTCTTCCTGTTTTTCTTGCTCATATATTTTTTGTTCTCTTCTTAACTGACATGTCTTTTCTTCAGGGTATTATTAGAGCTGATAATTAATAACTGTTTACATTGCGTTTTACTTTTCAGCTTCTAGTAAAACATGGTGGAGATTTGTTTGCAGAAAATGAAAATAAAGATACCCCATGTGACTGTGCAGAGAAACAACACCACAAAGAGCTGGCTCTTAACCTGGAATCTCGAATGGTATTTTCACGTGATCCTGAAGCTGAAAGCATTGAAGCTGAATATGCTGCTTTAGACAAAAAAGAGGTCAGAGGATACTTTAAATTTGGGATATTTTACACATTCATATTTGTAGCAGTTACATTGTGACAAAATTCTGCAAAGTATTTCAGTAGGTACTGTACATTGTACTGTGTATTTGTAAGCCGTTTGATTTTAACACAGTTCTTTATAGCTTTCAAGTTAAGCTCAGAGAACATAATAAATACATTGTCAAAACTAAAGAGAAGTTGTATTCATATACTTAATTATATGGACTGTCTTGAAAGTGTTGAAGGCTGTGAGGCCGGAGGAAAACCAGTGAGGCCAGTAAGCTTGGAAACAGTTTCTCTAAACCAAACATTTTTTACATATTTTTATTTCTTAAGATGCCTTTCTACCTGAAAATGAGGGCAGGAGAAATTCCAAAAAGGAGAAAATCTGTGGGATAGAATAGGGAAAATGTTCTGGTGGATCTTCCTAGACTGAGACTGGGTTGAATGTCACTAAAAACCAGCTGAGTAGTGCAGGTTTTCAAAACAGTGCATTTACTTTCTTGTTTTATAACATGATGCCTGAAGCTACTGCATACCAGAACTTGTATGAAAAACAGGTAATAACAGGTATTGTTATTCTGAAGTCAATTTTTGAAAGAGAGAGACAATTCAGTGACACAGATTTGCTTGAATTCTGGTATGCCTTACAGAAGACTGTGATTTGATAAGGAGAATTTGACCAAAAAATTCTGAGCAAAAGTTCCCTCCCCTATCCATTATCCATTAACTAACAATTCTAAATAAGAATACATAGATAAATTACATGATTCAGTAAATATTACAGAGTAATATTTGTGTAAATTAAAGGGCAACGGATTTCTGTATGTCTGCTCCCTTCAGAAGTAGCATGGCCTTGCCTTTTACTAGCTTAGCCCAATTATCACCTAATGACACTTAAAAGAAAATTAATTCAGATTTTTTTATGAGTAGGCTTAGATCACATCAACTGTCTCCCTGAAAAATACCATGCATGGTCACTTTTATTTGAAAGTCAGAAAGTCTTTGTACTGTTTAATTAATTTTCTGACTAATTTTCTTGAATAAATTCAAATATAAACAAGCATAATTAGATTGTCTATTCCTAGATGAGAGCTTTTGAGATGAGGTTTAATATACTTGAATTGTACATTGACATAACAAATGTAATTAACTTATTTTATTTTCTCTGAATATTCCCATATACAGACACCCAAATTGTTGTAAGAGTATAGTTTGAAATTATATTTTCTCTCTTGGCAAAACCACTTTAAAAGACTGCCTCAGTTTCCTGCCATGATTACAGTTTACCACTCCTTTGGTTGTACAAGTAGAACTATTTGGATGGTTATGCTGTCAACTGAATCATAGTGATGGTTTGGCATTGAAGAAGAGAAAGTTTTAAAGCGTGGTAATATGCAATTGTTTTATTTAACCTGAATAATTTTTATCATTATATTTATACCATGAGTTTGCTGGTATATGCACCAGCATGGCTAAGAGAATAATCATCTTACAAATATGGTTGGGGCAAATCGAGAACCACTTGAACAGGCTTTTCGGCAAGAGAAAGTAATGTCTTGTGACTGTTTAAGGCAGATGCGCAGTGCAAAATCAGCTTAAAGACTTGATAGTTACAAGGGACTCGATTAAAAGGTAGTTATGTTAATTTGGGGTCACTTCTCTATGACTGTTAAAAGATACAGTCCCGTTCCTCATTTGGCTTTTTTTTAGCAAAGTTGTTGAGCGTGAGAACTGAAATGCAGGCAGGCCTGCAGACCGAGTTCCAGCTGACATACCAGGGCAGCTTTCCCACATGTTCTAAGGATTCACAAGCCAAAAAATGTCAGCCTGGAATTTGGTACACTGATTGGTGGTCTTGGGCCTTCACATAGAGCAATTCTGCCTTCGTGTGCTCCCTTCCTCCGCCCCCCCCTCCCTATTTTTTGTAGTTTTACAGTGGTATAAGTTCTCTAACTTCTTGTGTAACTGTGCTAGCACAAGTGCTAGCGCAAGAGAGATGCCAACAGCATGTAGCCAGGAGAAGTTCATTTTTCCATCTCAGCCCTCAGAGTGGCCAAAACCAGTTGAAAAAAAACGCAGCCTTAGAAAGACCAGCACTGAACTGCAATCCAAATGACTACATGTCCTCATCCTCCAGGTCTGTGGGCAAACGTCTGGGATGGGTAGTGACAGCCGCACTTACCACTGGCTATGGTGATGCCTCCAGCTGTTATCTTAATGGGGCATGAGAAGTGGTGCAAAAGTCTTACCTACAACACATATCCTTCACCAAAACTGGCCCTCAAAGATGGCCCTCTATTTTTTTTCTCTCAATTTCATTCTTAAAAAATATTAAATGCTGATGGAAGCGAGTGTGCAAAATGTTGTTTAACATAGTATTTACATTGTAATTGTTTGGTGATGTCCTTTAACATCCTTGCAGAATAGAAAAAATTAATTCATAAAGAATTAAAAAACTTTGGAACACCAAGAAATGCATTTTCAAAGTCATTTCATCCCTTGAATGAAGGTTAGAGGAAAAAATAAAACATCTGAAACCCATTAATAGGATTTCTTCCCAGGCAAAACAGCCGAACGGGCTTAACTCTGGTGTTTATGATACGCGCAGTAGTATCTGGAATGATAGTACCCAGTACCTCCCCTTCCAGACCTGCCATGTTTACAGCAGAAAGTAACCCTCTTCTTCAAACAGAGCAAAAGATTTTTGTAGTGCTCTGTGCAGTGTCATTGAATTAAGTGTGTATACTCAGAGTAAAAACAAAGCTTTGTTTCTGATGTTGAGAACCAGTTCGTGTTGTTCTTCACGTTGAAATATTACCAAGGAATTATGTGAGTGCTCCTGTTTAGAATTGAAACACTTGTAATGGTGGAAAAAATAACTTGCACATACCTTTCTTTCATTACAGAGGCTCTCAAGCTGTTAAGAAATACAGATTGCTGAGTAGACCCACATTTCAAGTTTGAGAGCCCGACAGCAAAGACCTTCCATCTTCCAGAAGTTCAGTTTACTCCTTCCACAAGGGTTTCTGAATAAAATCCATTTCTGTCATACGGCTACCCAACCTTTTAAAATCTCATTTTACTACAGTGCTCCCTGAAGCATATTTTTAAAGCAACATTTCTATTTTACCTTGGTTTTAGTACACCTCAGACATTTTTAGTGATCAGATTAGAGACTGCAGTTAAAGATGGGTAGCAAACAGGTCCTATTAGTCTTGAAACACAAACATGATTATTAAGTGTGTTTCCACAAAATGCAGTTTGGAAGGAAAACAATTTACCAACACACACGTAATCTGTATTTCCCTATATAAAATGGAAATGCTAAGTATTTTAAGAATGGAGTATAAAGTGTGACTCTCTTAACACTGTAGTTGTAGCAAAAGAAGATCCATCTATGATGTGTGGGCTGTGGAAAGGGTGTTAGAAAATAAGCCAGGAGAGTATTTCAGATGACCTCCTTTGTCTTCTTTTCTCTTTGTTGATGAACAATGTCCCAAAAAAACCCTCTGTTATATAAAATCTAAGTTTATATTTATCTTTTAAATCTAATTGAAGTTACACTAAATAATATGACTGCAACTGATTATTTTTTAAACTGCTTTTATAGATTTTGGTTGTTTTATTTGCACAGTCATTTAATTTGCTGTTTATTCTAGGATGGGAGCATATTTTGTCTTGGTGATGTATCCCTGGAAGATAACAGGCACCTTCATTTCAGTCACATCACGCAGCATTTTAAACTTACATAAGAAACACCTGGGACTGAGCAGTACTTCAGAGCAGATCATCCAGAACAGTTTTGGCTCTCGGTCAGGCTCAGTGAAATACATGGTGCAATAGCAAAGTATATAATTTCTTAGTTCATTTTACATAAGTGCCACTGAATATTGTAGAAATACACTGCTAGTGAGTGTATCACAGATTTATTGAGTGTATAGTAATTGGAATGGTTTTCTTCAGTTCCAGAATTGACATTATATAATTGTATATAATGCAAATATCATAAATACAAAGAGTTATTTAAAATGTACTTTTTCTCTACAGATAGAGAATGGTTTAGTAAGTGAAAGGAGAGAAGGGGACTACAGGTAGTTAAGATATATATACATTTATATACATATAGTGCATATATTTGAATGAGATAAATGGAGTATAGTTTTTTTTTTTAAATATATGCCTCCTCCTTTAACTATAGAACTCCATCCACCCATAAATGAGGAAATGAACTGTTAAAATAATCAGCTTACATATTAAAAGTACTTTCAGGAGAAAAACAATTATATAATCTATGATATATAAATATTAGTGGTAAAAAATCAAGAAGGAAATAGTTAAAAAGAAGGGCTCTTGGGAATATAGAAGTGTTGAAATCTGTAGTGAGAAGCTCACCAATGCGTTAAAGTAGTAACTCAAATAGTATATTCCAAAATCACTATGTAGTTAAATGATGCTAATATTGAACAATGCCTTTTCCACAGCAAATATCAATAAAGAGCTCCTCCATAAATAAGTATTAAAGAAGGTCTCATTATCAAAATCAAAATCATTTAAAGTATATGGCAGTGCAGAGATAAGTCATCAATGTTTGAAGTAGTTAAAAGCAAACCTCTATGATATTACATCCTTATAACTAAAGACTGTGTCTTCACAAGTCTCTGCAAGACTATGTCTTGTTCGCGTTAACATTTTGAGGGTTCTCATTGTATAAAGCCTTCGCTTTGGAATTTCCAGATGAAGCTATTTAATAGTGCCAGCCTAAAATTTCCTTTCTTTCAGCTTCTTCTGTGGGCAAATATATTCTCTTACGAAACGAATGTCTGAAGTTTCTAACACATTCTTAAGAAATATTTCCCTCATTACTTAAAAAGATAAAATTAGGATTCTTAAAAACCACAGGATCCAAAAATCCCTGCTGGGTTGTGTGGAATGCTCCAGCTGAGATAATACAATAGTCTGTTACTCAAGGGAGATACTTGCCAGTGTTTGACCTAGAACCAATCAGTTAAATATATTTTTGGGCGTATCTGCATTTCAGGATAAAATACTAGGTCCTAAAATATGCATATATGTTGCAGGTTTAACAGAGAAATTTATTTCTATGATATATGTGGTCTTCAAGAATGGAGTACTGTTGTGCTGACAAAGCTACATGTTTTGCAGTTGCAACTCAAAATGCAGTTCAGATTCAGTCAAGACGATTTACTCTTTGCTTCTATTTTTTTTGCAGTATTTTCGCGCAATTATAATCATTCAGGCACCCAGCTGTTTGTATCCTGTCTCTCTGACATGTTTTTATAAATGATCTCTTTTGTAAGAAATTAAGTAGGTCAGTCAAATTCCAGCATGCTATGAATCAAGTGGCCCAGATTTATTTCAGTGCAAGCCATTAACGTTCAGATTGTCTTTTACTGAGTCATGCATGATCAGCAATGGAAGGACATACAGAAATTCCCTGAACTTGGGCAATCACGATAAAGGTCAGGCCGCTCACAGTCCATTTCTCTTCTGCTTTTCTTGCTTTCTCAAAAAGGACAAATACCCTATGCAGAGCCGTGGCACCATTACTCTTGCCGATCACAAAGTTTTATAATACCAAGAAATTCCTGTTTATTTTACTGACTAGCTAACAGAAGAGGTCCTTGTGGGAGTCAGTTATATTTTTAGATGCATTTTATAGAGTTTATTATGATATCTAGAATGTAGGAAGCATGCTATGTTTTTAGAGTAGGTGTCTCAAAAGAACAAAATAACTTAGAAGCCCAGGGTATCCACTCTCCCCATCTCTTCTGCCTTCTGCTTGTTATCCTCAAAGGATTATGCGCACAGTAGACTTTTACTTAGATTGTAAACTTCCAAGGACAGAACCAGTCTTTTGCTTCATGCCTATGTACATACGCCTACATGTGTGTGCATAGTATCTAGCACTGGAGAGTCCTGGACTACGCTCTACATAAAATAAAAATATAGATAGTAAATAATAATGATGCGCAGTCTTAACTGTGGTTATCTGTTACCGCTGCTGCTGTGTCCTTTCTTCTCCAAATTGGTGAAGACAGTTGCCATTGGTGGCCAGGTTCCTAATTAGTCCTCAGCGCATGTCAGTTTTATGTCAAATGCTTTAAATGTTTTGTTAGCTATCCTTTATGTAAATAAAACCAGTGCATGTAAGAATAATTGTTGTACACAGCCTTTCTGTATCCATTCTCTGTACATATCCTCCCACTTGGTTTTCTCTTTCTCCCTTTTGGGCATTTTTGCTGTGCAACACTAACAAATGTTATTTGCTGTCATGTTCTTCCTCTCTTACTTTTACAAAGGAGTCTGCAAAACATGTGTATGCATCTCCACTGTCTTGGTTGGACCTAATTCATAATCCTGAAATTATTGCCTTTTTGTTTTTCTAATTTGACCTTTTTTAAACGCTGTAATACGGGGATGGAGCTCCAGACCCAGAAGGCAGCTGGATGATCTGCTCTGACTACATAGGGCTATCAGAGTTGGCCACTGCTTCTCAAAGAGAGTTTTGACATCTTTGCGTACAATGAATCCCCAACCTTGGAGATATTCAAAAGCCATCTGGACATGATATGGGGCAGCTGGCTCTAGGTGACCCTGCTTGAGCAGGAGGGTTGGACCAAATGACATCTGCAGGTCCCTTCCAACCGCAACCATTCTGTGTTTCTATGAACCTCTAACTACATCTCTCATCTATCCTATTCATGACTGACTTCTACATTTCTGTGAGGAGTGATACTGCCTTAAAAGACCTGTACCTGATTCTGTTCACAAATGTATCCCTTCTTACTATCTGTCTCAGTGTATCCTTCTCCAGACCAGTTCAAAGTTAATAGGTCTGAATTCATGTATGAAGTTAGTGTCAGAGGAGCTATGTGCAACGTATATTAACCTGTCCTTTCCCTCGCTCTCCCTTGAAATCTTTGGTCCAAATCTAGTCATGCATTTTCATACCTATGCCACAATATTTGAAGTTTAATCACTTCAAAATTCAGCTGGATTCTGTTAAAATCTAGCTTTTCTGAGAGAGAGAGAGTCAATGTTAGGCTAGTTCGTCATTTGAACATGGCTTCCAACTATAATGGAGAACTCTAGAGATACTGTCTTTCAGATTTTGAAATGTACAAAGATCATACTAGAAATACTGTAAAATGGCAGTGGTTCTGTATAACTTTTGCATGGTCATTGTCACGTATTACCTCACAGTTGAGAAGATGATCAGTAAAAGTGCTTTGAATGTTTTCATTTTAATGTGGAATTAAAGACTAACTGGAAAATACTGCTGGACATAAATTGTCTTTCTTCTTCTTCTCAAAGCCATATGAGGGGCTAAGACTTCAGGACCTGCGAAGGCTTAAGGATATGCTGATTGTGGAATCTGCTGACATGCTCCAAGCCCCACTTTTCACTGCAGAAGCTCTACTTCGGGCACATGGTAATCCAAAACCTTAAAGACTAGATAAACTGTTTTCAGAAAAATCAAAATTGCAGTTGTATGTTTACTTATTATTTCCAAGTAAAAGATAAGTAACAGTTAATCGAATACCAGGAAACAGTTCACACAGTACTTCAGAAAGAAGTGCAGCTGCAGTATGTCAAAAGTATTGAGGCAGACAGAGAAGCTGATAGGAAAGTGATTCAAACTAGGAATAATAATGGAAAACACTTTAACTTAGGCAGGGTGGAGAAACAGAGCTTTCCTGTTTTATTGAGAGACACGGAAGTAGAACTTCCATGGTTTTATATGTCACAAAAGTCAAATTCCTTGTACCTATTTTTGTCAGACCATTTTCTGCCACTATATATTTGTGTATAAAACTGGATCAAATTTATTTATTTATTTATTTATTGTTGCAATAAAAGCAGTCTGACCATTGTAATAAATGGTTCGAAATTGCCTTGGGGTTTAAAGCATACAAGTGTATGTCCTTTGAAGGATTTTTATAGTTACTCTTTTAATACAGGGTATGCTTTTCTTTATGTGTATCTGTAACCAGTTTAATTTCACTGAAATCAGTCTGTGCTCTTGTCGTGTAATTTAAACTGGGGTTGTCAGAATGGGAATATACTCAATTCAGTGTGTTCGCTCCAGACAAAAGTATCTCTGAAACTCGGTGGAAGCTTTAGGCTTTGATTCAGTGATTCAAAACTTATGCTTACTCGAGCGTTTGCATTGTTACTATATGCCAAAAGAACTACTCAGGTAGTTAATGGTTTGCATGCTCATCACCGTATTGCTGAATTAAGCTTTCATACTCTATTATTTTTGTGGGCTCCTTGTGAAAATAAAAGGGAGAGGGAAAAGTGAAAAAGGACAATATTGTTTTAAACCCTCAACATTTGGCAGACTTCCATGAGGAGGTATGGTACCTGGAACTCATCTCTTTTACGTTATTTTCAGCAGTTGGTATTTGTGTTCCTTTTAACATTGAATTAAGTGAACATGAACTTGTGCCAGTCTGATGATACTTGAGGCACAGTCTTTGCATATATATTTTTTAATGTTGATTATTTGTTTAATTCTTATGCAATATTTGAATGCTATTTTGGATTCTCAAAGTACTCTCATTAAAGCTAAATATTACTAAATATTTGACTAAGTGGGTAGGCAGATTCTGCAACCTGTGCAGATATTTTGAAGAAGAAAACGATGGCAATACTGTTCAAACTCGCAGCACGGTCCTTAATAAGTCCTAAAGCAGTGAGGTTGATGTAAACTGTGCAGAAATGTCTGCCAGCATCTAGCAAGCAGGAATTGAAAGTGGAGAAGAAATCAGTCTGTGTTGCAAAGGTCATTCTACTGATGTTGCCGTAGTGATGTAGCGGTAACTTAATGCAATTGGCCAGTGCGGAGAAAGAAGCACAGACAATTTGCAAGTCATGAGAAAGTCAACTATTTTGCCTGTAGCTGTAGTCATACACTGGAAATTATTCAAACAGAATTTATTTTATTTGAAATGAAGACACAGAATTAGTTCCGCCTAGTAAAGGGTATAACTGAGCTATTTATGAAGGCTTAGACAACTGGGAAACATCAAATGCCAAATTGTAACGTTTTTGCATTTAATCTTGAAATTCATAAAAGAATAATGTGAAATCTTAACATAATTCACACTTAATTTATGAAAAGCATGTTTTAAATTCTTGGAAAGATCATTCTTATGTGCTGCTTTTAATAGTTTGCAGACAATATTTAATCTAATAAAATTTGCTTTCTTTTATCTTACAACTGTATCAGTTTACTGACACAGACTGTAAGAGTTAAGAGTGTATTTTTCTTTCTTTTATTTTTTAAATTAAGAGACAGAAGTATGTAGAATTAGAGCCAAGATAAAAAAATGTTATTATGGCAGTCATGAAAATAAATAACTTTACAGTTTTTCTACAAGTACTTTTTCAACATTATTCCTGTTTCTCTTCTAGCTCATTACACAGCAGCTAATTTCAGGATAAAAGAGAGGCAATTCAACAAATCTAACTACCTCATATTTTACTAAAACTCATAAGTTAGTAAAGAAAACACAGTGGAATCCATTCAGTAGCATGTCTTAACCCTGGGTAATTTTAAAGATACAGTAGAAACAAAGGAGCTCAAGAAAACTTAGCAAATTTTATCTGTATCTTAGCATCAGTCAGCTCCCCTCTGAAAGATTATAAGCTTAGGGTAATTTGAAAAATGCTAATAAAATTTATAATTTTTGAAGTGTAAATATGTTCAGGTTCCATGTCTTTAAATAAATGAAATTAAACTAACCCATGATATGTTTTAGCTTAGATAAGTAAGCACCTGGTCAGTAAATCATCTCCAGCTCAAATATTTTTTTTCATATTAGGTGGGAGCAGATTTTAGTATGATAGCAATCATTACTTGACGGGGGCAATATTTTTACTAAGTTCAGTGCTTAGAACACTTATCTTCTTTGTCCAGCATTAATGCAGTATAGGGATACTATTTATCTTTTTCTGATAGAATCAAAAATTCAATAAAAATAACAGATCTTTTTGTTAATAACATTGAGTTTCCAGTGGGAGTACCTAACATCAAAAACAAAACAAACAAAAAAAAACAACAACCAAACTTTAAAGCAATAGGAAAAAATTGGGAAATTTCTTTTCCCTTTTGGAATTCTATTTCATCTGATCTGTGCATAGTGTTGATGGTTTTAGATTCAAATCCATATAGGAATTTGATAAGATTTATATTTAAATGATAAATTCTAAGGATTTTTAATAGAAAAAAATCACTATTCTTAAGATATCTTTAGTGTTACTTTTTGGAATAGGAAACAGAAAACATTTCAAACAATGATTAAGAAAGATTTGATTTAGTTTTAAGATCTTCATACATAATAAAATTTGTTTCACTAGTTCTTTTTTGTATATAAACGGTCAATGTTAATTATGAATAAAAGTAGAGCATTCGGTAACACTTAAAGATGTAACAAAAAAGTAATAAGAATTGTGAAATATTTTTTGCAATCAGGTGGGTTTTTTTTCTTTTTGTCCCCCAGAAATATATCACTCTTATACGTATATATAAAGACTGGTAACTCATTAGGTCGCAAATCTTTTTGTAATCCAGTTGTATCTTAGTCTTCTTCCTTCATTTGTAGCACTTGGCTTCATCATCTTAAAAAAACACAATAGATAGAAGTGAATCCATATTGAACAATTACTTTTTTCGCAGAAAGGAAAAATACTGAAAATTCTGTGGTGCAAGGGTGTTATATTTTGATCTGTCTTTGCAAATCACTGCAGTTCTTGTTTCTGATTGGGTCTGCTATCTACTACAATTGCTGTAAATAAATAGGAAAAATAATTTTATTTAAGACTGATATTACAGGGAAAGGAGATGCTTGCAATACAATTATTTACATAAATACATTGCATTATGTGTTATCATGGAATGTGTTCTGTAAAATTTAATATCTAAAGTTCCAGTCGCTTACACTTTATCGTATTTATTTATTTCTAAATATTTTATCGTAGTGTTTATGTATTCTTTTGAGGCTGCAGTTACAAAATGTATTTTAAACATTGTCAGCTGCATAATTTCCTGTATCTCTATATTTATCGAAGACTGGGACAGGGAGAAGTTACTTGAAGCGTGGATGTCTAATCCGGAGAACTGCTGCCAGCGTTCAGGGGTTCAGATGCCAACTCCCCCTCCAAGTGGATACAACGCTTGGGATACGCTCCCTTCTCCACGAACTCCACGCACGACTCGCTCTTCTATAACTTCCCCTGACGAAATCAGCCCCTCACCAGGAGACCTCGAGACAGCTGTGGTAAGTTTATAAATAGATCTGAAGCTAAGGGGGCAAAAGAGCTTACTTCTAAACATAGTACACCTACGTGGACCGGAGAGCTGCGTTGTCATCTCATTCTGAAAATACGTTTTTAAAGGTCTAAAGCGGTGAACAGAGAAGTTGTTGACACCCCAGACATTCTATATAATAACACAGTTGAGCATCTGGCTAACATAAAGCACCCTGTTTTCACTTTGGCCGTCACTCACCAAGTAGCATTTTAACCAGCTACAGTCACGTCACTGCATTTGGCTCTTTCGAGCTTCTCTTCTCATACTTACCAAGATGTTCACTTTCATTGTATCCATTTCCCTGAATGTACTCTATGCCGTGAACCCTGCCTTTTGAAAATTTTTTCTTTAGAAAACAAAATTCTCTTTGTCTGCATTTTGAAATGTCAGCCCACTAGTGTACTGTAAGCTTATAATTACTTTTACTATGTGTGGGCTGCTTTGAGCGGTTTACAAGGCTATTGCAAATTTGAAATATGAAAGTGCCTTTCATTAAAATCAGTGTGGTTCTTTTGGAAGACAGAGTTCTCTTTTTAATAATCTGCAGCTGCAGCATTATAAAACTTTTGCTCCATGACCTAAGCATTTTTCTAGAATATTATATGCAGTCTTGCAAATGGATCATCCCTAGATCTCATATTAAAATTAAGATTTTGCATTCCTGCATGGAAATCTTTTATTTCTCTAATTGTAAAATGCTGAAAAAGAAGCTATAGAGAAGGAATAATGTTATCCTACATTTATTTGCATTGGCAGTTAAATGTTGTCCAGGAATATTTCCTAATTAAAATGTGTAATGAAAGATTATTTGTCTTCAGTTTTACATTGTGTGATTGTTTGTCATTGGTGGCCCATAAGCCAGGAATGCAGGTTTGGATAATGATTGCCATTCTCGATCTAGTGTCTCTAAATCCAAACCCAGAGTTATATATGTAGTATTCCTGTTCATTTAAAAATCTTATAAAGAGCTATCAAAATAATATTTTCAAAATGTTGTTCATGAAATAATATATATTTTTCTGAAGTCTCTCATTTTGGCAGGAAAATGAAAACTAAAAGCAATAGATCCAACAAACCCACACGCTATAAAGCTCCTTTTCAGATTTTGCATTTACATCCTATCTTATGATTAAAACTGTGCCAGTAAATGTTTTGTACTTGATATTTTGAACTCAGGGCTTCATGAAATTCCTTATTTTAAAGTTACATTTTAAACAGAATTGAAAACTTGTATAAATTTAATAGTGAACATTTTTGATGCATTGTCAACTTCCAAAATATTTCATTTTGGCAAGACAATAAGCTCAAATGACTGAAACAACAATAAGTGCCTTCATCGAATTTTACACTTTAAAGGCCGACTTTTTTGGTTTGATTATGTTTGGCTGTTAACACAAGTGCTTTTAAAACGTGAAATACTATAAGCTAACTTTTTCAAAATGTCCTATGTGTGTATAATGTGTAATGTATTGGAAGTTGAAGTAAATTTTCATGGAATCTTTGTTCCCATGCAAAGGAAAATCTGTTTGTACTCCTTGAAGAACATGAATATTTATTTTCACACCTAACCACAAGCAATCAGTAGTTTCATCCCTGTGCTTTAAATGTTTTCAGAGTAAGGGTCTTAATACTCAATGTTATTTTTTTTATAGTACCCAATATAAAATTCAGCAGTGGTATCTTGTGTTGGAAGCTTAATTTATTCTTTATGTTGATCTAAAGCCTCAAAGTATTTAAAAAAAAATAGTATGCATGTAGATTTTTACTTAAAGTAGTTGCTGCTGTTGCACAACCGCATTGCTCCGCCTTGATTTTCCTGATTGTGTGAGATGCTAAACATTTCCTGTAGCCTCTGTCATCTCCAAATTCCATTTCTGTCTGCCTGTGAAGCTGATGAAAAATTCAGGTTCCTTTTGTCCCCAGTACTCTAACTTCGAGGTCCCAGCATTCTGCAGGTCCTCTGCTGGAGGATGTGATGGAAGGCACCCCAAAATGTGCTGTTTGGATAGGGAGGTATAGAAACAGAGGTACCTAATCTTTCCCATTTCTATTTCTATAGCTTAACTAACTTTTTTCTCGTTAGAGTTAGATTTTTTTCCCCTACTAAGCACTTCTTTAAATTTTTTGCTGAGATTTTCCAACATAACGTGTCCTGCTAACGATGTGAAA
The DNA here is from genome assembly GCA_008711295.1 of Anarhynchus alexandrinus. Classification (NCBI taxonomy): domain Eukaryota; kingdom Metazoa; phylum Chordata; class Aves; order Charadriiformes; family Charadriidae; genus Anarhynchus; species Anarhynchus alexandrinus. Next base: position 7,789,135 of record VUYV01000012.1, read on the forward strand.
GGCTTCAGGGTATTTCTTAATCAGAAGTATTCTTTTCATCTACAGTGTGGCATTTGTATGTGTAATATTTCTGTATTTGAAGACCCAGTGGATATGCCTTGTGGACATGACTTCTGCAGAGCATGCTGGGAGGCGTGAGTATACGCACTTTTCTCTCTCTTGAGAAACGTTCATTCTTGCCATGTTGAAGAGGAAGGGACAGAGACCATAAACAGCTAATGTTAAAGTACTGTTTGGCTTTCAAAGAGTTTCTGGTTTGACCCTATCAAATATTTAAGTTGTCACTCAAAGTGGCCATCAACTGTTTTAGGCTTACATAATGTTTGTTTCAGTCGCGATTCAGCAAAACTCTTAAGCAAATATTTAAAGCCTGTGTGTAAATAGACGAACCTACTCTTGATTTGCTCAGTGTATGTGTGGTGTTGGCAGCACTGGGGTTTACACTTTCTAAATTAAGCACATGCTTAATTCCATCTCTTAGTTAAGCACACTAAACTTAGGAATCATAAATCCATTTCCAGTCAGAAAAGCAATTAAAATGCTTTCTTACATTGAGGGCTGATAACTGAGGAGTAGATTTAGCTTAGAAGTTCTATTAGTGTAATGCTCTTGTTACTACTTTTTTTTTTCAAAGTCAGAATAGTCATGCTAGTAAAACTCAGACGTGGATAATTATGCTAGTATAAATATTAATCATACATCCCGTGAATAATTATATCTGTATGCAGTGCCTTTATATTCATCTTTTTCCCCGTTCAGGAGATTGTACTGCTTGAACTGTACCGCTACAATGTCTTGTTATAGTGTGATATCAGCACAGCTAGTTCTACTGCGGATCAGCCCAATTTATATGAACCTATTCAGCCTATGTTAAGGAAGAGCACTTTCTCTTCCGTATGAGCTTTTAGAAGGCAATTCTTTTCAGTAGCAAGGAAATGAATAGTTCTGTTGTCTTGCAAATTGTTATGCAGCAATGTAGAAGTTACCACGAGATCACTGGCTTGACATGGTGCTTCTAATTTGGGTGCTGGACTATGTGTACTGTGATTTGTGCGTGCACCCAGAGCTACAGTTCAATGTCAAGCAAGTGTTTGCAGTGGCACGTCTAGGGTGGGATTCATCTTTCTGAGCCAGTCATTTCTAAATCACTGGGAGCATAGCCAGGACTGAGTTACCCCATTCTAAGATACGAATCTAAGATGGGATGAATTGGCAAGTCTCTCTACCTTAACTATCAAAGGGTCCCAGGTGATTGACTTAGAATAGCTGCCTGTCCTTTAGATGATTGAAGTTAGATGAGATGAGTATCATCCTTGATGTCAGATTAATAAGTAAGTTACAGCTTTTAAACTAAGCAACCCTGTGCAGTGTTAGTTAAAGTCCAGCTTTCGGCAGATTTCTGAGCTCATTCTGTCTTGCATTCTGGTGCTTAGGGACAATGAAGGTCTCCATTTAGAAACTTGTTTCCAAGAGCAGACCTATTTTGACTAGCACAGTTGTAAAAATTAATTGCACATCAAATTAATTATTTCCTAGATTAATTACACTTACATGTTCCGTTTCTGATTTAAGTTAGAAGTAGCGCTCAGTTTAATTAAACATTGCATAGCTGTCTCTGATAAATGGCAAGGATGGAAACCACAAACAGATAAGGCTAAGCTTAGTTGATGGTGCTCACCTTTGAGCTGTGGCAGTGTTCTTTTTTTTCAAAAAAAAAATGATGCTGTTCATCAAATCTGTAGCCCTTTTGATCAGAAAGGGATACTTCCTGTTCTTTGTTTAAAAATTGATTAATGTGAATATATGTGAACCTAGTATAAAGTATTCAACAGCCTTTTAATTTTTACTTTTTATTCACAAATACTGACTGACAAAATTCTGGCAGATTTTTGAATCTGAAAATTCAGGAAGGTGAAGCTCACAACATTTTTTGCCCAGCATATGATTGTTTCCAGCTTGTGCCTGTAGACATCATAGAAAGTGTGGTTTCCAAGGAGATGGACAAAAGATACCTTCAATTTGACATTAAGGTAAATTATCATACTGTTCTTGTACTCTTGAACTGTATTTCATTTTATAAAAAATCACTTACAACTTCTGTGTGAAATGCTGCAATATATCTTTAACTTTCCAAGTAGAAATTAATAAATTAGTGTGTACATTGAATTATTGGCTGTGTTATATGCCATAATATTGATGTTTGATATATCACTGAGAAAAAAGAAAGAACATTATATTTATTCCTTAAGCACAAATGCAATACTTCCATAATGTGTAACCTAATGCAGTATTAATAAAATGGTTTGATCAAACTAATGTTCGTAACGGCTGATATGAAGCTTTTAATCAGCCAGACTTGTTTGTGTTGGCAATCTAAAATTTTTAAGAGTTTTTGGATTATTTTTATTACCAAGGGACTGTTTACATTCAGATATAGTACCTGTTTCGATTTTAAAAATCTATTAGTACAAGTTAATTACTACTTTTTTTTTCCATCCAGTGCTTGATATGATTGCTACATGTAGGACGAGAAGTAGAAAAACCTTGATTTGGTTTTCCTCTTTGATTTTTTAATGCGCTTATTTCCATCATTGCAACTTGTTTTTAAAAGCAATCTTTTCATTCATCTTTTTTCTTTTATACTAGTGTAGCAATGAACTAGTCTTTGAGATAATGTGCTACTTTGTCAGTGGTGGCAGGGCAAAAGAAAGTAGGGAAATATTTTTTTGTTTACAGTACAATACTTTCTCTGTATGACAGGTCTCTTTAATACACAGTAACAGTGTCTTACACAGAAAGATGCAAATTAAATTACCAGGTCTGATTAATCTTTTACATCTTTGTATTTCAAGTGGCATAGGTTTGAAGCAAAGTAGCGAAAGTTCCTTTTCCTCCTCATTTATTAGATGTAAGTTTTGCGAAAGAGGATGTGCTACATTAACCAAAAAAAGATTGGAGATAAATTCCTGAGTTAGTCTAGTTCTGATTTCAAGTTTATTGTGGGTAGGATGTATTGTGGGATTTTTGTTTTAATCAGTACAGTTTTAATTCTTTTCAACTACAAGAATCAGTGCTGTTAATGAGTGTATTGCCAGTGCCTATACAGTAGAAGTTTCCGGTAAGCCATATCACAAAGGAATTGACTTGTGCACATTGAACATTTTGTTTAGGATGTAAGTCATTTGCATCTTAGCATAAGTTTGGAGTACTGTTGTTATTTAAAAAAAAAAAAAAAAGCACCCGAAGATTTTTAAGGGGGAGATTAAATTATTCCCTTTTTATAACTATTTTTAAAAGCCTATCAAAGTAGCTACGAGGTTGCCCTTATGCTTTTTGGCTTTGTTCCATCAAAGGAAGATTATGAATACTGATTGTATTATATCATTGATGAAATCTGATCTTATGTGGTAAAATATTTTTTCTTTTTTCCCCCTAGGCCTTTGTTGAAAATAATCCTGCTATTAAATGGTGTCCTATCCCGGGCTGTGAAAGAGCAGTAAGGCTAACAAGACAAGGATCAAATTCAACAGGATCAGATACGCTTAGTTTCCCTATGCTAAAAGCCCCCGCTGTAGATTGTGGAAAAGGACATCTTTTCTGCTGGTTAGTACTAGAAACTTATCTACATCTACATAAACTCACAGTCACTGCTATTTCAGGGATTAATTTTAAAAGTCCCACTTAGAACCAGGCGTGCAACAAAAATTTGTATGAGATGGTGTATGACCGTACTATCCCATATCCATGCACTAAATAACGTCACGTACACAAATATTTTAGTATTTTAGGGCACAGCAAAGGTGTCTTACTCATTATTGGCTCTGTTAGGTGCAAAACAGCGGTATGGACTGTTGTGATGTTCTGTTCTGAGGGGACAGAGGAGAAGTGGGATATTGGTGGAGGGATTTTGGTGTCTGCTCTGGATAGTTGTATAATTGAAACGTGGCACATTCTGAAATATAGCACAGAAAATCAGCAATTTTTGGCTCTCTGAGTTTTCGTAGAATCACATCAAAGAATCTGGAGTTTAAACAGGACTATGGGGGACCTTTTGTTTCATACACAGCTGGATCACTCCAATCACTGTTTCGCTTTAGGATCAGCACTTTTTCTTTATGTTATCTTCTGTTGAGTCTTAAGATGAATACAAGCTCAAGGAGTAAAACACCATAAGATATTTAAAAAACATCTCTCAGATTGCCTATCTTCAGCACTTCCAAGGGAAGGACAACAACAGTATCAACAAAAGCGAAAAAAGTGGTGAGATGTTTTTCTGAAGTGCAGAGCAAAGCCCTATCCTAGTTCCTTTATCTGACTGCCAATTTATGACTATTGTGGTGGGACATCATTTTTGCTGCTCAAAATCTAAAAGGGTCAACCAAAGTATATACATTCAGACAAGCTGAGTAATCCTTTTCATTTTTCAAATGAAACCATGATGCAAGAAGAGATCCTGAATAATCTGCTTGATTCCAAATATCGTAAGACTGTTCATGAAAGATGCTTCTGATTTTAGTTCTTACCCATATGAATGGAAAGGAAGAAGAAACAAGAGGAAAGCAGACATAATGAAATAACCACAAAAGCTATAAAACAGAAATTCATGGAAAGAGGTTGTTCACAATGGATTGAGAACTCGGAAAGAAACAAATCCTGTGCAAACAAACCAGAAAATGTTTTTTATCAGTGAACATATAACAAACCTTAGTACCATTCCACACGAGGGTACCATCCTCTTATCCTTGCTTCTGATTACAGACAGAGAATCAATTTTCCCGTTAACCTAAAGGACAGAGCTTGAGACCACTTACGTGTAATATTGACATGGTCCTTCCGACATTGACAGCTTCTGCTTCCTTTACATGGGCTGAATGTATTAGCTCCCCAGAATGTCCTCTGAGTGTGAAAATGTCCTCATGAGTGCCTAATTTTTATGAGATATATCTTTTTTATGTTTCTTGATAATATTACTGAATGTTCTTTTTATGTTAATGCTTTGAGATACTGCACAAGCAAATACTGTTAAGGTCTTGAAAAAGACCTCATTTTAGCAGCAGAACGTCCAAGAAGGCCTTTTCAAGGCCTTTTTTTTCATCCCCACAAAAGTGAACAAAGAGTTTCAGCAATGGCAAGAAAGTTCTGCTGACAACCAAAGCATCCTGCAGTACTATAAATCAGAACCATTTGCTGAGGACAACCATATTAGTTTTACAGTACAAAAACCCAGTGCATGGATGAGTTCCTCTGGAGAAAAAGAAAGTGTGTTCTCCATTCAGAGGGTTTTCATCATTACTGTATTCTTAAAGGGAGCTTGCTTTATATCTTTAAAGTTCAATCAACACATCCCACAGTTCCATACTTATGTCAGTTCTGCAAGTTTTACCCAGGTAATCTACAGCTTAGACATCGTAATAGCAATTGATACTGCATTTAGTAAGATATTCTTCAGAATTTACGTATTAGAAAACCCCAACCAACCCCTAGATAGTCACTTGCTTTTTTAGGATCTGTAGCCTCCCCTGCTAAATTCTGAGTCTATGAGCAATTTTCTTTTTTTTTTTTATGTGGAAGTAGGAATGTTCCTCTTAAATACAGTTCCTTAGAATTTACTCATTTTTCATTACCCACCACTAACAACGCCTGCAACAAAATGTAATCTGTTGTGACAAACACAAAATTCTATTCCCTTTCAGAAAAAGCATTCTGAGATATTTAAATGTAATCCAAGTGAAAACTGTGCACAAATACTTCATCTGTGTATTATCAGAGATATTCAACATATTAGAACCTCTTCACGCTGTTTCAGAAGCACAAGGAATTGTAGTGAGCAGACACTTCTGGAAAATAGTCATAACAGGCAGTGCACACTTATTTTTGCACCATCAGTCCTCACTCCTTTCATCCTAGATGGAGACAAGGGGCAGAGTCTCGTTCTGTGGGAGAGACATCTCTTCAGGTGCACTTGGGAAACCAATTTTAAGTTGCAACAGTGTTCTGCTGTTTTGATTCAAAATTCATTATGTGGTATAAAAATTATCATGAGGGGAAAGAAAATCCAGAACTGCTTCTTTCTTAGATGATGCTTTTAGCCCTTCCATGAATTTTAATTTGTTGAAACTTGCTGCAATTTTATTAAGTATGTACTGCACCTTCAAATAAATTATCCTGCTGAGTATTGAGGAAGGCAGTCTGGGGAGGCTAGCGCTGTTAATTGTCACAGCCGTTTGACATTAGTTCCCTTGATTCAGTGCTGTCAGGGAGTCCATCCAAAGTACAATTTTGTTTCATAAAAAGTTTTATAAGGGGTAGGCTCAATGCTCTTACTCTAGTGAAATGACATCCCAGTATAAAAATCCTTGGGTTTGGGTGGGCAGCAGAAAGAACTTCGATGACAAGCTGTTCTTTAACACTCTGTTGTGACTATCATATAGATCCAGATATAGATACATGATATATATAAGATTGCATTTCATTAAAAATCCACAAATTTACAAATTTGAAAACATCAAAGACACAACCTTCTCCCCCCAGTAAAAAATTGACTAATCAGCTTTTAACTTAGAACCGAGTTTGTTAAAAGTTAATTTTTTCTAGTTTCAGTCCTTTCTGGGAACAAATAGTGTGTGAGAGGTCTCGGCGCTCTTGAAGTCAATGATTTAAGTGTACTACTGTCCTGCTGAAGTGAAAGGTGTCAGTTTTCAACCAGGGCTGAGGTTGCCTTATTACAGACTAGTTACTCGTTCCAGTACAATCTTTCCCAGCTGCAGATCTTAAGTGTCTCCAAACCAGAGATCCTTTGTGTAGTGAATTTAAGCTTGTTAAGCTTGATAGCAGACTAACTAGTGGGAAAAAAGCTGAAAACTGTTGCTGTAATGTTTTCTTTGTTCCTGCGTTCCTGCTGAAGATGTGGACGAGAGCGATCAGAAGAGTATCGATGTAGCTTCTGAATCTGCACTGCAGAGAGCAGTTCACCATCGGATCTGCAGAAAACTTGTGTATGCTCTGATGCAGCTGGTGCCCATCTGAAATATACTGCCTCTGAATTGTTTTGTTTGATGTGGCAGACATCTGAGGCTGTTTGCTGCCATTTCAGTAAAAAAGGGAGTCATTACAAATCCAGAGTCCATATTGACACATCTACACTGAAGCACCATCTGGAAGCCGTATATCTGTCACTGTGTAGTAGTGATTGCCATCCTTAAAGCTCAAGGGACTCATTGCTCCACTGTGTCCATGTAACTGAGTTAAAGCCCCCATTTAAGAGACTGGTGGAAAGAGTAAACATGCATAAATAGTTAATGCTGGTGTTGAAGGGCTTGGATCTTGTTCTAGATTAAAAGCTTTAATCTAGTTAAAGATTAATTGTTACAACTGAATAGATGCAAGTAATTCTACATAAAATGCATTTCAAGTATAGCAAACTACCTAGTTTTGGATAATCTCTTTATTCTGGTTTACCTTTGTCACAGAAACTATACTAGTACTTTTTGTGTCACTAAAATAGTGCCCAGGCATAACTCAAACTGCAGACCAGCTGATTTATTTCAAATTGTAATTTTTAAAAGCTCTTTTCCTTTCCTGTCTCATTTAAATTCTTTATTAACCTTGATAATGGTCATCTATGCTTGTGAGCAAGTAGTCTAACAGTATTTTAAAATAATGTTAATTGGATGGCTTTTTATCTTCCTGATTTAATTAAAGTTTGAGCGTGCCTTGATAAGTTTCCATGTTCTTTTAGCTTGAGCCAATTTTAACTTTAATTCTAAATCTCGAAATGATAAGTAATTGTGTGTACACCTTCATTTTCAGGGAATGTCTTGGTGAAGCACATGAACCTTGTGACTGCCAAACCTGGAAGGACTGGCTACAGAAAGTATCTGAAATGAAACCAGAAGAACGTAAGAGTCATGCCGGGGGGGGGATTATTATTTTTTTTTTGCTGTTGTTATTTTTTGGTTTTAGAAGGACTTTTTGGTTGCATTAATTAAAAACTATACATTGGTTGAAAAACATGGTAAAAGTGGAAGAAAATTAAACCCCTGAATGAGGGGCTGCTTCACACTTTAACTGCCTATTAGGCAGCACTATGGTAGACTGTTCTTCGTAAACCATTCCTCCTCATAAATCCACATGTGGTTCAGTCAGGACATACAAAACTCTTTTCCCTTCCTCTTACAGCTTTGTTTCATTAATTAATTGATTTATTCCTTAATGTAACTTCATTTGTCCTGGGCAATTTTAAATCTTTTAGCCCAGTCTGCACTTCTGTTTGAGTTGTGTTCCATGCGGTTGTTTGTGTGCTTAAAAACTAATTCAAGCCAACAGGTGATAATGATAGTAAGGTTGAGAGTGAATTGCAAGGGCATTGTTGGGAATGGCTTAATAATAAGTAACTTTTACTGAAAAAACTAATAAAGGTCAGGTTTACACAAGACAGACATTTTCTTGGTCAACATCAACAAAAAATTAAAGATTGACAGTAATTTGAATAAGTAATAATTTAACTTGGTTACCACAGCGCAGAGTCTTTCCATAATATGTTATAAATATCGTGGAAAGCATAGAAAATTGTATAAAGAGGCAAAATACACCATACTTTGTCAAACTATGCCGATTTTTCTCATATATGTATTTGCTCATTTATATATTAGAAATGTCATGTATATAAATTTATGTAGAAATGTGTGTGGAAATATATAGAAATAATGTGTGTAATAATATTATATATAACATGTATAAATTAGAAAATTTATATATTTATGTATGTGGGAAAGATATTTAGTGAAGTATTACGATATTCTGTCAAGAAACAGGTAAACATATATCTTTCCTAATCTGATTTTCACAAAAGATTACATAAGTACAATTTCAACTTCTCTGTTTTTGCATGCTCCATATCCTCCTGTCACCCTGAAAAAGTTGTGGGAGTAAGTGAGGCATATGAAGATGCTGCCAACTGCCTGTGGTTACTAACGAACTCCAAACCATGCGCCAACTGCAAATCTCCAATTCAGAAGAACGAGGGCTGCAACCACATGCAATGCGCAAAGGTAAGAAAGACCCTCCATAAAATTGGTTGCGAAACCATAATTCAAGTTGTGTATGTCATGTATATGTTTTAGGAGCACAGACGTCCAAAACCTCTAAAGCATCATGCCAGAGATCTAATGGAACCTGTTGCAAGAATTAGATAATTTGCAAATGGTGGGTTACGTGTATTTAGAAAATGTTTAATATTTACTGTAGTCTGGCTGGCAGGTGAACACTGTAATGATTAAATTTCATAAACACTTAAGAATTACTGACAATAGAGTATGAAACTTAAGGAAACAGAAATAATTGATAGTTTGGTCATTAATAACATAGAAGAGAAAGAACGTTTTTAGTTGGCGGAAGATGAAACATTTTAAGGAATGGTAAGCTCTAATGAAGATTTTTGCCTTACTACATTCTTCTTTTGCATTATTTCTTTAACATAGCAACAAAACAGAGAAGTTTTAATGGAAAACTGTAAACAGGAATTAATCAGTAGGAATGAAAAGACAGCAAAGAGTGATTCCAAAAGAAACTTATTGGTGACAGCAGCCAAAAAATTAGTCATGAGTTTGCACTATGCTACCAAAATAGAAAAAATATTTTTTGCCATGAGTTCAGTATCATTTGAGAATGCTTTTTCTCTCAAATTAGTTAAAAGCAGCATATTTAGAATACTGTTTCTTTATGTCAGAAATATCTTATATAACTACAGCTAATACCTCCTTGAGGAGCATCATTAAAAATAAGAAATTAGCACACACTTGACATAGTTGGCCTCCAATGAAAAGCTAAGAAATTTAGAAAGTAATTCCCTTTATTTTTCTGGAAATGTGTTAGTCTCTCTCCATTGCTATGCAGATCTTGTTTTCTTTATATTATCATCACATATTCTTTCTCTTTCTGTGATATGAATTGAAGGTTGGGGCTTTTTTTGGTGTCATTTCTTTGGTTTTGTCTGTGGCAGCAGAGAACAGATTCTCCTCCACTTTGATTTATGCCAAGTTTACTGTTTTGTTTTGTTTGTTTGTTTTTCTAAATGATTTTTAGAAGAGCTCATAAATTGCATAGTGCTAAAAACTGTAAAAGGTATGTTTGTTGCAGCTTTTGCCACTGGGCTCATCTCAATTGAACAAAAGTATGGCCTCAGGCTGGAGAAGACTTTGGCCATTAAATGTAGATAATTGTTGAATGTAGATAATTTAAATGAGTACCGTTCTGAGGCACTGGCTGACAACCACAGTTCTCTTTTCTTCTTTGATGCTGTACTTTATAAACAGCTTAAAGTGTCCTTAAAACAGTCAGATTCCTTTTGTGGCGGAGAAATCTCTGCAAACAGAAGCTGCCTCCCCTCAGCCTAGTGAGGAAGGAAAGGAAGGGTATCCTGAAGCTCATTGTGGGGCTCAGCCATAAGGTATAGTGATCACCTCGCTTGTCTCTTTCTCCACTGAAGTAAGGATCTGTGGTGGACCTTCTGCTTTTGCTGCAGTAAGGTCTGCTCAAGCCTACTACATGATGAGTTACGACTGCCTCTTAGCAGCAAGCGTGTACCTTGGTGTAGAGGAGGATACTCTTTACTCATAAAATCACATTTCTGTACTTAAGCAGGCATCTTACTGTTTTATCAGCCCAGTTTCTAAGGAGACAAGGCTTAGGCAGTCCTGCTCTCTCACTCCCCTACCTGTAGTAGTTTTTAACCTTCTGGGTACTTTGAACCAGCTACAAAGGAACAGGAGGGGGTTCATGGGTATTAAGTTACTGCAAGTTTCATGAAACTTGGTAGCTGTATGGTGCAGAGACTTAATTTGTACTGCCACCAAGAGAGAGGCTGAAATACCTACTCAGCAGTTACCTGCTCAGACAGTGGCCGGGCAGCAGATGTGATTCGTTAAGCCTAGGCGGTGCTGCTGCGCAGCTACATGATCATAAAGGCACATAAAACAGAGCTCAGGGGTTTGGGAGATGTGTAGAAACAGATGATGTGGGTTTGAATGTTTAATGAGACTGAGGTACTGGAGGAGGGTCTGGGAACACTGGGTGAATCTTGGGTTTTAAGGTGTGAGAGATTAGAAGATATACATAGTGGTCATGGAGGGAGATAATTTGGGAGAGGTAAGATTATTGCAGTAGGGGCATATACACATAAATTAATAGGAAGTCAAGCTTTATTAGTCCTGTTGCTTGTGAAACAACTTGTTTCATGCCATTTTTTAATATTTTGTAATGATTTTTTTCTTGTTTTTTTAAGTGATATTAGGAAAAAATTCACTCTTTCTCATGAACAGCTGCTGTGTCGCTTAAAAAATTGGACTGTCTTGTTTTTTAAACAATAATAAAACCCCAGGCATGATCAGCTGTATTATCATTTGATTTATTTCATCCACCTAAAACTTCACTTGTAGATCCAATGCAATCTTGTGATCCAAGGAATAAAAATTATGACTGACATGGTTTGATAACCCAGATATTCTGTAGTAGGTAAAATAAGAAGGAGGATCCTCAAAATTTTTTTTGACTGTAAGCACACTCAGAACTACGTTAATTCAGTTGTTCATGGAGGAATAATGATGTATAACTGCAAATCTACAATGTATCAACTTCTTTTTTTTCCCTCCTTGTTCCTTTTTTTTCTGAAGTGCAAATATGACTTTTGCTGGATATGCTTAGAAGAATGGAAGAAGCACAGCTCTTCCACTGGAGGCTACTACAGATGCACTCGCTATGAGGTTATTCAACATGTAGAGGAACAGTCCAAGGAGATGACAGTAGAGGTAACAAATGAATGTGTGTGTTTGAAAAATAGCACTAAAGCTGCAATTTTCTATGAAGGATAAGTTCCATCAAAATTCTTCCAAACCCGAGTTCTAAATGGAAAAATACAACCTTAAAAATATCAAAGAGACAGAAAGAAAATGATTATTTGTGGATAGAAACATAAGATTTGGCTCTGCTTTTGGCTTTGGTAGCAACCACTGGTGACTCTACCCAAGTCATTTTACTTCTCTGTGCCATGGTTTCCTTTTGTGAAATAGGCATGTTGGTACTGGAAGTAGCTGCTGTGCTCTACAGATGACATGCCTTAATGTTGGCATTTGGAAAGTCTGCTTAAATAGCATCCACACACAGCGTATCAACTCTTTGGCTACAGTAGTTGCAGACTTGTAAATTTCAAAAATTACATTTGTCTCTTTATTTACATGGCACTTATCAGCATTGTATACAATACTTTATGTGTAGTGGGAATAGAAACAGTTGGTTGTGTAATTATATCTAATGGTGATTGCTAAATTAAATCATAAGATTTATCTTGGTTTCTTTTGTTTCTCCATTATTTTCCAGGCTGAAAAGAAGCATAGAAGATTTCAAGAGCTTGACAGGTTTATGCACTACTACACAAGGTTTAAGAACCATGAGCTTAGCTACCAGGTGTGGGTCAAGCCATTTTTACTGATTTTTGTTTCAATTTTATTAATCCAAAAATAATTATCTTATTGTATTTTATTTATTTTCCTTTTCTAGTTAGAACAGCGCCTTCTAAAAACAGCCAAAGAAAAGATGGAGCAATTGAGTAGAGCTCTCAGTGGAAGTAAGTATTTGCTGTGAGCTATGAATTTGATTTGAAATCAAATCAACTCTGTTATGGCTAAACCTATCTATTCCAAAGACTGTTCTGCGTTTACTTCTTTTAATAAGAACACTGTGTAGTCATTGAGAACCTGCTGCTGTTTACTTGCAAAATATTTAACTGACATGCACATAAATTTTATTTTGGAGGGAAACCCTTATGCTAAAAGAAGTGCTGACATCAGCAGGAAAATATTTTCACAATGCTTGTTTCATCTTACAGCTGAGGGAGGCTGTCCTGATACCACATTCATTGAAGATGCAGTGCAAGAGCTTCTAAAAACTCGCCGCATTCTTAAGTGTTCTTATCCATATGGATTCTTTTTGGAGCCTAAAAGCACAAAGAAAGAAATATTTGAACTTATGCAGGTAATACATACATATATTTTGCTTTTCTAATGTTACTTTTTTTTTTAATATTAGTTATCAGTGTCTTTTTGCCATTTTTGTAGTGTAAAAACGATATACCTGTTTTGTATTTGTAACCAAGTTTGGAAAATTAGTGCATTTTTATTACTCTGTGACACACTAGCTTTTAGTTCAATTTTAGAATGAATGAAAAACAACACTTTGCTGAAAAAGGAAAGGGTTAAAGACAGGTGGAAGGGGAAAGAAAGAAAATTATTTACTGTTAATCTCCTTCTGAGGATAGCATTTTAGCCTCAATCTTCCATCTCCTCCTCTAGCGCCTCTTTCCTGTCTTTCCCTACTGATGTGTCTGACAAGTGAGGGGGGGCAAAACTGGGGGAGTACCTGGGTGGCGGTGGCATCAGCAGCAGGGGCTGCTCCGAGCCAGAGGACAGCATTTAGGTCACTAAAACAGTAGGCTAGAAGGGCAGACATTTTCGGGTATTTCAAATGGTATTTCCAGGAAAATGGATATTGTTCTGCTCAGTATTTCTGGTGTAGAGCTCTACCTGATTTTCATTGAATTGTAAAATTATTTTATTCTGTATTTATTAACTATTGCAGACAGACCTAGAAATGGTCACCGAAGACCTTGCACAGAAAGTGAACAGGCCTTACCTTCGGACTCCTCGCCATAAAATCATCCGTGCAGCTTGCCTTGTGCAGCAGAAACGGCAAGAGTTCCTGGCCTCTGTGGCCCGTGGTGTTGCTCCTGCAGACTCGCCAGAAGCACCCAGGCGCAGGTAATCCAAACAAAATACTGCGCGGGTCAAAAAGGCTCAATGATCGCTGCCGAAGCGGGTGAATCCGCTGTCATTCTTTGACGGTGAGGTAAAGTGGAGCTGACAAACGTGGTGGTTGTAGATCACCGGATAGTGACGTTTTCTTGGACATTTGATCCTTGTGGAATTACATCTTTTCACTGAGGAAAAATGTATTCGAGAACCACTGCTCTGTATGCTGCAGCCTAAATTGCTTCCCCGTTTGTGATATATTAGTTATTAGATGTCGTGGCTTCCATTTCACTTCTTTCCTTCAAGGTTGTCACTAAACATCTGGTACACTCCAAAAATCTATAAGTATTTGCTAAAAATACCAAGCAATTCTGGAATAGTCCAATGTATGGTTTTCTAAATTAATTTTGAGCTAAGAATTAAAGCAGAAGACTTGTTAAGTTTCGAGAGTTACAACTGCACTACTTTTTAGATGTTGATAGGCTTTGAAGCTCTGGAGGTTGTTCATACTTGGTTCTACTTCAAAACTTTATGGTATATTTCTTAATTTTATAGCTTTGCTGGTGGAACATGGGATTGGGAATATTTAGGATTTGCATCGCCCGAGGTAAACTATTTCTTTTTATATTTTTTAACTTACTTCTGCATATTCTAGAAACACAGGTATGATTGCAATCTGCATGAAGAGCTTCCTTATTTTGATTCAAAGCACTTCAAGTTGGTTTAAGCTTACCATTTTATTTATTTCACAATAGAAGGAAATATATCCATAGCTAATTGTGCAATGACTCTAAATAATGCCTCTAACATGGCTATAGTTATTTAAGGTGGCATTAGACAAGGTATGTTGTATTCATGATTTTCCAAGTACATAACCAGTTTTAAAATTGTATATAAACTGGTGTCTGTGTGCTGGGGAACCTTAAAGTAATAAATATACGAAATTGTGTAGATTAATTTTGAACGCAAATCTGTTCAGCGGAATTTGACAAAAAGTCTGAGAAATTTCCATCCTTCTGTCACAATCCAACAAAAACATACAGGTATACACCTAAATACTGTTAACTATTTGAAATGTTTTTTATTTTTATGTATTGAAGCAGGATGGAAAGAGCATACTTAAATGAGTTAAACTTCTGCTACTTAACCAAGAATGAAAATTATAATTTTTAAAATTAATATTCCACTATTTGTATATGGGAAAGAGTAAATAATTTTCGTGACTCTGCACTAAAATATGAGAAGCTTCCTATAAAGCTTTCCTTTATCATCTTAACTTTTATTTAATATTTTGAGAACATTAGATTAAAGCATTCAGTTAGGAAGGAAACTTCATTTCAACATTTCCTTGGTGCTGTTTTCTTTCTAGCTAGACATTTTAAAGCATCCTGGAAAACTCCATATAATTTTCCTATATATTTCCTTTGCTATTGTTGTTGGTGAGCATCACGCTGTTGAGAAAATAGCTTGCTTCTCTACAAAAGATCAACTTGATTCTCCTGTCTAGTTCCTTTAGTCCTTTATTTTGAAATAATTCCCCATTTGATAATATCAAATTCATTGGGATGTTACTGTATCATCAGTGGAACTGGTTATGAGAAAAAGCTGATAAGAAATATGTTGATAAGCTGTTTAGCAGTAAGTGCCATTGCAGTCGTGCTTAGATGATTGCTTATGAGCTTTTATGATTTGCCTAAATGTGGCACTGTATGATGCAAGTTGGTTTCTTTGCTGCGTAGCTATCGAGGATACTTGCAACCACCTATGCCAAAGGAATTTTGTAGAATTAATAATGGTCATCTTTGTTTATTTTAGTGAATTTCACTAAAAATTTTTTTACATAGAGCTGTACTTTTACTGACAAGTAGTAGAATGACTATGTATGCCAGATTATTACGGAAAACAAAATCTTACTGGTTTTAAGCAAGGAACACTGCTTGGTGTAGACCATTGTGTGAAACCATGATGTTTCTACCCAACAACATTAAAGCATCTTTTGCTCACATGTATAAAATTGTTCCAAGTAGTCAGAAATGAATTTTTATCAGTAGTAATTCAGATATCTTTCTAAAGGTGAAAAAGCAACTAAAAGGTAAAGGGCTGTTGGTAAAATCTATTTTATTGCAAACAGATGAGAGATAAGATTTGATACGATTAATAAGTCTTAGTGTTCAGTGATCACTTCCCATTATTCCTTGTCTGATCCATAGTGATATAATTATATATTTTTAAAATAATTCAGTTATATTTTTCCATATCAAGTTTTGAGTTTCTGTTGTTTGCGGGCACTGCCTTCCATTTAGGAAATCCCTGAGCTCCCTAGGACCTGGAAGAATACTTTAGAGACCAATCACTTCATGTTTGCCCCGTTTTTCATGCTGTTCCATGGGCTAACAAGCATATACTACTAACCACTGTTGAAGACAGAATATTGGGCTACATGGGCCTTTTTTCTGGTCCAGTACAGCTATTTTTATGTTCTTACCATTTTCATGGATCTTCTTATATAGATAAAAATCTGCCCACGCTGATGATTTTGTGACTTCTCTTTTTGGCTTGCATGTGTCATGAATAAGAACTTGGTCTAAAACAGGGGTTTTTCCCATGTCTGAAGCATGGAAAGACAACATACCATCATAATACTGTCAAAATTAATAATGTCATTGTGTAAGAGAAAATCACTTCTGGATTTAAGTTTTAGATACTTTAGATGTTGAGATATTCTAGGATGAAGAGTTAATGTAAGAAAGGAAAGCTAATGGTAATGTTATGTTTCCCAGTTCATTTGGCCAAATGAAGCCTTTGGATTACAGATTTCCCAGCCTGGGGCTCAGGGAAATAAATAGCAGTGTTCTTTTCTGAAGAGAAGAGCTAGTACCTGTGTGTATATTTTTATATGTCTATATTTTTTATAGTAAATGAATAACTGAAATTAACAAAAGATCTTAACCTACACAGTCAGGATCAGTGTCAACTGTACTAACGAAAAAACATATCTGGAAATTTGCCTTCAAGCATAAAATTAGTCTCTTAATATTAGGAAAAGTATGGAAATCAAAACATTTATTTCCAAATATTAAGATAATGAACCCTTGGGATGTTAGCTTGATGTGGTCAAAAATGAGTCTTTTCCATAAATGTTATATAAACTGTCTTTTGTAAATACTCGCAACATGAGAAATTACAGGCTGCAGGAGTTCAAATATGTATGGTATGGCTCATTAACAGCTCAAGTTAGGCAAAAGTAGAGGAGATTTTTAATTCATGGAACAAAAATCCATCAAAGACTGTCCAGTAGAAGAGTATCAGCTGTGGCTTAAGAAGGTCCTGAGCCATAGTGTCCTGGAGGCTGGAGGAGTATAACAAGTCCCAGTGCACATCTGCCAGCTTTCTGTAGTCTTCCAAAGGTTATTTTCTACTGGCGATTGCTGGCAACAGGGACTCTGAGACAATCTGTTCATCTAATTCAAATTAATTGGTTTTATGTTCTAAAATCATTCAGTATATACTTATTAAAAAGTGTGTAGATGTATGTGTATATAAAGTTTGGCATCAAAGCTTTTAAACATAAAATGTGTAGTTGGAATTCTTTAAAAAGGGAGATTGCAAGTATTAAAATGTTGGTAGTATGTCAAGTATTTTTCTTTGCTAATTCATTATTTTATAGATTTAGGATTACCTTGGAATTATTTTTTGTATTATTTATGTTGAGCATTGCATGGTATAACTTGCAATTTATTTTTCTGAAAAAAAGGTGATTTTATAATAAACATATAAAATCACACATTTTTAATAAAAATGTGGTGCTTGTTACATCAGAAAAATATTACTGCATGCTGCCCTGTATTTTGTAACCTTTGGTTTATGCAGGAATATGCTGAATTTCAGTATCGGAGGAGGCACAGACAGCGTCGACGTGGAGACATGCACAGTCTGCTGAGTAATACTCCGGATCCTGATGACCCCAGTGAGAGTACATTAGGTATGTTCCTGCCTGGGGGTGGGGTTTTGTTTCTGCTCCTGCTTCAGAACTTCCTAGTAGTGACCACAGTGTTTGTTCTTCTGTGGATACACTTTAAAAAGGTTTCAAATACACTGCTGTATTTTCCAGGATACGACATAAAGGCTTATTTTTGCATGTTTGTACATGATCTTAGAAGTGTTGCTGACTGTTGTGGCTGCTCCTCTTTTTAAAGAGAAATGCATCGATCTCTCCACTAACAACTCCTCAGCTATTTAGAGCAGGTTTGCTTTTCTGAAGAAATTTTGAAGGGCGCATACTTCATATGACAGTCTTATCTATATCGCAGCTCTTTTATGCCAATTAAAAGGATCAGTTGTGCATAAAGAGTGTAGAAGAGGGTTCCCTTGCTACAGGCCTGCTGGAAGATAGCCCTAAGGCTGTATTCCAAAACCCTGCTCAGAAACTCCTGTATTGGCAGAGACAGCCAGGAAACCAGTTGGCACGGGCTATGACTTCCAGCATGCTGCTCTTCTGAGCCGTGCTACGGCTGGGAACGCAGTCCCTTAAGGTCACTGTAACTTGGCTGTCTGGGCTGTCTCCGTGCTGCCAGGAGCTTTTGCAAAGGTACAAAAATAGCTGGAATCCAAATCATACCGTGACGCTGTTTCTTCAGAGCTGCCAGTTGCGCGCTCGGTCTCTGAGCCACGCTGCACAAACTCTCATCGCAGTGTCTCATGAACTTAAGTCCTATACATAGCTTGTCCTTTAAAAACAAAAGGGGAAGTCCTTTACTGAGGAGAAATAAACAAACACATTCTTTATTTTGGAAACAGAAAAAGGAGTTTTGGTGAGCTTTGGTCCTCCCTACTACAAGTAAAATGCAAAACCATCTTGTTAGTTTGAGGACTGGAATTTGACTGAACACTTGGATATTCTAGTCATGACCAGTGCATACTGTTAAAGCATGCAAGAGAGAATTAGTTTGTCTCTCCTTATTTCATTTTGAGTTTTGAAGTGGAAAATTCCATTTTCCAAAGTCAGGGGTTATATTTATTTTTATTACAGAGCAAATTTTCTGGAAATACCATTTTACTTCTATTTTTTTGTTGGCTGTTTTAAGAAAACAGCAATTTCAGTAATTGCTGAGGTATACACTAATGACTCTACTCTTAATTGTGCTGCATTGTTATGGTAAAAAATAATGTAATGTTAACACTACAGCTGAGTTGTTATCTTTGGAAGAGTGGAGAAATGGGCAGATGTTGGTTGTAATCCCCCTGTAAATGCATCCTGTATTGTGTCCATGTGCAGTATTTTTCAGGACATTCCATAAATCATGTATGTGCCTTAGAAGCACTTTGCCCCTCCTGCTGACAGGCTCATGCTCCTGGTGGCATATCCCATCCTTTCAAAGAGAAGAAGAAGTGTATTGAGAGCAGGAAGGCACAAACGAGCCAGGCAGTCACTCCTAAAACAGTGGGACTGGTGTTTTGCCACTGTGTAAGAGTTGGTGTAGGAGTGTTTTGGATTATTTCGTTCAGAGTGAGTAAAGGAGTAAAATTACATAGCTGGAATCCAAAAGGAAGGAAGAGATTCTGTCAGTAAATAACAGTGGAGAAGGCTTTCTCGCTGGTTCTTCAACCGTTTTTGTTTCAATTGCCCAAACAGACACTCAGGAAGGTGGCAGTAGTAGAAGACATGGCACCTCCATGGTGAGTTCAGCTTCTATGGGTATTCTGCACAGCTCTTCGCTTCATGACTATACCCCTGTCAGTCGCTCTGAAAACCAGGATTCTCTTCAGGTATCTCGCCTAATCTCTTTTCCATTCTCTCTGCTTCGCTTGCCTTCCTCTGCTCCGCTTTTCTGTGTCATTTTGTCTCTCTGCAAATTTTCTTAATTCTTCGATAAGAAAGGGTGAATCTAGGACAACAAGTTATACATTCACACCGGTAAGAATTGCTAAACAATCACTAGTATAACAATAGTCAATTTTTAAATTCTGTTGTCGACTGTGTCAGTAAAAATTGATTCTGATAAATGACAGGTAGGAATAATGAATGAATTTCGTATTTGAGCCCAAATTACTTTTCATCCAAAATATTTAACAGGATGAAAGTTTTATTCTGAAAGCAACCGTATGTATTTCCACAGGCTCTGAGTTCTTTGGATGAAGATGACCCAAACATCCTGCTAGCTATTCAGTTATCATTACAAGAATCTGGCTTGGCCATAGATGAAGAAACTCGAGACTTTCTAAACAACGAGGCATCTTTAGGAGCAATAGGTACCTCTTTGCCTACAAGACTGGACTCTGCTCCCATAAGTATAGATAATCCAAGAGGCGCTTTGAGCAGCTCGGAGCTGTTAGAACTTGGTGACAGTCTGATGAGACTAGGTGCAGGCAATGATCCCTTTTCAGCTGATCGTCTTCATTCACACCCCTGCAGCGATACAAGAAGTGGATTATACTCAACGTCTAGCGACGCTGATTCCAGCAGTCAAGATCCCAATACCAATGAAAATCTACTTGGAAATATTATGGCCTGGTTTCATGACATGAACCCACAGAGCATTGCTCTGATCCCCTCAACAAGTACAGAAACGGACGAGGATTCACAGCAACCCAGTACTGAAGACGGGTCAGCAGGGCAACCAAATCTTATAGACACAGGGCTGGAGCCTCAGGAAGAGCATGCACTATTTGAGGACGCACTCAAAAACGAAGGCAGAGGAACCCAAACAGAGGAAAGCACTTCTGAAGAAAACATTATTGCAGGTGAAACGGTATCACAAAGTGGTGATAATAACAGGGAGGTAACAGGCACCCTGGATGCTTCAGGAGATACTTCAAGTCAGACTCCTCAAACCTCAAGTGAATGGATTGAACATGTGCATCTGGTATGAATAAAAACTAAATTTGGAGTAAGTAAATGGCAGTGACAGATGGTACAATATGTGGAGTAAGCATTATGGAGGCTTTGATCCACATAATTACAGCTCAGTTGTAACCACTGACGTAACAACGGATATTTAGGAGTTCTCTTGAATTGTAGTTCTTTATAATAATGTGAACCTTTCAAGGAATATCCTTTGCATTTAATTAGGTAGTACTTGCCTTTTTGCTCTCAAGAAAAAGGAATAAGTAGGTTGTATTCCACATTCCTAATACAATGCAGCATCTGTTTAGCCTTAGGTTGATGATCCTTAACTTGAAAGTACGGATTAAAGGCTTACACTGATTATTTTGGTTGGTTTTCCTAAGAAATAGTTTATTCCATTTTTTAGAACTCATTCTTTCACCAAAATAACATTTAGCAATTCATTTGCATTTTGGTTTTGTTTTCCGTAATTTTTCCTTACTCATTTTTCATTTTTGTTAGCAGTGTGAACGGAGGTATTTAATGCTTCTCTTTAATACTGCTCCAGGAACAAGTTTTAGGGGATATTCTTTCCCATTAAAATCAAAGATTTTTTCATGTCTATTTACAGTCCAAATGTGCCAAACTGTGAATAGTTAGCTGGCAGTAGCCTAACAAAACAGTGCAGTGTTACTCTATCAAACTAACCCCACAGTTCTTAGCAGTGAAAGAAACCACTGGGTAGCATTGCTTCTCTAAATTTAACTGGCATGTGTTGCCATGGTGACTGCATTTAATTAAATGTAGCCTGTATCTTAAGTTAATAAAACCTAATGCTGCTGTTAAACAGTTATTTTAAATATTAAAATACAGTGAGTTAGCAACAGCTATGCTGTATTTTAAGAGACACTTTAATGGAAGTGCAATCATAGTTCTTTGTTTTCATAATTCTACAAAGCATTCTATGCACTAATAGTGCAATTACTTTTAATGATAACATTTTATAAAAATATAGGAATACAGAATTTTCATATATTAGCCAGTCCCACAATTAAAGTTCGGATAACACATTCTGCTCAACATGTTACGGTGCCTTTGCCTAACCCAACTGGATAGTTGCCACAGTTAAACAAGTAATTCAAATTCAGTGTCTGTTCTGGAGTAACTATGCTATTAATTGCAAAGACCTCCATAAAACCACCCATGGCCTTGCCTTTACAGTAAATAACTAAATGTTCAGTCAGTGTTTTTGCATAAACAAAACACTGCTAGGTATTTGTTCAATTGCACAATATTCATTTGCTGTGTGATTACTGTTAAGTGTAAAAAAAAAAAAAATTAAAAAAAAAACCACACAAAACCCCCTTTTCCTAGTTGTTGTACCGTGAAAAAAAAAATACTGGTTTTAGATTTGCTTAAAAGCATCAATCTACAGTTAGTGAGATACAATGGTACAGTATGTAATTACAACTAGAGTAAGTTGTTGAAATGGCTGTTTTAATTACATATAATCAAAACTTGTCATAACACGAGCAAATTACATACACTCCATTTTAAGTTTTGCTTAACTGTTACCAGAGATTTGTTGATATGATATAAAAGTTTATTACTACTGAGTGTGTATAGGCAAGTGTCATGATAGCAAAGTTTATGTATTGATTACTGTGAGTTCAAGTGAGTGTTTTGGTAACTAATTCATGCAAATGCAGCTTTTGAACCTTACAGTCCAAGGTTCATATTAGTAAAAAATGAAATAAGAGTATTTGACCCTTACCCCATGAAAACCTTGTTCATTTTGCAAGCATCTTTAGAGAGAATGGAGTAGAATAGTCTCAAATCAGTTTCCAACTTTTCCTCTAGCCACACTACTCCTGACATCATCATGAACCTTTGGACATCTTTGAAAAATACCTATTTTAAATTGTTCTATGGTATAAAATCCTTCAACTGAAACAGTTCTTCATGCACTATCATCATGAACCGGTCTGAAAGTTAACTTGCATAGCTTCCTCGAATTGTAATTTCTGAATAGAAAGATTCTCACAAAAGGATTGTGTATTGCATTGAGATGTCTTGCAAAGTTACAGTAAGATATGTAAGAGTGCTCTCTGTGAAGATAGTGAAGTTTGTGGGTTCTGGTTTTTTGTAATTTGGTTAGGTTGTGCAGTATATCCATTGTTTCCGTGTTACTCTTATGAGCATGAAATTAGCCTATTAAATTTGTATTTTCTTGGTACTTATTTTAACACCATAGTCATTGACTTTACAATTCAAAAATAAAGTTTGGCAAGACTATTTTGTAAACCTGTTAATTTTATAATGTAAAAAAATTACTCTAACCTTGAATTGTTATTTGCACTTTCATAGTCTATACTTGATACATTCCCACTTTATATACAAGTAGGATACTACAACCATGTAGATGTTTGGCCAAATGAATGCTGTTAATAATATGTAAAATTCTTTGATTAAACATTTATTACTTAAACTAATTCTGTTCTGTCTCATTACATCTTAGACTTACTGTAGCAGATTCTTAAGGCTGGTGACAGACATTTTTAGGATATGTTCAGTCCTGTGCCAGATTAGCTGGGGACCATATAGTAAGTTGAATGTTTTGATTGTTACATATAAGGTACCTGTATTCATTAAGCTTTGAAAACAAAATCTAAAATAGGCTATTTTGTCTTAATAGCTATAGCTGTATTGTGCACTTGTTTTTTGTAGAGTAATGCCTTGTCATTACAAATAGTGGTGCTAAAGAGGGTGGGAGGACTAATTTTTGAGGAAGATCCTGTTAATGAGTGTTATTTAAGTGCCACTTAATATCCAGTTTCCATTGTTACCACGAGATTCCAGACTGTCTCTGTTATGTTAACAGGCACTAAACTATTCTGTTCGTTTTTACAGTAATTTATTTAGCTTCCTCCAACAAGCATGCCAAGATGCTGGAGAGCTTCTAAAATCTAATGTACAAAGTTGGATTGGTCACTGCAAGGCACTTTCCATCACCTGCTGCTGTGGTGTCACTGCATATGCTGCAATTAGCAAGTACTGAGTTTTACTAAGATCGTGAGTATCACAAGAGAGATTTTTGGTTTTATGGCAGCTAGAACATACTAATAAATATACAAATTTAAAACACACTTTCTGAGGTGTTTAAAATCACAACACTGTGCTTCAAAATCACACACCCCCACAGCCCGGTTTTGGAGATCTGTTTATCAAGGCCAATTTCACTATTACCTTCTCCTCCTCCTCTTCTCTCCCAGCACACACAAGGCATCCCGCTGTAATACTCACAGAGGCTGGTACGAATGGAAGCCACACATGGATATAATGATAGCTAGTTTCTTTACTAAAAACTGTCTAGACTATCTGCTCAGAATTAGACAATATACTGATTATTGTCCTTATTACTCTTCTGTAGATCAGCCAGATATGGAAGCTTGAAAGATGTAGAGAAGCCAATGATGATGCAAAACTGAGTGTCATTTTTACCATCTTGTCCTTCTAACTTAAGAGTAAAGCACAAGATGTGCAATCAAAAGGAGAAGACGGATCCCCTGTAAATACTACACAAAGCTGTGTTTGCTGTCAGTCTTTGTATGAGGGCAAAGAAATGAATGGAGGCTTGACTTTATGCAATGATATGCTTTCATTCCACTGTAAAAATAGGCAAGTATAGAATTTATACTATTCTCCAAATATATAACAACATAAAATAATTTAAGTAGCCCATACAAAAGGACTAAAAATAGAATAATGGAGTAAAGAAAAAATGTTTTCCAACTTAACTGCAAAGCCCTTTTTTTCTTCAACTCTTCATAGGCACTTAAGGTTACATCTCACCAACAAAATGTTAAAGCTAATTGTTAACAGGATGGTGTTATGTTAAAATTATGCAGGTCTTGATCTTTACAGAAATCCTTTCTGCAGTGAAATACAAACTTGAGAAGATGTTTTGCATATATTTTTTCTTTTTAGGTCATTTGTATGAATATCCAGATAAATGGAATATAAGCAAAAAAATATTTAATGTATCCAGATAGATGTTCAGTACTGCAAAATACATAATCTTCAGGAGACAGATTCTAGTGGTATTTTCATCCAAGTGTAAGTGTCTTATCCACCACCAGATACTGGAAAAAAGATGGGGGATTTTATCTTCGGGTTTTTACATCAGAGTTGTTCACTACATAAGAATGATTTACCTTTACATAAATGGTTTTAAGGAGTATTTTATCAGTTTATGAATGCAGGTGTTTTTTCTATAAGCAAATTATTCATCAGTTATATTTTGGCCACTGCACCTTCTGCTCTAACTATCAGATCAATTTATAATAATCTATTTGAAAATAAAGGTCTTACTCAGACACTAGCATTTTTACACTTCAAATGCCACAGTCAGTCTTCCTGTCTACATGTTTTAGCATGGCAGCCCACATAGCCAGCATCATCATCTTTAGGGATGCAAACAAACACCAATGTCGTATTAATTAGCCAGCCAAGATTCACTAATGCAATTGCAAAGAATACTAGAATTTATACATGTTATAACAGAAACCTTTACATTCTGCAATTTAAAAAATATATATAAATCTTACTTCGAAATTGGTCTTTATTTTCCGTTCAGGCATCTGGATTTTGAGGCCCTCCTTCTGACCACTAACTTAAAATTCCAGTTCTGTTTTTTGGAGCATATACAGACAGTGTTATTGACCACAGCAATCCAAATTCTGCTTGGCTGTAATTTAGCCATCTAACTCCATTCTCCATGATTTGAGATTAATTCTGTCTTGGAACGTAGAAGAAATTGGTAGACTCTTTGATGGTCTGAGTAAAAAACACATTTTTTCTATTTGTACAAAGTAACCACAATACACATGGAACAGAAAGAAACATTAGGATGGTGTATATAATGTTTATTCATTATACAAGGAGATGTGCAAGGTATTTAGATGAAGTAACTTCCCCTTGATATGTCGCCAGTCTTGATGGATTTTTGCACTTCCTGCTACCATATAGGTTTTCTCAAAAATAGTATTAGAGATTTAAATTATATAAGTGGGTGAGATAACAACAGAGGTGCACTTTGAATAGACTATCAAAATACTATGCTAAAGACACTGTTCGAGATAGGGCGTAACCTATTTGTAGCTACTGTTAAAAAAAACAAAAGACAATGTTTTTCAGAAATGTTCTCATTTTGCTCTGTAAACTCACATTGGCAATCATTACACTGACACACAATTGCAATTTGATATGTAAAGAAAATATATCATCTTATCATTTCCTATTACATTGCTATTTTCATGCTTGGAGGCCTTCAAGTTTTGCTTGAGTACGCAGCTTCTGCTATATCAACACAGCACAGCACTCCAGTTTCATCTTTGAAGAAACTTCAGTGAACTTCAAATAAGGATGAGTGCAGTTCTACGTTCCATTGTAATAACAATGTATAGAAAGGTTGAAGCTCACTAACAGAGCCAGACAAGGAATAAAACAGGACTGTAGGAAAAACTCCCAGACTAAACCGTAAAAAAATATCCTAGGCAAGTTTGAACTGGTTGCAGAATCCAACAAATAGAGAACATGCTGCAAAGCTTCATGGAAAATTGTCTCATGTACTCAGAATGTACTTGCCATTGCAGGATGGCACAAAGAATGACAAGGACACAGGTGCTAAGATCAGAACCAGCAACATTTCAGGTACTGCACCAGTCCCACCAGAGATAATGAATGAAACTCAAGCTTGGTTTATTGCATACTACAGCAGGTCCTTTGCCTAGTGTAAGAAGAGACAAAAAGTCACAAAATTATATCATGAGCCTGCCACCTTTCAGGAGTCTGGAAAGGCTCTAACTACACAGTTCCTCACAAACAGGGACTCCCCATGCAATGTGTAGAACTACAGCCACAGAAGGACTTGAGCACCGCTGTAAAAAATGCTGCTGAGGCTGCATCAGAAGGGGCACGACGGAGGTGCCTACCCCAGTGGAAGAGTTCATTGAAAAAAAACCCATACAATGACAATCCCAAGTAATCTGTTAAGTGCAGCTGTCTGAAAAAGACAAACATCTGTCATGTTTTTGAAATCTAAGTGTAAAGCAGTAATAAACTGTCAATAGTAAATAACTGAGGTTTGCACTTAGTATGAAATCTTATCCAACTGGCAAATCTACTTTATATATTTTTACAAATTAAATAAAGACAAAGTCTATGTGGTTAACAAGTTAATTTACATGCACAGGGGGAATGTGCATGTGGTGCCTTCAGGAATCAGTGTTGACTTGCAGCTGTCATACTGGCTTATAATGGAGACATAAAAACACTCTTTAACAAAAAAACATACAGAAAGAAAATGAACTTCAGTAGTCACAGATAACAGCAGTACCAACTTCTGTCACTGGTGCAAAAAGAGATAATCCCAAAGTTAGAAATGAGGTTGCACCCAATGACCACATGATTGCATCAGCATTGTAAAGGCTAAAAACCAAGCGTAGGGTATTTTTAGTGGCATGCAGTTTAGCTGGAACCACTAATTCATATCCTGGCCAAGGATTTACATGAAAACTGTTCCAAGATGCTCAAGAACTGTCTCAAACGAAGCAGAAACAGTAACCTGTAAAGATAACCTGTTAAGCAGAAAGCCTGTACGACCAGATCCCCATTTGCAAGAAGACACAATAGTGAAAAACTCTCGGCTGTTACAAAAATAAGTCTTGAGAGTCTGAACTGACAAAACATGACAAGTGCAGAAACACTAACCTTTGTTAAAAGGTGTATTTTTGCTGTTCTTGTATCACAGAAGCATTTTAGACTACAAATAAAGTAGCTGGAGAGACAGCTTTAACATGCTTTAAAAGAACAAAGTACTTGTGGTCATGGTATTTCTGCCGCTGCTTTACCTAGTCACGTCCCTCACAAAATCTGGGGTTAGTTCTTGGCTCTACCACACGCTTAAATGAGTAATTAAGACCCAGAAGTTGCAAAGATTCATCCCACTTATGCAAGTAATAATTGAGCAATACATTTCAAGAATAGCATCAATTTTTGCTATAGAAGTTAAGAGAACAAAACCTGCTTTTCTCCCAAGAGACCTAATGAGTACAGTACCTTAGTACAGGACCACGTGGAAATGCAAAGTGCACCAGTCAGTCAGATTCATATCAAATTACATACATTTACAGCACAAATATTTCTGGAGAAGCACTCCAGGTGCATCCTCTGCAGCTGACTGTGGAACAGTGACACACAGAAAATCAGAATAAAGGATTCTTCACATGTGAGCCAGCAGACTCTAGGATAGCAGTAGGAAGCAATGGAGTTAAATCCACAGAACAATTCAACTGCTTAAGCGGGAGATGCATAGAGTGTGTGTGGAAGTGCATCGCTTCCAATAAATAACCAACACCCTCCCCGAAAGCTCCCAAGAAGAAACAATTCTGCGCTGACAGCCAGTGTGTCACTAACATTCACACTCCTGCTCCCCAGGTGGAGCCAACATTTTGTTTTCTCCACTTCTCTGTCCTGTCTATTTACATTTGAAGTCCCTCAGAGCACAGATGTGTTCTGATGCCTCCACAGAGCTTAGCCAAGCAGAGGCAAAAATAAAATACTATTTTTATAAAAACTTTATTTTTACTGAGACAAAAATAAAATAAAATGGAAATATGCATTAATTGGAAGAAAATAGATTTACTCCCCAGCTTTAGCTGAGCTTACACTGTGCAAAATCCCTCACCTAAATCAGGCATTTCCAATTCCATTCAGGCCACAGTTTAACAGTTGCCTTTCAACCCACTTCAGCTTCAAAGAGAGTCTAGTTCTATTAAGAAGAATCAGGAAACCGTACAGGATGCTCAAAATTTAGGATCAACATTGTCAAACTTGGGATCCTCTAGAGAGGAACCTAGATAGGGGCACTTTTAA
The DNA here is from genome assembly GCA_008711295.1 of Anarhynchus alexandrinus. Lineage (NCBI taxonomy): Eukaryota > Metazoa > Chordata > Aves > Charadriiformes > Charadriidae > Anarhynchus > Anarhynchus alexandrinus. The sequence goes on from VUYV01000012.1 coordinate 7,817,692, forward strand.
GAAGTCCTGAGCCCCCGTCCCCTGCTACCCATAACTATTCAGCAACTCTCAAATCAGCTATTGCCTACATAAAGAGTTAAGTATCAAGTAACAAAAAAGTTAACCCATGATAATTTCATTGGGCGTAACTAAAATAAAAGATAATGTTGTTTTCAATTTTTTTACAAAATATCCTAACCACTGCTCTTTCCCCTACTTTTCAGGCTAGGTAGGGAGTGATCAAACCACACTGACAGCAATTCCTTCCTCTCCATCGTGGTAACTCTAATGGCCTTTCAGAAGGCCAACAGAATAATCATACTAAGTGCACTGTAATCTCAAGGTGTCATTTACCGAGTTTCCATTGAAATGACAGTCATTAATGAAGCCACACTTTGACTTGTCAAGAAATACTGAATTAAAACTCTCTTCTGCCAACATTACATAAATATGGTTGGCTAAACCCCACTGAATTATCTTAAATTATCACCCCAAATTAGGTTTCATAAAGCTTGAGCATATTTTTTTTAGTTCAAGTTATTATTTAAAAGCAGAAGAAAAAATTATAGTGGGTAGTTTATCAGAACAATATACAGTAGCATATTTAACTAAAATACACAGATACATGTAAAACAGATGCATCCTACATTTGTGGCAGAAGAGGAAAAGACTCTGCAGCATCATTTTGGAAAGACCAAAAGGGAAGAAGCTGGGAGTGGGGAAGATGGTAAAAAGGCTAGAGTAAAACTAGAGTTGAAGAACCCCAACTATTTCCAAATATACTTGTTATCCATAAACACTTTACTTATCAAATTCACAGAATAAAAACCTTCTCAAAGTATTAAGTACTCACCCGGGCAGAAATGGACACTATCGCTCATTTCTACCCCATTTCTACGCAGACCAGTGATGCTGTGCGAATGTGACAGCACTGAGAGGGCCCCAGCAGTGGAGGACTTCTGAGGGTGCTTGGAAACAAAAGCAGGCAGAAGCTCGAAGAAAAGTAGTGGGAAGAGTTTAAAGGCCTCTGTGAGATCACCAATCTGCAAGATAATCACATAAAACTACAGAGGGATGGATTATAAAAGCACAGAAAAAAATAACAACTACGAACAGTTTGAAAGGAGATGAAGGTAAAATAGGATTTGAATCAAAACAAGGAAATAAATGTGGCACCTAAGACAAGAAAGTCAAAGCTGGTATGAAAGAGAAGAGTGCAAGAGGTTAAGCGTAGCTGCCCATGAGTCAATACCAACCTAGGGAAGCCCTCCAGCCACTGCATGCTGCATGAGTGGAGCATCTGTAAACAGATCCCTTCAAATTATGTCTATTAATTATACAATTGTTACCATAATACCATTGAATGAAATAGCCTCTATTTTATGTAAAGTAATAATTTGATTTTAGCAGGATAATTTTCCTCTATGTAAAAAATGTTATTAAAGAAGATGATTTGTTCTTTGTGTCCACTGAGAACAAGACAAAAGGAAATCAACTTAATTTGCACCAAAGAGGGTTTAAATGAAACCGAAGGATGAAGGCTAAGTATGGAAACTAAGAGGCTACAAATCCTCGTATATGTGAGTGGGCATTCATTTCTTAACATCAGACTAGAGGAACATCTACAAGAGATGGCTTGGGGCCATGTAAGTGGCATCAGGGTGAGGAACCACTGTTAGATCTATGGTTCCAGCATTTCACTGGCAAAGCTTCATAAAGCCATGTGTTCGTTCCCTAGCCTTTTAAATTATTTGATACATGAGGGTCCATGCAAGAGGGGCAGTTGCCTTAATGAAGACCAAAGCGGGCGTACATTAAAGGTAAGATCCACAGTCACTATTCTCCTGAATCACAATGACTATTTGAGGCCATCTCTTGTCCTCGGATTTTCTGGTGAGTAGGAAGGATGATAGCTGTATATCTTCAGATGACGGAGTCCAGCGTCCCCCTGCAAACGGGGAATGGAGCAGGTACCGGAAGCGGCTCCTGTGCTTTGCTACACCCGTCGGTTCTCCCCTTTTACTGCCTGTGGCTCTCGCCGGGATTGAAGGGACACTGCTTTCTCTGTCACAGTTTTTGCTGAGGGAAGAAATATGCCATCCAGAGGGACCTTGACAGGCTTCAGAGGTGGGCGCATGCCAACTTTTTGAAGTTCAACAAGGCCAAGGTCCTGCACCTGGGTGGAGACAATCTCCAGCACAAATACAGGCTGGTCAGAGAATGGATTGAGAGCAGCCCTGAGGAGAAGGACTTCGGGGTGGTGGTTGATGAGAAGCTAAACATGAGCCAGAAATGTGCACTCGCAGCCCAAAAAGCCAATGTTATCCTGGGCGGCATCAAAAGAAGAGTGGCCAGCAGGTCAAGGAAGGTGATCCTGCCCATCTACTCCGCTCTCGTGAGACCCCACCTGGAGTACTGCATCCAACTCCGGAGTCCTCAGCACAAGAAGGACGTGGACCTGTTGGAGCAGGTCCAGAGTAGGGCCACAAAAATGATCCGAGGGCTGGAGCCCCTCTGCTGTCAGGACAGGCAGAGAGAGCTGGGATGGTTCAGCCTGGAGAGGAGGTTCCTGGGAGACCCTACAACAGCCTTCCAGTATCTGAAGGGGGCTGACAAGAAAGCTGGAGAGGGACTTTTTACAAGGGCATGTAGTGATAGGACGAGGGTTAATGGCTTCAAACTGGAAGAGGGCAGAATTAGGTTAGATATTAGGAAGAAATTTTTCACTGTGAGGGTGGTGAGACAGTGGCACAGGTTGCCCAGAGAAGTTGTGGATGCCCCATCCCTGGAGGTGTTCAAGGCCAGGCTGGATGGGGCTTTGAGCAACCTGGTCTGGTGGGAGGTGTCCCTGCCCATGGCAGGGGGGGTTGGAACTCGATGATCTTTAAGGTCCCTTCCAACCTAAACCATTCTATGGTTCTATGCCTTGCTTGGGACAGGGACCCTTTCTCTTTGGAGACCGAGAACCAACGCCCGCCGACCACCATTCCTGAGAGAAACAGCCTTTACTCTGCCAGGACACGGCGCCACGGAGCTCCGCTCTGCCTCACAAAGCCTCGCCGGCCACCGGCGGTGCTCCCCCCCCCGGGGGTCGGCACGGCGGGCACTGAGGCGAGGCAAAGCCTCGCCTCA
>VUYV01000012.1:7820816-7857678 GCA_008711295.1 Anarhynchus alexandrinus
CCCAACCTCCCCTCAATCCCGTCTCGCTGCCAGGGGCCGCGGGCCCCGCCGCCGGCCGCAGGATGCCGCTGGGGCTGAAGCCCACCTGCAGCGTCTGCCGCAGCACGTCGTCTTCCATGTGGAAGAAGGGCGGCCAGGGCGAGATCCTGTGTAACAACTGCACGGCCCGCTCCGCGCCGCCCGGGCCCGCCGCCTTCGCCACCACCTCGGCCGCCTCCCAGCACAGCAACGGCGGAGGCGGCGGCGGCGGGAAACAGGTGAGCTCCGCCGGGTCTCGGCGGGGAGGGCAGGGAGACGCCGGGCCGGCCGTACCCCCGCCCTGCCGTGTATTTATTCCGTCCTTTCCCTCCCCCCCGCTCCCCGCTAGAGCAAGCAGGAGATCCACCGGCGGTCTGCGCGGCTGAGGAACACCAAGTACAAGTCGGCGCCCGCCGCCGAGAAGAAGGTTTCCACGAAGGGCAAGGGGAGGAGGCACATCTTTAAGTTAAAAAACGTAAGGTGGCGTGTGGCTTTTTTGCGGCTGGGATGGGAAGTGGCGGCCTGCTGGGCCCCCGCGGGGCTGGGGGAGCCCTGTGCCGGGTCCGGGCGAGGCCTGCAGCGCGGGCTCGTCCCCTCAAGAAGCGGCCGCGGGCCGGGCCGGCCCCCGTCAGGCTCACGGTGCCGGTGCGTGGGACCCCAGCGCGGGGTTTTGCAGCTCCTGTCGCAAAATCAGCCTGAAACCTGGGTAAGAAGCGGCTGTAATCGCTGCTGGAGCCGGAGTGGGTCTGTTCCTCAGCAGTACGGGCACGCCTGCCTGTGTGATTCACCCCTCCGCACAGCATCCAGTCCTCCAGGCTGCTTTCTGGGGGGAAGGAATTCAGTGTAAATACAAACCAGTCGTGTGAATTTAGGACTCGCTTCTCCACTTAAAATCTTGAGAATGAAAATGTTAACTTTATTGTTTTAAATTTTAAAGTACAAATGTTTCAAATGTTTGCACCCGATTTCTTGTGTTTACTAATTTTCTAAGAAGATATCATATCAGTATATTGTCTAAAAGGAAAAAAAAACCCAACCTTAAATTATATTATATGATTTGTTTTAATGCTATTGATTTTTTCATTTCTCTGTTCTTTCCTTAGCCCATCAAGGCTCCTGAGTCTGTATCCACTATAATTACAGCAGAATCAATCTTTTATAAGGTATGGTTTGTGCAAGTTTGTTTGCAAAAAAGAGCTTGCTGTTTCTGTTTCTGATTTCAAAAATTGTCACCAATAGTGAAAGCACTAGGGATATATTCACGTAAACTGTTCTTCCTTGCCTAGCAGTTGTGTAGGCTTTTGCTCTGCTTACGTCATTGCCGAGTCTTGCAAGGCAGTTTACCACAGTAGTTTACATAGTTATTATTGTCCCGTTGGTTTCCTTAGTAATTACTGCACTCAAGGTTTTTAAACTTTGTAACTTTCACTGTGCAGAGGTCAAGCAAAAGTGACTATAGCTGATTATTTAAATTTGTGTGGTTTCCTACCTTAGGCGCAGAGAATATTGCCAGTAGAGGGGATGGGTTGTGCTGCCCTAATGTCTAAACTGGCTCCGGTTTCAGAGCTGGGTGCAAGCAGACTCGAACACCCTGGGAACAAGATCTGTTGACTATTGCAATGAAAGCAGAAGGCAGCCTTCTCACTTTCATGCTTGAGAGCATTTTTACCAGCATGCCAAGGTGTTAGTGTTTTGAAGTTCTGAAGTTTTGCTTTTGGTTCCTGGTAGTACAAACAAACCATTTGAAATGTCTTTTCCCCCAGAGAAAAGGTGAGGATAGCCACTGGGAGAGTGCACAGCCAGAGGAGAAGTGGTAGCCTGAGCTTCTGTATAGTCTCTAGAGACCTGGTGCATCATGTCTCACATCCCAGATGAATCTCTGTTTGCTGTTGACTAGTTTGGAAGAGAATTGATGTTTTTCCTTGCGTGTTTTTGGTTTTGGTTTTGGTTGTGTTTTTTTTTTTTTCCAGAAATTCCTAAGAATAATGTCAAATTTTTATTTAACCTGATCTCTTTATGCAAAATGTTTCTATTTTGGTACTTCGCTGTGTTGTTCAGAAGGGGGTTGTTTGGGGTTTTTGAGGTCTTTTAAATCTGTTTTAAAAACAGAACCCTCCTGGATGATGCTTGGCAAACTCTGATACTGATAGTGCAGGCACTGCATTGTGCTGTGCGACGCTGTTGTAACATGAAGTGAGCTGCCTTTGCTGCACAGCCTCACATGTTACAGAGCACCATGGAAGGTGGCCAGAGGTGGATCTGTTTTTTGGTACTCCTTTGCATTCAAATGAGTGAACTTCTTCATACACAGAAAGCTGCTTTCCCTGCATACACAGGAAAATTACTTCAGTTACTTTTTCTAGAAAGTGCTGTTGCACTCTCCTGCTTCTGACAGAACGAGACCATCACCACTCTGCAGACAGGAGGTGTGGCAGTCCTGGGAGAAGGGGGTGTAGAGCAGCTGAAAGAGCTGTGTCTTTGAAGACAGATGAGGCCAGGTTACTTCTGAGGCATTTGGCAGACAGAGACCATGTGGAATTGCCTGCCTAGTCTTAAAAGCAATTCTGGAACTGAACACAGACTCCTAGATGTTGAACTCAAACTCCCAGACGTTGTCCGATTGTGCCTAAGCAGTGCTGATGACTGCTTAGGTGAGGGAGCTCTCTATCTTATGCTGCTGTTCTTTTGCATGTGGCTGAATTAAGGCTGTCTTTCAAGATCAGGGCAATTTGAGATAATTTAAGATACTGATACATAGGGTGCTCATGAATCAGAATCACAGAGTGAAGCTTCTAAAATAAGATTGTTTGATGTAGTTATCATTTGTATGTCTTCTAGGGTGTATACTATCAAATTGGAGATGTGGTTTCAGTGGTCGATGAGCAGGATGGAAAAACATACTACGCTCAGATCCGTGGGTTTATTCAGGACCAATACTGTGAAAAGAGTGCTGCACTAACCTGGCTCATTCCTACGCAAGCCAGCCCCAAAGATTGTTTTGACCCAGCATCCTATATCATAGGTAATCTCTAAGCCTTCGTTTTATACAACTACCTGTATGTGCCTAGGTTAATGCAGAGTTGTATTTTTAGCTTTTTAGCTTGTTGGGATCATTTATGCAATTTCCACATTTTAGATCCTAATTCTGTAAGCATCTTGTTTACTTCAATAGCCTTTTTTTTTTTTCTGTCTTACTTATAATATGATTAGCACTACTGCAGTGGGTGTGATTATCTGAGTATTTGTGCTCACAAGCACAATTATAGTCTTGCAACTTTAAAGATCAAATTATTACTCCATAGATAGAATCAAAGTCATTACAGTATAAACCTCATACACCAGTCCAAGCTGTTTCTTCTAAAGTGACCTGAATTAGTTGATCTTCATCTTGGGTACTTAAAATACGTAGCATGCAAGCACTGGCATACAGAGTGTTCTGCTACTGATTACAAAATTGTTAATCATTCAGTAAAGTCCTTTTGACAGGAAGGCCACAAATAGTATCTATTTAAAGTACATTAACTAAAGTACATCACTCAAAGAACTGAATGCTTCAAATGGGGAAAAAGTGGAGGAAAAAAAAAGATCAGCCCAGCAAAAATAAAGGTAGAGGTTTCTTGCCTAGTATTTGAGGCTACTTTGTCAGGAAATCATTGATTGAAAAGGCACATTCTTTAAGGTATGTTGGCTGTTGTTGCATATTTTTAAGTCCTACGTACTCCAGTTTTATGCCTTTAAGTTATGTCTTTGAAGATTTTTTATTTTTTTCCTAGGACCAGAAGAAGATCTTCCAAGGAAGATGGAATATTTAGAATTTGTTTGTCATGCACCTTCGGAATATTTCAAATCTCGATCATCTCCCTTCCCTACTGTTCCTACAAGACCAGAAAAGGGCTATATATGGACTCATGTGGGACCTACTCCTGCAATCTCCATTAAAGAAACTGTTACTAATAATTTATAATTTTTTAAAGGAATACTTTGGACGAGTTATTTTGGGTGTGTTCTCAGGTCTGTGAACCCCATAAAAGACATTTAAAAAAATTATAAAATGTTCATTTTACTTTGTGGATTATGGTATTTATTTATTCTAAATTATATCAGATCTTTAAAGTGGAAGTTTTCTTTCCATTTGATGCGTCATTTCTGTGCTCTGTTCTTTGGACGTTATTGCTCATTTTGGGACAAAACCACAAGTTTCACATCGTCTTCGACTTGGGTGAGCAAATAATTGACTTCTGAAAGTTGCCTTTGGCGTTCTTATTTTCTAACTTATTTTCCAGAAAAGAAGTTAAAAGACGTACTCTTGATCATCCAGCACTTTATATACTTGTTTAATTTAGTTAACTGTGACAGCAGTTTTTATTTACTCCTTAAATAATTTAAGACGAGCTTCGACTACTAAACTTGGTCAGTGATGCAATTAACAGTTTTTCTGTTACACTGGAGAGGAGTGATCTACTTAGATTTCTTTTCTTCAGACCAAGACCTATCATCTGCAAGGCAGTACTCTATTTTGAACAGTCACCTTTTAAGGGAATTTTGTTCCGCTGAATCTAAAACGTGGGATTATGTATGTAGCTTCCTGCTAAACTTTGCTTGTATAGGGGGATACATTTCTTGGAAAGCTGGAAGCAGATTTAAAAATTAATGTTATTTGGCTTTGCCATCCTGGCATCCTCATGGCAGAAATGTATCTTAATTTTTTGAGCAAGTTAACACTAATGTATGATTTGAGTTTCGCATTGTTACTATTTGCATGTGTGTTAGCTTGGTCTCTTAAAATTTATTTTAAATTCTTTTCTCAGTCTTTGCAGTTAACGATGGTAAGAAAAAAATCCTCAAGCAGTTCAAATGAAAAAAAGCCAAACATTTGCTAAGAGAAATAAAGACTATTTTTATATACTGACAGTCTCAGTATAGCAATGAAAATATTTAAATAGCATAATGGGGAGAAATGCCACATACTAAAATACCAATGTTAAATTTTTGTGCACGAAACTTTTTACAAGCCAGTCAGCTCCAAACACTATGAGATGTGCATGTAACCCTGTTCCCTGGGGTTAGTGGTTTCTCTTGCTTGGGAAGCATAAGAGCTGTAAGTGGCCTTATAATTTACACTTACAGCTCTTTTCAGCTTTTTTTTTTTTTTTTTTCATATGTGACCATAGCACCCAGAAGCTCCCAATCAGCTTTAGTATATTGTATCAAGGTCTATAAAAGTTGCACAAGGCTTATGTTTTGCTTATGTTTTAACTTCCTAAAAAGCTTTGATTTAAGATTAAATATATTTTGAAAGTCTGAGGTATTGAAAACTGTTAATACAGTGGGACTGGTGACAGCAGGAACCAGATACATTTGTTTCAGTCTGCAGCTGCAGTTCTGCCCTCTTCAAATACAAGGAAACGTAGTCAACCTTAAGGGAGTAGGTGCTAAATTTAAGGGATACTGTCAATAGTTCAAAATGCTCAGAAATCAGCAGTATAATACTAATGCAGAGTTAAATCTTAAGTAACTTTAGTAGCTACATACATGAGATGTGTGCCTGTGTTCAGTGTGTTGCAGTAATTAATTCCAAGGTGACCTGGCTCCTGACCTTCCTCTCCTTTCTCTCCTTTCACTTCCTCTAGATTTCCTTTTTGCTGATTTATCTTTATTAAATTAACAACTGTAAGAAAGTAAAAACTCTTAGTAAAAGTAAGAGTAAAAGACTTTTAAAAGATATTTACAGTAAGCAGAGTGACTCCCTCCACTCAGATGTTTTCCTTCCTTTCTCTGCAGCCCACAAGATTTTCACTTGGGATCACTGTAAAGTCCCTGTGCTGCCTCGGCATTATCTGTCCTGCTTTGCTCTTCTGTGGGCTGACTTTCAAGCTCAGCTGCTTTCCTTGTCAAATCCATGTAGGAAGAGGGAAGAACACAAACAATGCTTACATTCAGTTTTGCTCTTTTGAGTTTCTGCAATTTACACCAAATGAAAAGTGCTTGCTTGCCATTTGCCTTATTTGTCAATAAATTGTAATATAAAAGGGACAATTTAGAGAAATATCAATGTATGGTTTATGATTTGAAGTTTGTTTCACAGAATGACCTGCTGATACGCATGTCTCAGCACCCCCTTATGTCAAACAGCAGGTCATACCTAGAGAGGGGACTGACTGCAGGCTTGCATTAGACATGTAGTGTGAAAGCTTAATCAAAAGAAAACAGTTTGGAGCAAGATATTTTCTTACTCTGAAAGAAAAATATGAAAAATAGTATGCCGTATAAATGTTCTGCTTACAGTAGCAAAGAGCAGAGCTCCAGGTAGAGGATATGTAACCTGGAACTTCTGTAAGAAAAAGCAAAGAACTGTGAGCATTGCCACCATGAAATGAAAGCCGGAATAAAAAAAAAATGTCCTGCCTCACTGCATTTGAATCACTAGCAGCACTAAATTTAAGAAAGGTGTATTCTGTTTAGATAAAAAAATGCAAAAAGAACGGCACAATAAAAACAAAATTATGAAATGATGTAGTAGGTAATCTAAAACAAATGTGAATCTGCATTAGTTCTGTTACCTAACTGTGATAGATAATTATTTGGTTTGGGAAGATGCAAGACTTGTCACTTTTCCTTATGAGACAACCCACAGGAACTTTAAATACCTTTTTAGCTGTCTGGTCTTGCCGTTCATTAGGGAATGAAGTAGGAAAAAAATCACACAGGAAAAAAAATCTACTCGTCAGCTGATGAAACGTAAAACTTGTTTTCTAAATATTTTTGCGAGACTCCCTGATGCTGAAAAGGAGCTCTCCATTTGAACATTTTTATTTTGTTCAATGCAGTGTGATATGAAGCTACTGGTACTGCTCCTGACAGAGTGATTACAGGTACTGTACTGTATGGGCTAACTCATCTCAGTGTGTCTAATAAGTGCCCATCAAGTAAATTGCTTAGATATGAATTTATAAGGATACAGACCGTTGCCCTGATAATCAGTGGAGTGCCTGAGGTGTTTGACATGGTCATGCTTGTCAGGGTTTCTTGAGGACACCAAGCACAGGGAGGCTGTCTAACTGCAGTTGGCCAACACATTTTGAACCATCCAAAATTGTTGTTAGGGATGGTGATTAATAAACTAACATCAGTGGCACGCATAAAGATAAATCCTGAAATTATTGCATCTGACTTTTAAGCTTTTGCTCCTTTTCCTGGTGTTAACAAACTGAATAATTCCATAGAACAGATTTAATTGATATCTAATTCTGTTTTTGTTAACTTCTTAAGCTGACTGCCAGTGGCTGCTGCCTTCCTGTTGATACTTATCAGTGTTTCCAAGAGAGGGTCTAAGAAAGGAACTGATAAATGGTAGTATGTTCATGGGGAAAACCCCATTTTGAAATACAATACATTCCATTTACATGGTTTGACATCTCTTGCCCTCAGTATAGCAAACCTGTGGACAGAAGAATGAAGCTGGGACAGAGATTTGTGGAAGAGCGGGATCAGTCCTGATAGTTCAACAGTTTCTGGCGCAGACCACTCAATTTTATTTTATTTTTTTTACTGTGAGTATTGCTATTTTGGAGATGCAAACAGGACTAGAAATTGAGTAACTTGATAAAACAGATGTAAAGCTGTCATTAAAATCATGACAGCTTAGATTATTTTATAGAATCGTCTAGGTTGGAAGGGACCTTTAAGATCAACAGGTCCAACCATCAACCTAACACTGCTAAAACCACCACTAAACCATGTCCCTCAGCACCACATCTACACATCTTTTAAATACCTCCAGGGATGGTGACTCAACCACTGCCCTGGGCAGCCTGTTCCAGGGCTTAACAACCCTTTCAGAGAAGAAATTTTTCCCAATATCCAATCTAAACCTCCCCTGGCACAACTTGAGGCCGTTTCCTCTTGTCCTATTGCTTGTTACTTGGGAGAAAGACCGACCCCTGCCTGCTACAACCTCTTGTCAGGTAGTTGTAGAGAGCGATAAGGTCTCCCCTCAGCCTCCTTTTCTCCAGTTCCCTCAGCTAGTCATAAGACGTGCTCCAGATCCCTCACCAGCTTCATTGCTGAACACACCCCAGTACCTCATTGTCTTTCTTGTAGTGAGGGGCCCAAAACTGAACACAGTATTCGAGGTGGGGCCTCACCAGTGCTGAGTACAGGGGGACAATCACTTCCCTAGCCCTGCTGGCCACACTATTCCTGATACACACCAGGATGCTGTTGGCCTTCTTGGCCACCTGAGCACACTGCTGGCTCATACTCAGCTGGCTGTCAACCACCACCCCCGTGTCCTTTTCCGCCAGGCAGCTTTCCAGCCACTCTTTCCCCACACCTGTTGCACTGCATGTGTCATTACATAATCCCTTAATAGTGCTTACTTTTGTCTTCAGAGCAAATAAAAACAGTAACAGGGTTGCAAATGCAGTTATTCCTCCAACTTGCATTATAGTCATCGTACCATGGGAACGACGGCATCAGAGGCAACCTGTTTGCTCCACACGCTCAAGGAGAATGTAAGCCAGTGAAAGAAAAATGCTTAAAAGATTTGATCTAAAATAATTCCAAGTATTATACTTCCAACCACGGTCTAAAAAGAAAAAAAAAATATATTTTTTTAGAGAACTATGGAACAATCTCCCTTAGTAAACACTAAGTATTTTTATTTTAATTTTTGGTTATACTGGGAAGCGCTAAAAAATAATCCAAATGGGCAAGGATTCTGCTGGTAAGGTCCCTAAAGAGAGTGGATCTGCAAGCAATGTCTGTTCCTAAAGAATTATAACTTTATTTATAGGTATTTGAACTAATTGCGCTGTTCTGTTTTTTCATGTCCAGAACATCAACCAGTAACATGGGAAGAATGACTGACTCTCCAGACAGCTTCTTATGGATGTAGCTGAAAGAATGGGACCTCTGAGAGCAACGTTGCTGAAAATTTCTCGTATTAGGAAAATGAAGGGCAAAAGGAAGACCCACAAAATGGACTCAACAGCAGAAGGGATATCACAGGATCCCATGGGGACCGACTTTGATGCCCTGCAACTGAAGGAGCTGAGCTCACCCATTATTCTCTCTTTTCTTGTTTGGTATCCCCTATGCCAAAATGTAGGTAGGTTTCATTCTTGCATCACTGGATTGTGCGTGGGTACACTGCTACTGAATTTATGGCCTTGTGTTAAACTTCAGAGCTTTGTGACCAGTCAACAGACATTTTTGTTAAGGAATTTTAGTTCTAAAGATGGAACATGTAGCTAAGAGCTAAAATACACAGAGCATATATAATGTACTAAGTAATGCATAGAACATGCAGAGTATGCCCTGATGCCTATGGTGCAGTTCTGCCTGCCTGCAGGAAGAAAATATCCTTTTTGCAGTTGTAGGAAATCAATATTATCCAAGAACATTTGCCTTGTGGAACAGGAAAGAGTTTCCATGACAGATATAATGCAGACATTTTTTAAAACTAATTTTTGACTGGGGAGAATTTTCACTTCTGTATCTATATAGGAGAAATAAAAGAGCTTGAAAAGGAAAAATCACGGACTTAAGCAATGTACTTACGTCCGTTAAGGTGTAAGAGGCACTCATTGAAATAATTTGGTTGGCAATAGGATAATAATGGCAATATTCATCCCAGTGAAAAAAAAAAAAAGAAAAAAAAAGGCAAACATAACAATTTTAGTGACTGATAGCTTGACTGAATATAGCAAATAACAAGTAACAGCTTTAATTACCAAAAGCAAAACTTCCAGATTTCATATACATAGACACTGTCCACTAAATATTCAATGATTTATTCAATATTTTTTTATATTATTGAAATGGAGTCTTAGTTACACAAAGCCATACTGGTTGAAATGAAGAAATGCCTCATTTTAGATATATACTTGTAAGTCATGTAAATAAACAAACACTGGTTTTTGTCAGGTATTTGTCATATATTCGTAGGCACATCAAAAACACACTTTGGGTGTATATGAAGTGATTTTTTACCTCTGACTTGCCTCATTGAGTATCATCGAAGATTTGCAGATTTGTATTAGAAGGCTGGATCAAGAGGGAAAACCCAAGAGCCATGCTTTTCCAGAATTGAATTTATTTAATTTTCCACGTTTTAATTTATGCCTAGGAGCTTTTTGGTAAGCACTGTATTGGCATTCCCACGGGTTTTACATTCTAACAAAGGCTTTTTCCTTCTGCTGTTTTTTCTGTGTCTCTGCATCTCCTTCCAGCACCTGAACATGATGAGCAGAGCTACGTGGAACAGCCTTGGGTGGGCAGGATCTGAGGTCACTACAGAGTAAAAGCCAGGCTTGGGACCCAGTTAATAGAGCCTTCGAACGAGCAAATTCTCTTTTGCCTCCCCTCCTCTCCCTGCCCAAGAGCCCCTAGCTGTTAGGTTTGCTTTCGTTTATGCTCAGCACCTCACCAAGTGGAGCAACGAGAGCTAACTGAACACGCGGAGCCCTGAATTTGCAGAGAAGCTAAAATGGTTGCAATTGGTGCAATCGACCAGCATAGACCAGTTCAACTTGAAGCACTGGCTAAGGGACAATGAAAAACCTAACAACCAGTAAGTAGAAATTGATGGTTTTCAGCGCACAGGGCTAGGTCTATATCCATTTACTACCCTCACATTGCAATTCCAGCCTTCAGTGAAGAAGAAGGAGCATGGAAGATGTGGTAAGAAATGAGATTAATTTTCTTCTCGTGCCGTAATCCTACCAACCAAGAAAACCAAATGATGTAAGAGGAGAAGTAGCAAAATACCAACCTGATCCACTCTGGTTGAGGTCCCAGGTGGCACTGTTAATAACCTCTCAGTTCATAACATTTAGCTAAACCAGCAGTTTGGTGCGTCATTTCTGTGTATTTTCGTAAGCGAAAGCCATCAGTAGTTCTCCAGCTGCTGTAATACCCTGGTCCTGGGGAAAGAGAAAACAGTACTTACAACATTGTATGAGACTGCAAAATACACGTTTCAGCGTGTCCATTGAGCACAACAGGATTGCCAGAGTGCCACTGAATGAAAGTGCCCCCCCTGCTTGTGCTCAGTGCTGTTTCCCTCAGCTTTCTTTGCATGCCCCTCAAACCCAGGTCTCTTTACATCTACCATTCCCAGAGGGCCAAGAACAGAGAGTGATGAATTGAAATGTCAAAGATGACTGATGAATAGTAACAGACAATAACAAAGCTGAACAGTAACATTTTTATAGTGGTGATGGTATATAGGGTGATTTATGCTGCCTAGATTTCAAAAGTCTGTGCCTGTGATCATCTCTGATGCTTTCTGGAGCCTGTGTGCTGAAGATGAGAAAGTTTATGCAAACAGAGTGACCTTCCCTTCCTTCCACATTGAAAGCGTCCATTTAATAGATTTGGCGAGTAGTCTTATTTCCCCTATGTTGCTGTAAAAGCAAGTAGAATTGCCTGCTTAAGGTAGACAGTCATTCTCTGCTTGTGTAACATCTCCACTAGCAAATGCAAACAGTCCGGCTGTCACACAACCCTGCAAAAGAACACAGCAACTTTCCCAGGAGCTGCTAATCTGCTGTGCCTGAGGTCAGGTAGTCATTGCAGCAGTCTGTATTGCTCAATGCGTGCAAAGCAAGCAGACTCCCATTGCATTTCAGGTGTAAAGCAGCCTCTCTTATTTTCCCTTTTTTAACCTGGCAGCTTAATCTGCCAAGCATCTGGAAATGGAAGCTAGTTTCCAAAATGACAGGAATCCACATACGGATTTTTCCTGTTACCTCTCCTCGAGGAGTCCGGACATGGCAGACTGAAAATGTCATTTTGCTTGTTTACAGAGGAATGGAGTTTTTTTACATCCTGCATACGAAGATAGAATGTCAGGAGATCTTCCCTCTTTGGTCTTTTGGTGAGCTGCTCTGTCTGCCAGGATCTTGCTGACTCTCATCCTCCAAACACACTGATCTTCATTCTGTGCTGGGTTGTTTTTTCCACATATTTCTCACCTTCCAAAATGTTACAAAACAATTAGTGACTATTAACTTCAAAACAAGAATTGATTGAAGACCGCCTAATGACTGGCCAAGGGAAAGTTTTGTCAATATTTCCCAAGAAACAAGGCCTTCATCTGTGAGATCTTGGTGATCTCTGTGCACTTACCAGTTCATGTATAAGCTAGCTATAAAATCTAAGTGCACAAAGTCTCAGTGCACAAAGTAGTCATGGCATAACTGTTTAAAAATTAAAAACACCTTCAACAAAACATCAGCAAAGGTTATAAGCAAATATCAGGTTGTAAAGCTTATTGAAAAACTCACCTTTGTTCACCTCTTATAACTAAAGTTGGGGCAGTAGTATGGTGTGTAAGCCAAAACAAGCCTTTTGCCTTTCCCTTTCCATTACATTAAATTTTATCAGCCAAGTGCAGTCAGCAAGTTTTGTGAAGGTCTTCTGGATTGTTTTACCACCCACCTTTGTTTCTACAGGCCTGAAAAGCTTACTCATTAGGGGTTTTGTTGTTGTTGTTTCACTCTTCACTCCATGTCAAGGTCATTAAACGCCACAGCCCATGGAAGAAGATCCTTGCAGGACTCATCAGTGGCTTTCCATCACTTTCAGAATTAATCATTCACTCAAACTCTATTTTTTTTTTCCATCTTTTAAATCCTTAATCACATCAGGACTTGCGCCCTTATCCAATGGAAGCTTTATTTGCATAAGTCTTTGGTGAAGATCTTTCTTTTTTGGAAATCAAACAAAATACAGCAATCAGATTTCTTTTGTCCGTAAGTCTGTTGAGACATTAAAAAATGCCAGTAACTTTGTGAGACGGAATGCCTCTTTCCAAAGGCTGTGCTAGCTCTCCCCCGATATACACTACTGTTAATGTGCCTCTCCTTTTGGTACTTTCTACTAATTTGTCCATGCAGACACTGAGCTTATGATCTGTAATACCCCAAGTCCTCTCTGGGAGTAACTGTGCTCGTTTTGGCTGAGATAGAGTTAATTTTCCCCATGGTAGCTAGTATGGGGCTATATTTTGGATTTGTGCTGAAACCAGTGTTGCTAATACAGGATGTTTTAGCTATTGCTGAGCAGTGCTTACACAGAGTCAGCGCCTTTTCTGCTCCTCACACCGTCCCGCCAGCAAGTGGGCTGGTGGGGGGGGCACAAGAACTTGGGAGGAGACACAGCCAGGACAGCTGACCCCAACTGAGCAAAAGGATAGCCCATACCATATGGGATCATGCTCAGCGTATAAAGCTGGGGGAAAAGAAGGAAGGGGGGGACATTCAAAGTGATATCTTCCCAAGTAACTGTTAGGCGTGATGGAGCCCTGCTTGCCTGAAGATGGCTGAACACCTGCCTGCCGATGGGAAGCAGTGCATGAATTCCTGGGTTTATTTTGTGTGCATGTGGTTTTTGCTTTATCTATTCAACTGTCTTTATTTCAACCCACGAGTTTTCTCACTTTTACCCTACCGATTGTCTCCCCCAGGAGAGAATCCCTCATCCCAGGGAGGAGCGAGCGGGTGGCTGCGTGGTGCTTGGTTGCCAGCTGGGGTTAAGCCATGACAGTAACTGAATAAGTTGGCATCGTCTTCTCTATGCTGCCACCCACCTGGCTTTAAGTGAGACATGGTATTATTACACTGGTAGGTTCCGTCAGCACTGCTGACTGAATAATGTCATGCATTCAGGTAACTTACTACTGCTCATTTTGCCTGTTTCTTCCATGATCTCTTTTAGCAGAGCCTGTGATGAATCCCCTGTAAGGATACATGGAGTGTGAGACTGTTTATTCTTTCAAGTAAAATTGCCTGACCAAAGGTTTTGCAAAATTGGGTTGATGAGGAAAAAGAGAACAAGCTTGTAGACAAAAATCCTGATGGGGCTGGTGAGTACGCTTGTCCAGCTGAGCCCTGTGCCCGGTCACTGCGGCCTGTTCTGTCACCTTATATCTTCTTATTAAATCTTTTATTGACCGTCTCTCTGTGTAGTCTCCCTCTACCCTGTGTGTGGGTGCTGCACGGACTATGTGCCAGCTACTGGTGAGACCTGTGTGTGCACCAGTGGAATCTGGTGACAGCTACTGGAGTCAGTAGCTGTCTGTCAGTACAGGAGTCAGTACTGTGGTGCCAGATGGTGGAGCCCGTGGGAGCCTTTAACTCCTGGCCACTGGGGAAGGAATGGCGTTATTTCCCAAAACTAGCTACTGGGGGGAAGCATGAGGGGTGAATGTCATCTGTTTTGCTAGCAAGCACCGAGCTGGGTCAGCTGATGAGTCAGGGACCCGTGGGCAGCTAATGGGGCCCAGAACCTGGGCAGGGGTGTCAGGCAAGCAGAGAGGCCATGCTGGTACTCGAGGGATGTGCAAATGTCCGTATTTGTGAACCTGGAGAGTGTCATGTGTGTCTGCACTAGTGGCCTGCTGTCTCTGCTGGCCCCGGAGGAGGAAGGGGCTTGGCTGCCCGTGTCTATGTTTGGTGTGAGTCCTGCATCTAGGTGCTGTTGAAGGCTGCGCCTTGCCTATGGCAGTGCGTGTGACTGGTCACGTCAGCGTCCTCTCTCTGTGTGGGTCTGTGGGGGTGTCTGTTTGTCCGTGTGTCTCTGTGATCCATGCTCAGCTTCAGTACTGGTTGAACCTGCAAACAGGATAGCGACTGCCACATCCCCCAGTCTGGGCAGAGGCCCTGTGTCCCCAGGCTGGGCTCCAGCCACCAGGCCAGAGAGGTCCTGGGCTGGAGCAGCTGGAGGAGGCAGCTGAGCTCCTTACGTCGCTTTTGACACACCATCATGGAGGGGAACAAACTCAGTCTTTTAAATACAGGTCACAATTAGGCAAGGATGGTTGGAAATGCCCAAAGAGGGTGGAAATTCAACAATTCTCCATTTAGAGAAAGGTGCTTTAAATGTTCTGGCGTCTGACTTTCTCAGCTGAACCGCCAAGGTCTGGGGAAGTAGCAGCAAGGACTCAATTACCCCATCGTTAGGGTGGCCCATGCACAGGGGGTTGGTTAAGCACTAATATCAAAATCAACCCTGCCACAGAACAGCCAGAGATCCAGAGCATGTTTCCAAATATGGCAGGAACTATGTTTTTAATTAATACCTGATCGCTGCTGACCTTAACTAGTGAACCACATCAGAAAAAGAAACAAAAATACTTTTCAGGGGCAGGAGGGGCTGAGGAATATGGGTGGCAAGAATTTGACCAACTCACACTTGAGGATGAAGACAAATCTGTTAAATTAACTAACTGTCAGCGGATAAAAGGAGTCCCTTATAACATCTAAGGTTGCCTGTCTTTAGTTGGATATTGTGTAGATATGTGCAATAGGAAATGATGGATTCAACGTGAAATGAACACCCCTGTTGTGGTACAGGGTGCAGGATGGGCAGTAGCCACCATTAAAGGGATCAAGCCCAAGGTTAGTCCTCCCAGGTTTGAATATTATATACGTTGGGCAACCGAGTCCTTGGACAGGTTGGGAAGGTGCAGATTAAAAACAGAATCAACAGAAACTGAAGGACCATGGCCCTCTCCCCAAAAACAATAGCCAATCCCAAAGGAAGTTAGGGAAGACATAGAGATCATCATTTGGATATTATCTGATCAAGGCAGCATCAAAAAGAGTACTTCATACAGCAATGCGGCAGCGTGGCCAGTTAGAAAACCAAAAGGGACTTGGCGCCTTGCAATTGTGTGGTGAATTGTGTCCCGCCTGCCTTAGCCCCTCTGGTAGCCTGCCTCCCAGACATTCATGCAAAGGTCCCACATAGGTATAAGTGGTTTTCAGTATTGGACTTTTCCAATGGATTTTGGTCTATCCCGTTGAAGGAGGGGGACACCCAAAGGAAACCTGCATTCACTTTGGAAGGAGAACAGTATTTTTGGACATGATTACCTCAAGGCTTTCAGTACTCCCTGTCCATTTGCTGTCAGAAATTAAAGAAAGTGCCAAAAGCATTGAACACCAAGGACAAGTGGCAAGAAAAATTATGGCAGAAACAAGAGAAGCATGTTTTGAGCATACTAAACAAGTTCTTGAAGTTGTAGAGAAGATGGGTCTTAAAGTAAATGGTGTCAAAGCACAACCTGTTACACAGAGACGGAATAGCTACGTGCCAAGCTAGATCCTAGTGGGTGGGGAATTACCTTCAATGAGGAAATTATTCATGCACTTAACCCCTGCTAGCAATAGGAAAACTTTTCAGAGATTTTTAGGGTTTGGAGGTTTTTGTAAGGAATTTATACCAGATTACAGTGCTATAGCACGTAGCCTGTGAAATTTGCTGCAAAGGATAGGAAACTGGCAGTGGGGAAAGGAGGAGGCCAACACTTGGAATAAAATTATTACACCTACAAGGGTGTCAGAAGAATTAGGGAACACCATCAGCAGAGTCTACATGATATAAGAAATAGCCTTGGAGTATGCAAGTCGCCACTTTTTCAGCATACAGCATGGTTGATGTGGCCAGAATTATTCACCGCAAAGGGAATTAGTCACACCAAATAGGTTAAATGACAAAATAGGACTTTTTTGGCTCTTTCAGGGTTGCTGGGAATACAAGCTTTTGGGGTATGGAACGTGAAAAAAATAGCAGATCCATCTGCATGTGCAAATCACCTCCAAGCGGCAGTGAGACTGTTAACAAAAGGAGGATTAGCCTCTGGACGAGTATTGAAATCCATGGACATGTTGGTGGCAACTCTGGGAACTGAATCAATTAAAGTCACAAAAGAATTCATGCAGTCTATCTGTATGGCCCTAGATAATATAACATGGGACGCTGCATCTACACAAGTACAATTAGCCCTTAATGAATATCTTTCACATATTGTATGATACGTCACTCTGTATCTGTGGCCACTAGGAATGCGGGGTCATAACTTGCTATGTGACATAAAATCCCGATGAGATTTTAGGAATACACAGAGGGAATTATGCACAAAGGGGATTTGCAAGTAAAGTGGGTGGGAAACCGGACATGGACAATTTTTGCAACTGGGGTTGGGGGGACATGGGATTGGGTAATACATGGAGAAATCTATACACCGAATGGATCACAATTTATAATAAAACCCCCACAGAATCAGGCTCGAGTAATCTGGGTAGGGGTGAGAAATTTGTGGGAGGAGTAGCCCTTACAACCACCTGAACTTTCCTGTACCAAAACAGCACGTGCTGGAGAATGGTTTGCATTTGGGCAATGGCTTTGTTGGGAGGGGAATGCTACCCTCCTCTAAGAAAACATGACTATTATGCAAACACAACTGATTGATAAATAAGTGTGTGGCTTGTTGGGGTCCTTCTAAAATGAGGCTAGGGCTCTTCTCTTGCTGCTGTGCCACGCCACAGGACAATCATCTCATTCAGCCTGGCAAAGTCTGGATGCACACAAAACCCAGGAGCTCGCTCCTACCCTCTGGACTCACCATAGGTACCCAGCCCTAGCCTTGCTTTGAGGTAATGCAGCCTTCAGCTTCAGGTAATGCAGTCTTCAACTTTACAATGAATATTACACAAAAAGCAAAGATCACATTTATTGTGTTTGGTGATATATTGTATATTATGATTAATAAAGGCCTTAATGGCCTTACAGAACTGAGAACAAAAATATTAGTAGATGTAGTACTGTAGTTTCAACTGCTCTTTACAGTTATTGAATAAGAAAGATCAGACAAATAAATTATAGTTTTAATCTGTTACCACACAGATAGAATTGGTACATTCCTTAGCTAACAGAGTACAGCTCTCCAAAATTATGAAAGATGAACGTGATGTCCCAAGCAGAAATACTTTTGCAATAGTTAATAGTTGTTAGTAGTTATTTTTGTATGGTCCCCACCACAGAATCTTGCAATTGCTGACAACAGAATTTTGCCTTTGGTGATTCTCTCTCTTTCACCCACACAGTCACGCTTATCTTCAAGAAGATTACATGAATTTCTTGGTTCAACCCGTCTAGTTGGCGATTCTAATGCTGGCTCTTGGGGAGCATCTGCTTGCTGGCTGACTACTTCAATCTTCCATTTGTCTTACAGGTTTTTTCTGTTCGGTATCTTCAGTGGTAATAACAACTTCTTCACGGACAACATCTCCACGTGGTTCAAACTTCTTGATGAAACGCTGAAGTACTTCAATGTCTGTTTAATGAAACAGAAGTATAATTGGAATCTAGCTGTGGAGAGAATGGTTGTTTTTAACCTAAAAAATCAAGATTATACTGTGATGAGCGCTGCCGCTCTAGCTGACTCAGAACAGGAAACCCAGGCATCTATTTGCTTACGTGTGGCAATTTGGGCTCCTTGAAAATCTTTCATTTAGGGAAAACAGAGCAGGAGTGTTCCTCCTATCTCAGGAAGCAGTTTAGGTTTTCTTTAGGGGCAAAGCAACTTTCAGAAGTTCCTGCTGCCCTCCTACACAGTCTGTGTTCATGGTCCTTGTGTCCACTTCTTTCCTGAAGGTCAGGAAAGAGAGGTCATCACCTCTCTGCCTTTGTGAATGTAATGTGACTTGCTGTGAACCGGCTCTGTTAACTCATTCAGGTCCAAAACACACACACCTTTTTTTTAATTAACACAAATCTTTCTCTAGGGGGCATCACTAGGAACATTTATTTTTGTCTTCAGAAGTCTGATAATCCTTTTCAATGTATGTAGTATTCTACTCAATCAATGATCCCTTTCTTTCTGATAGGATCACATTTGGATAAAAATCACACCGGAAGGCTGCTTGTGGCAATGAACCTGAAATACGTAAGCAGAACTTGGGAACCTTTTCTCTCCCAAGCCTGGATTTCAGTAGGCCATGAAGAATTAAAGCAAAGATACCCTGTCCTGTTAATCAGCATGCCTTCCTCGAGAGTACCGGTTTCACAAATTACAGGAATTTGTGTATGGAATTTTCTAGTTACCTCTCCTCAAGGAGTCAGGACATGGCAGAGTGAAAATGTCATTTTGCTTGTTTACAGAGGAATGGAGTTTTTTTTCATCCTAATGACGAAGGTAGAATGTCAGGAGATCTTCTCTCCCTTGTCTTCTAAATCCATCTATTGGACTGATCTTCTTTCTGTGCCGGGTTGTTTTTTCCACATATTTCTCACCTTCCAAAATGTTACAAAACAATTAGTGACTATTAACTTCAAAACAAGAATTGATTGAAGACCGCCTAATGACTGGCCAAGGGAAAGTTTTGTCAATATTTCCCAAGAAACAAGGCCTTCATCTGTGAGATCTTGGTGATCTCTGTGCACTTATCGGTTCAGTGCTGGACACGCAAGCTAGTTGTAAAGTCTGACTGCACAAAGTAGTCACGGCATAAGTGTTTAAAAGTTAAGTACACCTTCAACAGAACATCATCAAAGATTATAAGCCAATATCAGGCAGTAAAGCTTATAGAAAAACTTACCTGTGTTCATCTTTTGCAGACAACCAAAAGTGGGATGGTCGTACGGTGCGTGAGAAAGTAAGCCCTTTGTGTCAGGAGGATCAATGTTTTTTCACGGTGCTGATCCTAATAACTTCTGTTTCACTCTCCCTGCTTTCTTAGATCTTTATTTCTAAACCGCTTAGTAATAGAGTGCTGCTAGGCAAGAAAAAGATTTGTCCCCTTTCCTTCTTCATGAGAAGCTGATCACAATCTGTGGAGGAAATGAAAGCAGGTACTGCATTTATTGTTGGCTGAATGAAAACCAAAAGCAACTGCTTCATACCTGCAGAGTTTGCAGATCCTGACTGTGGCTTAATTGCCCACTTGGTGAGATAAGTGGAAATGGTATGTTGAAATTTAACATATCCATATAAATCTATAAATAAACACTGTGGGATAATGAGAGGAACGCATATTGCAATGTACTTCCTCTGTAGGCTTTCAAGTCAAGCTTAACCTGTTTGTAATGACCTACAGCTCACCCTGAATAAGTTGAGACCATCAGAAAAGGAACTGACAAGTTCACCTCAGCTTTCAGCAACCAACAATATTTTTGACCAACTCATTGCAGTACTTTGAGGTCAAAAAAAGTAATGATGTCTCTTATAGAAAATTAGTGTAACAAACCTTAGTGCAAGATCTGGGGGAAATCTATTCAACAAATCTCTTAATTATTCGGTTTTACACGCTCATGTTAATGCCATAAAGGAATGGCAGGTATGATATGCTGGCTTGTTGCCATCCTCCTCTTTTAGAGTGCAGGGCCCTCTGTTGTCTTGCCAGCACACTGAACATCTGGGCTTGCCCCCCTCCTTGATTGAGTGGGAGCACTGTCCATCATTACTCGTGCAGACCATGCCTTTCACTCTTGTTCTGCTGTTTCCACTGGTGCTGGCACACACACTGCTGTCCACAGCAACCAACACTTTTCTGTAACAAATCTCTACATTCTCTCTTTCCCCATTGCTCAGAAGCAGAATTTCAGATTAACATAAGAACAGATGTACTGGGGCACACCTAAACTCTGCATGGTATCCCACCTCCAATAATGGCCAAATCCCAGCTTGTAAGGCCTCAGGGAAGGGTATTAAGGCAATTACCATATTACTTCCCAAAACACCCTTTTAGTTCAGAGGGGGGTGTTTAGGACTCCTCAGTAGGCTGAACTGACTTTCCCAGTTCTGCTCTATCCTTTTTGATACAAGGGGACCTAAATTGCACACAACCTTCAACAGCACACATGCAGAAACACTGTGAATTTCTTTAAAATGACAGAATACTTCCAGAAGTCTTTTCTATTTCTTCTCTAATAATTTCTAACATTCAAATTCCTTTTAAAGACAAACTGGTGTTTCATGGGGGATCATTAATGAAGAGTAACGATCATTAGACCCTACTGTATTGCTTTTCTTTTCCTCTTATCTGCAGTAAATTTCAGCTGCCAAGTGCAGTCAGCAAGTTTTCTGAAGGTCTTCTGTATTGTTTTATTACCAACCTTCGTTTTTACAGACCTGAAAAGCTTACTCATCACATTTTTTTTTTTTTTTTCTTTTGATACTGTTTCACTCTTCATTCCTTGTCAAGATCAGGTGAGTATGTTAAACACCACGGACCTCTCTACACAGTACTAGCGGGACACATCTGGAGTGCTGGGGCCCAGTGTTCTGGGCTCTCCAGGACAAGAAAGACATGGATGTAATGGAACAAGTCCAGCAAAGGGCCCCAACAATGATTAAGGGACTGGAGCATCTGAAATACAATGAGAGGGTGAGAGCTGGGACTGTTCAGCCTGGAACAGTGAAGGCTCAGGGGAGATCTTAGCAGTGTGTATAAATACTGGGCAAGAGGGTGTAAGGAAGATGGAGCCAGGCTCTTCTGGGTATCCAGTGACAGGACAAGAGGCAATGGGCACAAAATGAGAGAAGGAAATTTTCTTAAATATAAGAAGAAACTTTTTAGTAAAAAAGAGTGATCAAACTCTGGAACGAGCTGCTGAGAGAAACTGTGGAGTCTCCATCCTTGGAGACACTCAAAAGCCAACCAGATCCAGTCCCGGTCAACCTGCTCTGGCTGACCCTGCTCCACGCAAGGGCATTGGACTATACAGTCTCCAGAGGTGCCCTCCAGCCTCTAATATTCCATGATTCTATGAGCTTTACAAAACTGCTGTACAGCAGATTATTATTTATCTTTATTTTACGAGCCTGAACAATGTAAAGTTGCAAAGTTTAAATGCTATGAAAACACAGGTCAAAGGCCATGTTACTATCACGAACACAAATTCCAAGTTTATTAGAGATCCATAGTGAGACAATCCTCCTACTGAGCCTCTACAGCAGCAGTCTGTTAATTTTGCAATTCTAGTTTTCTCTCACCAAACCTAAATAATGGAGCACATGGTGAATTAAGTCTGCAAATACTTTAAAAAAAACCCAAGAAACCAAAACAAAGCAAAAAAGTCCCCATACAACTGTCAAATAAGTATACATTAGAGACCTTCAAGGGTTTTTTATAGTTAATGTATGAAAACACTATCCAACGAATACAGGCACACAGAAATAATCTGAAAGGGAGCCCAGAAGCCAAAAACCTAAATGCTTTCTCAGAAAGTACTCACTCAGCATGCGTATACAGGAAGGTGTACAAAATATTTGAGCCATGTATATGTTTAGAGAGATCTTATGAATATACAAAACCATTTTGCCAGCTACAAAAGTTTAGCAAAATTTGAATATCACACGATTCAGTACTTTCAGTATTCTGATTAATAAATACAGTCCATAATATACAGTAACATGTGCAACCATTTTACCAATATTCTCAAAATGTCATAATTCAACAACTGTGCAAGTATATATTGAGACTCACTGATTTTACTGACTCGTAGCACACTTGAAATGGAGTAAAACCAAGTGCTGTGCTTAACAGGGGCTAATTTCACAATATCCAGGAGGTCCTTTTCCCTTAAAATTCAACTTTAGCAAGTCCACTTGCAAGATTATTAATGCCAGGTCACAGCGAAGTGAGAGTGTTATGCAAGGTTGCAGCCGAAAATACTGAAGTCATACACACCTTTAGTAAACATAAGTATGCTAAATCATATTGACGCGTGGAAAGTAGACTCCACAACTGAGATGGTTGTAAAGTAGGTATGTTTATTCAGCGCCGGGCAGCATGGGGGGGTCGCCCCACCACAATCGTGAGCGCCCAATGCAGTGGCTTTCTCAAATATATATAGTACTTAATCACATAAACATAAGATTTCCGAATACGCCTATACATATTCATGACCTGTCCCCACTTCGTATTAAAATTAACTCTAATACATCATTTTCATAAACTCCTCCCAACTACGCTTGCGCATTGCCTCCTGGTGGTGGTCGCTGAGGGTCGTGAGGATGAAGGCTGATGATTCCTCTTCATCACCGCAAGTAACCTTTTGCTTTTGCGCAGACTCAGTTCTTCCTTGGTCTTTGTCCAGACCGCAGGGTCGGTTTCAGCCGCTTCTCCAGACAGGTTCTTGTTCATTATCAGGAGCTGCCCTTGACAACATCACAAGACTTCTTGCTTCGTCTGGTGTTCAGTAAACTATCAATCAGGCCTGTTTTTTAGGTTATATATCACTACTAGCCAATTAGTACACAATGTGTCATTATCTCTATCATATACCCCTAACTCAATATCAAGTCATTAAATGCATATATGGTTTTAATAAACAGGTACATTTTTTAGCTGGGAGGCATCTTCTCCTGATGTGTTTGAAGGTTTGCCTGAAGAATCTTTTTCTGGATTGCATAAAGCATCTGCAGTAGAAGATGTTTGGTTTGTGGCTGGTTCAGCAGTGTAACTGTGCAACGTTTGCTCAAGTCTCTGAATACCTGTAGAAAGGAAACACAGAGGAAAATACTGACTGGATGTATGGGAAAAAAAACACCACGAGAGTGATTAAACACTGAAATGGGTTCCTCGGGGAGGTTCTGTAACCTCCAACTTTAGACAGTCTCAAAACTTGACTGAACAAGGCCCTGAGCAGCCTGCTCTCTGACTTGGAAACTGGCCCTGCCTTGAGCTGGAAGATGACTGGATGACCCAAGATTTCTACAACTCTCTATGCTCTATATGCTTCACAAACATCCACTTTGCCAACAATATAAAACATTCATTCAAGGTTAAGTATTTTACAGCATGAGGTGGATACATTTTTCATATCCAACATGAGCCACATAAAAATGAGGGATAGTTGGGAATTCCCATGTTATAATGCATAACTTGACAGAGTAAAAAATCCTTTCACATAAACTTTGATTCCTTAGGTAGAGTAACAATAAATTTCAAAATTAAATTCTGAAAGCTTTAGAGGTTTAACATAATCCAACGTAATTGCTCTATAACCCGTGCTCTGGGTCAATCTAATATTTCTCAGTTCGTACAAACTCTAAGCAGGCCCCTCTCAAGCTGAGTGAGAATAATTAGGTTTGAATTCATTATTTATAATGTTTACATTTCTTAAAACTTGCATGCTACTACATGCTATATTAGAAGTAAACCCCACTTACACAAGTAAATCTTATCTACAGAATCGGAGAAAACCAGTCTAAACCATCCAGGTTCATAACAAAAAAATGCTTTTCCAGGACTAATCAGGAGTTTTTTATCAAGGAGCTTCTGCCATAATTCAAGTTCGGCTTCAAACGTCTGTGATGTTAAGAACTAAAACAAGAAAATAATTTTTTATTAAAGGCTGAACAGCTGCTTAAATTCCTTGAAAGGATTTTCCAGGACTTGATAAAGTGTTTAATAACACGCACAAGTAATTTTTACACTTCCAAGTTTTACTTTCTCACCCCTTTTCAAACCTCGTACATACTTTTCTGAAGTCTGCCCACACATAAAGTCCTCCTGAACTTTTGAGCACGGGTATTCCAATATCTGCAAGCCCATCCACAAGAATATTCTGTGCTTCTTTAAGTCGCTTTTTGTTGGTGGGAAAGAACACATTATCCAACCAATCTGTCAAGGCAAGAAAAACATAAGTGTTTCATTTCCACCTGCAATGGAAAAATAAAACAGTTCAACAGAAACACGTTTAGTGTAGCTAACCTCTGTCCCTAAGGAATTCACTGAGAACGTGCTGAACAGGTCCAGGACAGCTATGGAAGACAGCCAGTTGATTCACAGCTTTCCGAATTTCATGGTTTCTGGTGTACAATACTCCAACTCTGATACCACTCATACCAAAATCCTTGGAGGACAACAAGAAGAGAGCGAGGTGCAATTTTTACTTCATGTTTGTGGTTTGTCAGGCCACCACATCTAGAGTCATTGCGATGTATAGGAAAAAAACCCTTCTGCAGTAAAGTCTCAAAGTTGCCAAATGGAGTCCCAAGAATGACAAAAACCAGCCAGCAACTTCTAAACAACCCTGCGGTGGGAGGTCAGTGGCTTTAACAAGGTTGCTTTACAGGCTGACAACTGGAAACATGCTTGGCTCATATCCCTGGCCTGTCCCCATTATACCCTATACTGTTCCCTCCAAGAGAAGAAAAGGCAAAATGCTACAGATCTGAAATGTGCTTATACGTTTCAATGCCTTTAATACATATGCATTAACTGTTGCTGTTAAGTAGATCCCAAATTAAACTCTGAACTTTAACATTTTACACTACCAAAGAAGAAAACAAATTAATAAACAAAGACAAACTGAGTTTGGCCCCAATTACACAAATTATGTCAGAATAGCCCAACTAATTTTTGTGGAGAAATATCTTAACTTAAAACACAAACATAGCATTTTGACCTACCTTGCTAAAACCCCACATGAAATGTGTCCGTTCTGGATCTGGTAAACTGGATGAGAAAAGAAAAAGACAGGAACTGTTGCTATAGAAGAACAAGTTACGCAGGTTACAAAAATGTTTACATTTGTAAAATTGTAGTAGTTTTTTAGTAAAATTGGTATATAACCCTTTAAAGTGACATGACATTTTTTCAGAGATCTTTTAACAAAACATTATCCTATGACACTGATCTCCCAAGTGTGTGCTGAGGTACTGATTCACACACACACAAAAAAACAACCCCAGAAAGGATCTGCACTAAGATGTGACAGTCCAGTTAAAATTCCCAGATTCCCACTCCACAGTTAGTGATCAACCCGTATTGAAACAAAAGCCGTATTTCCATAAGTGATGTACAACTGCTCTTGTACTTGATGGAGAAGACTTGTTTGCCCAACTATGCTGTGTTTCAGGCTAGGGAAGGGAGAAGTGAACATTTCAGGGCATGCATCTATACAGTGAGGTGCAACTAAACAAAATACACCTCAGTGTACCACTGCAGATGATGGCTTTTTTTTCTCCTTTGTGTAACTTCATGTAAGTAGGGGCAAGGCTGGAAATTTCCTTCTTCAGCCTAATGGAGCTCGCTGAACTTTCACAACAATGAAAGTATTTTTTTAGGCTTCATTTATGGTTAATCATCTCATATGGGTGAGGCAAAACCCACTGAGCTTGGTTGGACTTGGAAATTTCCCATTGGTATGAAATTTATGCAGTTAAACAATCACATACTTTTGAGAAAAGAAGTTTTATTAGTCAGATACCAATAGGTTTAAATATTCTTGAAACATTTATTCTTTCCATCACCTGTTGCGGGAAACTAAGAGCGCACTAGTCAGGAAGGAGACTCACTATAGCAGGTAACTTGCACAACCTTTGGCAACTTCATTATCATTGCAGCGAGAACCTTGCACTCAGGCTGTGTAACAGGGAACAACACAGAAAAGCAAAGTGGCAAAACGACAAGAGGCGTCGTCAATTTTTACTGTTATTACTGTGTATGTGTATATTACATATACACATTAGCTGGAAGCAAGAGATCTGCCATTTAAAGAAGATCTCTTGTATTAACTAGTCTCACAGTTGCAAAGAGTTGGAAATGAGTTCGTTTGAACTATACCAGTTACGCTAGCTAATCAGAAATTTGAAAAAAGATCACATGGGTTCTATTTAGGATTACATATCTTCTAGTCCCTGTTGAGAAATCACACTTACCAATCCAAGCTAAGAACACTGGTGAAGGTGGTATCATCATAAACAGACAGCATGTATATTTCATCCATTATTACATGCAATTCATATCTACAAATAGAAAAATACAGGCATATTAACATATTTAAAAGAAATTTCTTTGCATATATATATATGTATAACCTCAACTACTGCTGTAGCAAAGTATCTGTAAGGACTTCTATTTGCTTTTATATTCCCCCTACAAATTTCACACAAAGAGGTCACAAGGTGTACTGTGAGCACTTGTGCACCACCAGCTTCTATTCATACATATTCTGTATTTCGCAGAAGCAATAACGTTCCATATAACCTCAAACAAAATCCAATTGCGTGCTCAATCCAATGGTTCTCTGAAATATATATGGTCCCACCCAACTCTTATTTAAAATTTAAAATCGACACAGAAATATATTATCAACTTCTTTACCCTGAAAGATTTCTTCAGTGAGACTTGAAGTCAAATGCAGATGTTTGTTAGATTTTAAAAAAGACTTGTCATGCACTTAAGATAACTTTCTAACACACTCTCGCTGTGAAAGCCACAGTAAACTGTAAGCCATGTTATCATACTTGGTACCAACAAGCCATGCACTTATTTCTAAACACTGAAAACTGCAGAACGGTTTTAAACACCCAAGTAACGCAGGCATCCTCTTCTAAGCAAACCTCATTTAATCTGATCGTTGAATTCTATAATATTTTTAAAAGGAAGTTTGATTTCATAACAGTTTTTACATTAAAAATAAAACTCTTGTTTCTAATCCTTATCCTCCAACATTATTTTAGTACCAGCTTAAACTGGTTGCATCCTGAAATCCAATCCATGGGGCATGCTGAGAAAAGATACCCCTGCCTTTTTAAAAACTTGGTAACTGGAAGTGGCGCACTGAATTCTACCAACCTCCTCTGCTGTTTCCATGAAAAGAAAATCATGCCCAAAATGCAGGAATGTTGCGTTATTCCATTTCAAATTTAAATAAACCAGCAGTAGTCTTTGGTAATTAATGAGCAATTTAAGACTGTCAGAAACTAAGTATCGTTAGCATTCAAAGTGCGAACAGGATTTTGCGGTCATTCTTTGGCAGCAGCTCACTGAAATAAGAAAGGAATGCATCTTTTCCTAAAAAAAAAATAAAAATATAGATGCTTTGCAAAAGGAAGTGTTTTTTCTCCACCAGGACCCAAGGGATTCAGGAGACTGTTAGAGCTTAGAACATGAACTCTGAGCTGGTTAAGGATAAAAGAAATGGAATGGGGATGAGATATTTCAGAGGTATCTTCCTTTGATGGAAAGTGATTTGCTCGCACATCTCAAGCTAAGTAATTATAAAAGATGCTACAAAACTTCAGACTGTTGACTTACTCCTTGCCAATTCAATTACTTCCCCCCAGTAGCAAATGTTAAGATTTTCTTAGTTTGGTAATGTTTCAAGTGACGATGCTGGCCATGTTTACTACTACTGCTAAAGACTGATAATCACCTGTTGTCATTTTCTGAGCCATGCACCAAAGCAGGTTAATAAAGAAACAGTTAGGCAAGTAAAAAGGTTTATAAGTATACACCACACATAAAACAACAACAAAAAATCCCAACAGTATTTTATCCAGAAAGACACTGCTAGATCCCAGGGTAGGCAGTTTATTCTAGCGTTCCCAAAAAGGCCAAGGAAATAAGATAGTTACACAAGAAACATGATTCAGGACCGTGTCCACCACCCTCTCCAAACATGTACAAGAAAAAACCAGGCAATTACCAAAGATGATTTTTCATCACTGCTATATTGCATTAACAGAAAATGAAATACCAAATAATTAGCGCTAGGGCTCAAACCTGTGCGCAAACTCTAGACATTCTTTCAGTAACTGTGCTGGGTAAATGTCCCCTAATGGATTGTGGGGGTTGATCAGGATTAAGGCTCTGACTCGGATGCCCTGGAAAAAGAAAAACTGGTAGTTGGAGACACCAACAAATCAAACCAGCGACGAGCGAGGATGCAGCAAGGAAGTTTGTTAACCCTTCAGTGAAAAGCAGCTTTTAAAAAACATTTAATTGCATAATATAATTACTATACAGACTAAGGTTCCAGCTACTGATCTTGTTTCATCATTTATCCTGTACCACCCCAAAAAAACATACTAAATAGTTTATTAGTAAATGAAAATCAGTTTAGCACTCATTTGAAACACCCACTGATATCAACAGGCAAGATTCTGGTGTTGTAGAGGACAATACTGGTTCTACAAGCATAATTCCAAAACAATTTCCCAGGACTGAGCAAAGTTACTACAGATAAACATGGGACAGCTGAACAGAAATTGGACTTTGACATCTAATAACCTACCAAGTAATTAATTTTTCAGTGTTGTTTGTTTCTTTAAACAAGTAATAGAATCTGCAGAAGATTGAAAATTTATTTACGTGTTCTTCTATGAGATGCGCAGAGGTCTTAAGCAAGTAATTACTTTTTAATTATATTTATCAACAGTGCAGAATTTCTGGGTTTTTTTTATTCAACTATTCTGAGAGATTGTAAATATTCTACTGTGTAATAAGAAGAGTCCCACATGATCAAAAATTAGATCACAAGCACAAACATAGCCAGTCTTTTTAACTCTACAGGTGTTTTTCAGAAAATCATCTATTTCCTATTTGCTAAAAAAATCCTTAATGTACATTAACATAAACTATATGCAGCAAATACATTTTTATTGTACACAGTCGAACAGTGCAATGGCTACAGCAGTAACTTTCAAGACTTTAAACATATCAACATAAGGAGTTGCCTTATTACTTCATGTTTGGGATAAACTTGAAATTAAATCAGTATTTTTTGTTTCCGCGATTTTTAGAAAAACCTCACCCACTGCAAATTCTCACTCCACCCAAACCTCCTCCCAAGGAGATTAAAGAAACTCCAGAAAATCAAGTTCTGTGATGAGGAAGCCCTGATGTTTGCTTTCCCTGCCACGTGCCATTTGCTTGAACATTAACGTGTGAGCAAGAACTTCACAAGAAATGAACTTTCGGTATATCGACTTTGAATCCAGCTACAAGAAGAAATTACCTGAAAGCAAGATAAGATGCAAATACTAAGCACAAACAGCTGCTCCACAGGTACTCCTTGCACAATAGGATATTTCGTGTATTTGACATCTGATGTGTATTAAGCAGGAGATGCTGAGTGAGGCGTTATTGTTCATAGGAACAGCTGCTGCGGGATAGCAGTTTCTCAATTGCTGTCCTAGTCTACTTCTTCCAGCTATTTCGGATATTACATGTATCCAAAGCAGATGTTTAAAATATTATTTTAAGAGAATATTATATTAAGAGAACAGTTGCAGCTCTAGAAGGATGACAAGCACAGTCTCTAAAGAGTTAATCTGGTCTGTGATCCAGCACCATGTCCAGCCAGTTCATGCCTGACAGCCTCAGCAACACAGCAGGGATGCTCCCTGCCTCCCTCTGCTCCGATCAAGTGAGGAGCGGAGCGTCTGAATGCTCCGGCTCACACAGGCTGGCAGAGGCACAGACAGATGACACAGACATACAGATGGCGTCTAAACATAGGCACCGTGCTGATCAAGCAATTAGCTAACTAGGACAGCTTCAACGTATCTATAAAAAAAGTATTATGCACACATTTGCGTGTATCCAAAATACCCACTTTTTTATACCTCGCCTTACTTATAACTAACCTCTATAAGTGACCTTCCTTGTAACCGTATGCTTTATCGATTCTTAAACCTCATTTTCTACCCTGGAAGAGGACACAAGAAGTCTGTCCCACTTGATGTTGTGAAACATCACTACCGCCACCACATCATCTTTGGTAAAATGTTTTACTATTCAGCCCGTGCTTCCTCTGCTGGATCTTTTCAAGGATGAGCACAAACAGTTATGTTTAAGTGCATTTATAATTTTCCATGAAGTGAGTGGATTATGCATATCAAGACATATAGAACAGGAAACATTTTAGCCTGAAATACTGGTGAGCATTATTTTGTGGACACTCACAAACCCAAACATTTCCACGGGGAAGAAAAGCAGTTCCGAAGATAGAGAGGAATGTAAAAAACATTAAAACATTGTACCTGACAAGCAATATGACAAATAATATCCTCACTTACACAATTCTGATCAGAATAAAATCACTGACCACTCTTAAGTATTTTGAACTAATGAAGTTTCCTAAACTCTGGAAAAACTACATTTGTACTTTTTTGTTTCCCAGCAATTCTTTGTTAGCTGGAACTCAGAAGAAGCATCTTCAAAATCAAATTAGACATGTTTCTTTAATTAACCGAGTGGATTGTTACAGTAGCATACTCTCTCTTCTGAGGGACAGAACAATAGCTTGTTTCCAACACTTCCAATTCAATTAAAATCTACAGAGAAAGCAACTTGATCTTGAAACACAAGTTAAGATCTGTTCTTCGTAAAACAGAGTTGGGGAGTTTCTCTGCATTTTGTTACAGTGCCCAGATTATAAAATAAATTCCACTCCTGTTGCTAGAGTTGGACCCGCCTCAGCCACAAGACTGAAAATCTGCACAGATGAAACTGTACAAATGGTTCAATGCTGAGAACATATGCTGCTTACAAAATAACTAGGAAAACATGAAAATTGGACATCAATGTTATCGATACCTGCTTTTTAGCTCTCTGTAATGCAGCTTCTAATTTTTCAACTGTTAACTGGAAAGGGCGGTTTTCTTCGTCAGTCACCTACAGAACAAAAAAAAATCAATAAGAATATAGAAGTATTAACAACATAAAAAAAATAAAAAAGAAAACAGTGAAGAAACACTCCCACCTAGTGAAAATACAGTTGCTACCAGCTTTTATAAAATAAAAAAGTTAAACAAAAGAAATTTCTCCTGGCACTAGTTCAAGGAGGGAAAACAGCAGTTCTACAGCAATACTATTATCACTTCAGAATCTGAAACTAAGATCCGTCTTTTCTACGTAATTCAATTATTTTGTTTTTAAATGTTGCCTTTATCCAAGACTACACTATCAGTGACTTAGAGAAGAGCATGTGTACTTGTAAGACCACTTTTTTTCCCCTCTGACTGTATCCTGTGTCCTTATGAAGGATGCTACCCCTCCTTGACTTGCCTTACAGATTCCTGAGCTTTCAAAGGGGGAACCAATGTTACACCACTTGCGTGGCAGATACATCTTTCAGTGCTTAAGGGGAAAACATTTTGCAAACCAAATTTACTCGTGGTAGGAGTGACAGACTTAGAGCTGACAAATTATAATTCAGCATGTCAGCGCAGAACAGGGCCTGCATGGAACGATGGTAATCCTACACGTCTGATGACAGCAGCCTCCTGTCGTGCTGCAGCCTGAGAGCAAGACAGGCTGTCTCGAAAAGCGCCAGACTGGTCCCGTCCCGTCGCTTGGACTCCGTTTGCATTTTCAGGTTTTTTCGATTGTTCCTTGTGAAATGTCTGTTAATGTATGTGAATAGCTGAAGCTTTACCTCACTGAACAAGGGCGCGTGAACAGGCTGTATCCCGCCATATAGCCATGTTTTCGGATTTATACCACCGTAGTATGGAGCTGGAATAAGATATCCATCTAGAAACATTAAAAAATGAAAGGAACATTTCTCATGAGCAGTTATTTCAGTACAGTCTAATAGACTATGCTGACAAGCGAAGAATTTGACATCTGATTTAATCTCAAAACCTTCACTATGGCCTAAAACAATACTTAAACAAAACTGAAAATTTAGCATACATCAATCAACCAGAATTCTTTCCCAATTTTCTTCCTTAGCATTTGCAATAGCAGATTCGGCAGTTGTATAAATTTTCAGTAAAAGGGAACGGACCTGATCAACTAGTTGTTTTATTTGTTTGTTTGTTTGTTTATTTTAATAATAATGAAAAATTATGATCTCGCTCTCAATATTTTGCTAATGCTCTGTTACTATCACTTTTTCTTCTGGAATTGCTGCAAACCTCAACTACTTCTT
This sequence comes from Anarhynchus alexandrinus, assembly GCA_008711295.1. Classification (NCBI taxonomy): domain Eukaryota; kingdom Metazoa; phylum Chordata; class Aves; order Charadriiformes; family Charadriidae; genus Anarhynchus; species Anarhynchus alexandrinus. The sequence goes on from VUYV01000012.1 coordinate 7,853,301, forward strand.
TCTGGTCGCCAAAGTGCTGTCTTGCAGCCAGGGAGCCTACAGCACTGCGGAACTTGTTTCCCTTCTTGCTTTTTTTTTGCTGTGACAGGGTGTCAGAGGGGACGGAGTGGGCTTCCTGCGTTAACGAAGGGGTAAAGAGGAGCCCGTCAGTGTTCCAGCAGAAGAGTTCCTGTTACAGCTGTCCAAATACGAGGAAGTCTGAACATATTAAAAGAGACACGGATACAAGTAGCCTGCAAAAAACATCATTTAAAGCTAAACAAAACTCATTGGTTTCACAGCGCTTCGGCCACCAATATGCTGATGCCATTGACGTCATTGTGCCATGTTACGCTCCATCACTCCATCCTCCTCCCAAGGGCTCTTGGTGCCATAAACGGGGTGTTATCACAGAATCACAGAACGGTCAGGGTTGGAAGGGACCTCTGGAGATCATCTAGTCCAAACCCCCAACAGAGCAGGGTCACCTATGGGTTATGGGGGCGGCACAGCCTCCTGTGCTGGAGGCCACGTAAGTCATCCTGCTCACCTTTCTTCCCTGGCAGGTCTTCGTGGGTTTCCCCATTCTGTGCGGTACCGCAGGCCTGCGCCGATTTCCTCATTCCAAACCAGCAAGGTACCCATTTTCCTTTGCTGAGCAATCTTCTTCCTCCTGCTGTCTACTTCTGCTGTGAGTGGATTGTTTCCTGGGACTCCACTCCTTCTGCTTTGCATTCCCACCTCTGCTTCCTCCTCACCACCACCCTTGTTTGACCGGATAATCCCTCTTTTGCTGCAGCTCCCTTCCCCTGTCCCAAATTCCTTCTATGTGTTACCTTCTACCAGTTACACAAATTTTCCCTGGGTCCCAGATTTCAACCCAGTACACCTTCCTCCCTGTGTGCCTACTCCCTCCAGCCTCCACCATGGTTCCCACCCCTTTTTCTCACAGCTTTTCAAAATACACTGCATTCTCCTGATACACTTCTCCTCTTCCTATAATGCTCTTAAAAAAACTATGGATTGCATTCCAGAAAGCGAGTGGGCCTGCTGATACCTCAAACATTTTCCACCATTCCAGAAACAGAGCCATTATTTCAAAGCCACTCTGCCAGTGACAAAGAAATACCATGCCTTGCTTCATTCAGGCAGTTAGAGTAACAGCAGGCTGTACATTCACTGCTAATACACATTTTTAAGTAAAATAATGAAGTTTTTACTCACCATCGGGGTCACATAGTACAGTTGACAGAGTAGCAAAAACAGCACAACAGCCATTCATAACAATTATCTGAAAGAAATAGCACAAACTTTCATCTTGCAATGAAATATTTAGCAGAAATACCAGCACTTATCTAGTTTAAATTAAAAAAAAACAAACCAGAGTGAAAAAGCCACACTACTACACCTTATAGATTATACACCAAGTCCTTGAATGTTGCACGTTGCCCACTTTTTCAAATGGAAAATTAAGACTACTAAGACTTCTGCAAATCTTGCATATATCCCTCTCCCGTAGTACCTTGCTAACATTTGTGCTCAGATTTATTCATCCTTATCAGTTTACAAAAAGTAAGATGCAAAGATAAAGCACTTGTCTTACATGTTCCGGATTCAGTGCTTTTGCAGCTCTGGCGTAGTCAGTTAGAAATTTGGCAATTTCTTCTCTGAAGCTAAAATACAGAATTAAAGTCAAATATGCAGTCACGTATTTCTCAGGAAAAAAGATAAGCACAAAATACACACAGAAGAATGAAGCTTACCAAAACCAGAACAAACGCATAATTCATTCTGTTATGAAAGCCTTGAAGATTTTGATTAAATAATATCATTTCCTCAGATACCCACTGGGCTACATTTTGTGAGGCAGAAGCACACAGAAGCCATCTGTTACCTTGAATAACAGTGACTGTCACTCAACTATCATTGCTGTACGTTAGAAAAATGAGAAAATAAAGCATCTTTGAGCCTGAGTGGGATCCGTTTTTGGAGAAAGGACAAGAACTCGGGTACCAGAAACAGTGAAACCTGAGTCAATGACAATTCTTTAGATCAAGACAAGCTTTCAGCCTGAGTGAAGGCGATGGTGGAGTTCCTATCGATCTTCACGGAGCCGGTATTTCACCTCTGTTCTTTATAGCACTCAGAGTTTCAGTTTATCCCTCACCGAGACTACCGTGAATCATTTCAGGAGCGATTCACCACATCAATACGATTCACCACATCAGTCCATGCTCTCTCGCTTGCCACCAAGCCCCTGGATCTTTGACCTTTGGCACTGCGGGTCTTTGGGGCACACTGAAGGTGGGGAGAAAACCAGAACAAGAATCCAGAAAAGTAACTCCTGCACAGAACCCCAAAAGCCTGCCAGCGTGCAGGCGACTGTAACACACCTGTCCTTTGGGCTTATCAAAAAATGAAACCGCTCCCAGCTTCACACGAGCACTGACAACAAGCGATGCGATCCACGGGAAAATGCACTTCTTACCTTCTCATACCTTGTGGATCGGCATACTGGAAAAGATGAGGCTCCAGATAATTCATGTCAGGTCTTGTGAGCTAGTGACATGAGAGAGAGATACTGTGGAACACAGCGTTCTTGGGAGTTTCTGTTCTGCTGTAGCAGGGTAAAACTTGATTATTTAAAAAAAATCCCAAACGTTATTCAGTAATGTTAAGGAAATGGAGACTATAAAAATTCATGAGTTACAATTATGTTTATACTTTGTACTTATCTTTTTTAGTTTGAAGATATTACAAAACAACATTAAAACATCATCAAAACGAAGGAAGAAAATAATGAAAGGATTATTTGTTGGATTAGTCTGTCATATATTAAAACAACTCCTGAATAACACATCGAGGAAAAGCATCCCAGCTGTACCTAAGAGATTACGCAACCACTTCTGAGATATATCAAAGCTCAAACAATGCTTGCAATATTTATGATACCAGCTTTTAATTCACATGCCAACTTTGATCAGCTTCTCAACCAACACAAGAAAAGTGACAGCAATGCTATCATCTGTTACAGAAGAAAACGAGCTGGATTATCAACTGTGGCTTTCTTGCTCTCAAAGCAGATGATACTCCTCCCCTACCCCCCCCCAAAAAAACCCACAACCAACTGGCTCAGTCCTATATTCATTGTAGCATTGATTTTGGTTTACTCGTAAGAAAAAAAACCATCTCTGCCTGCCAGCACTGCCAGCTCATCAGCTAACCGACCTGGACACTGAGTTTATGCCCAACCCTCCATCACAAGCGCTGCAAATGCAGCAGTGCAAATGGAACCTCGTGGAAGTAGGAAGGAGAAGCAAGGGGAAATGGGGACGCTGCAGAAGGTGGCCTGGCGACCAGATCGGAGCTTTGCTAACGCACAGAGCAGAACACCAATGCTTTCCAGATGAACTAGAGTTAACAACTCTGGGGAAAGTATCGCACTTAAGGAACGTGCAATTTCCCCTTAGTTGCTTTGCAGAGGCTGGCTCTTACTGCAGTGTACAGCAGCGTAACATTTAGGATGTAGCTTTAATTTTGCTCAAAGTCTGAATTTCGTGTGTGGAGCATTTTCAGTGAAAGTTTTGGCTTTGCCATCAGGCAAGTGAGCATCTTACCAGGCCATGATTTTCCCCTCCAAACCCACACTTCTTCCCGACAGCCAGCATTCCAAAGCAACATCCGCTGCTGAAACGGGAACAGCCTCTTGTATCAGTTCAGTTTGGAGCACGTGCTCAATCACATGTCAATGAAGTTCAAGCAAAAGCAAAACTATTCCGGTTTTCAAGCAGGGGCAAGTTTTCAGTATAAATACTACTTGGCAAATTATTTCTGAGTGTTCCATCTCCATAAACACATAAAAAATGCTTCCTCGCGAAAGCTGTTAGTCCCAGCACCCTCAGCATCCCGCCCTACGCGTCACTCTGCCTGCGCTAAATCGTTACCCAGACATATCAAAATTGTCACAGAGGAACTGGCAGTTAAATCCCAATCAGCCAGAAGACAGCAACACTTACTCTCTCCTCTATTAAGTCAAAGCAAAGCTTGTTCTCGCTTGTGCCCAAATTCAGGATGCCCTGGAAGAGACGGCCGTTGTCACTGTCGCGGCTGCGGCAGGAGGAGGGCACCCGCCGGGGTCCCGTTCCGCCCCCGCTGCACTGGCGGGATCCAGCGGGGCTTTGCGACCCCACCGGGGCGAACCCGCCGCCCCGGGGGTTACCGCCACCCGTCCGGGACGCAGCCCCGGGCCCGGCCCCTCCCCCGCACCTGCGGATTGAGCTCCCGATCGAAAGGGTCGGCGACATAGCGGGCGAACCCCGCGTCCAGCAGCCCCGGGGCGCCGCCGGCGATGCGGGCGCCGCGCACGGAGGGGGCCGCCCCCCCCGCGGCAGGCAGGGAG